>CM053765.1:46742837-46778410 GCA_028658305.1 Pachyuromys duprasi | reverse complement strand
ATTCGCAGGCAAATGGTGGGACCTGGAAACGATCATACTGAGTAAGGCATCCCAAAAGCAGAAAGAAACATATGGTATATACTCACTTATATAAACCTATAGGATAGGAAGTTCAAGCTGAAATCTACGTACCCAGAGAGGATATACAAGAAGGAGGACTCAGGTTGGTATGATCAATGCTTGTTTGAATGAACAAATGGGATGGACGTTGAGCGGAGGAGAAAACAAGCAACAGAACAGGAGCATGCCAAAGAGGACCTATGGGGGGGAGGGCTGGTCAATGTAGCGATGTGTCAGTGCAGATATTAAGACTCGAGATCAAGCCTATGACAAACGGGGGTGAGAGTAATGATAGATCTGGGGGAGGTTGTTGAGACTTGGGGAGAACAAGAGCTCCACAAAGACCAAACTGAGCCGGGCACAGGGTTCTTGTAAGAGACGGTTTCTACAATCAAGGACCATGTGTGGATGTGGACTGGAACCCCCGCAGGGATGGGGCCCATGATAACTTGGTGTAGGGCTGAAGACCCTATTCAGGGAAACAGGGACTGTTTCAGTCATGATCTTGATGGCTGACTCTTTGACCCTCCCCCATATAAGCCAGGAGTGACAGACTGGCTAGATCCCAGGGGAGGACTTTGCAGCCAGCCCTGAGGAGACAGGATAAGCTGGGGTTGGATGGAAGGGAAGGAGGTCCTCCCCTGTTGGTGGACTTGGAGGGGGCGGGGAAGAAGGAGATGAGGGAGAGAGTGGGAGGGTAGGAGGGAATGGGGGAGGGGGCTACGCCTGCGATTTAAAGTACCTAACCTGTGACTGAGATAAAAATAAATAAATTAAAAAAAATGATACTATCATTTTTCAATTTCTCTTTTAAATTTTTATACAGGTCAAAACTATTTGCATAAGTTGCAAGTTAGGTTTTTTTGGAAACACTGTCAAACTACATAAACATTTTTAGTCCTTATTTTTAAGACTATATATATATATATGCACATGAATGGAATTGAAAATAAACCTTGTCAATCAGTTTTGATTATCTATGCTGGAAAACAGAGAGGTACACAAATATAGCTTACATTCTGGTGTCACTAATGAACAGAAAACAGTTTACTGGTCATTAAACATGGATTTTTTATTGACTTTATGCAAAGTGTCAATATCAATCACACAAAATTTTCCCTTTCAAATTTTATTTTTCTGACAAAATGTTTTATTGTGATATTTTTATACATGTACATATGCTTTCAGAATATTCACTTCTCCATCAGCCTTTGTTCTCTGTCTTCCATTGACTCTTCTTTTCTACATTTCTACTTTTATATCTTTTGAAAAAGTATAGTTTCTGCCTATGAAAGAAAACATACAATATTTAATGCATCCAATACAAGCTCTCCGGTTTCCATTATTTTTCTGTAAATGTTACATAAGTTTCTCCTTCATGACTGAATAGCCCTCTAGTCATGTTTCCTGTGCCTTGTGGATTCATTGACATGCACGGGTAGCTTCACTCTTGTGCCAGGGTCTTTGCTCATATGGGTTGTGCCAGCACATGTGTTAAGATCAGTGCATGAGCCATACTGGCCTTCATGGGATAATAATTATTCAATTATCCACTAGTGATACATTTTGGAAATGTGATTCCAGCACCTTTAAAACAACGTTGTCACAGTCCATATGATTTGATGAACAACATTCCACGTAAGGTGAAAAATTTTTGTAATTAATCAAAGAAGTATGGGTTTCTATGTCTAGTCAAATGCTATTATATTTAAAATCAGTCTGATTTTACTCAGAGGAACTTTTATGGCACATAAGTACAGTTTAAATAGTCCTTTAAAATGACCATAGTGCAGTTTGAGGAGACATTAAAAACAACATCCATAGTTATACAGACAAATCTTCACTACTTTTGCTTACAGAAATATCAATATTTATTTTTTTCCAAATTCAATAACTGTTGCTCTAATGTTTATAGCACTTAAATGACAATTGTTTCAGCCCATAAAATTAACATCTTATGACTTTAAGCTAAGTGTAAACAAGAATCTTAGGGACATTGGCATTATCACATAATAGTCGATTTTAAAGACAGAGGAGGGGGTAAACTGCCTCTGACACAACTGGTAAAGATCAGTCAAAACTTTGAAAAGGAACATCATTCAGAATGCTGTCAGGAAACCCCTACTGGAGTTGAGAATGTCATTCTTAGAAGAAATTCTTTCTGATATGAATTGTTTCTCATTATTGAGAAAACAAATATTTGTCTAAACCCACTATGCTTCCAAGAACAACACAGTTAAGCATAAACTTATACACTAAAACCATAATGACATCCCTGTCAATCCTATTTATCATGTGAGCAAAGGATACAAGCTCCATGAGCCTCAGTTTCTACCACAGTGAATATAGGTATTCAAGACTGTTATAATTACTAAATACAAATTCCAACACAAATTATTATGTGCAATAGTCAAATAAAACAACAGTTTTGCTTAGTAAATGTTCTTTCTGTTTAGTGAATTGAGCTCTTTATTCAAATAGATCATGATATAAACATGAACAAAATGGCAACTGTGCATTATGTGTTCACATGCATTCACCAAAACCAGAAGCATTAAGTTTTCAAACCAGGACCATCTGTTAATAATTATTAAACTAAACCAACAAAGATGCAATGAGTGTGAAATAACTAGACAACCAATCCAAAAAGCAAAAATTGAATTGACAGATCTGAATGATCTCATCAGCATAACCTAAGCAGTTTACCTACTTTTACTGAAGTGCATACTAACACATTTTCGGAAAGAAAGGACACTAAACTTGTGAACCTGAAGTTGTAAGTAAAAGAATAATTTTTAAAGTTTTGGAATGTTAAATCAACATAAAGTAAACATAATATTTTAGTGACATGTTTACTACAGATATTCAAAGGTTATTATAAATAAAAATGCAGATTCCAAAAATATCACTAGAAATTATATTTTCATTTAGTGATAATGTATCCTTACATAATTATATTTCTCAGAAATTAAAAATTGTAAAAATTTTAATATTAGGTATCATGAGTCATATTAAAATCATAAAACAACATTAAAGAAATCTCAAAATCTTATAACACATTTCTTATAACTAATGGATATCATGTAAATGCTGCTAAATTTTAAGTAAATATGTTAATGAAAATTTTATACATAATAAAGATGATTCATCGAAAGAAAAGAGAAAGAAGATGCAAAACATACATTCCCCATTTAGTCAAAACCTGAGGCTATTTTAACCAGAATCTGCAATGTCTGTGTCACCAGTGGTATTTAGTTTTGCTTTGAGGGCTGAGATAATTCAAGATCTTAAAAATCTCAGGGAAAATGAAAAGAAGCCTAAATATTACTCGCTTTGCTAGAAAAGATTTCAAAAATAGAGACCAACGCTATTTTCATCAATAGAGAAGGATTTGTTAAGGTGGTCAGTCATAAAGTAAATTTTACCTACTCAAGATGAAATATAACTAGGAAGTAGAAAAACTAGTCATTTAAAAAATGGCAAAAGCCTTTGGTTGGAGTATAAGTCTCTGCAGGTCCCCATGTTCCCAGGTATTTTTGGCTCTGTTGTTCTCCTTGTGGAGTTCCTGCCCCCTCCAGGTCTTTCTATCTCTTTCTTCTTCTTCCATAAGATTTGCAGCACTCTGCCCAAAGTTTGGCTATGAGTCTCAGTATCTCCTTCTATACCCTGGTGGGTAGAGTCTTTTGGAGGTCTTCTGTGGAAAGCCCCTGTCCTGTTCCTTGTCTTCTCCTACTTCCAATATCAATCCTGTTTGCCCTTCTGAATGAGGATTAAGCCTCTTCCCTAGCATTCTCCTTGCTGTTTAGCTTCTTTAGGACTATAAATTTTAGTTTGTTTATCCTATATTATAGGGCTGATAACCACTTTTAAGAAAGTATAGACTGATACTCCAACCAAGGACCTTGCGTGGAGAGGACCTAGACCCCCTGTTCAGAGCAAGCCCATAGGCTGCTCAGTTTCTGTTGTTAGCCTCGTCAGGGTACAAGGCTGTCTCTGACTTGAGCTCAGTGGCTGGCTCTTTGATCACTTCCCCTAGGGGGTGCAGCCTTGCCAGGCCACAGAAGAAGAATGATGCAGCCAGCCTGATGAGACCTGATGGGCTAAGGTCAGATAGAAGGAAAGGAGGTCCTCCCCTCTCTGGGGACTAGGGAAAGGGCATACTGGTAGAAGAGGGAGGGTGAGTGGGACTGGGAAAGGATGAGGGAAGGGTTACAGTAGAGATAAAAAGGGAATAAATTACAATAAATAAATTAACTGAAATTATTTTTATTGTAAAAAATAAAATAAAATTTAAACAAAATGTCAAAAGCTTAAAGATTCATATATATGTATATATATATATATTCCTAAGTATGTATGTTCTTATACATAATGTATATTCTTATAAATAATACATATATTCTTAGGTATGATTTTGCTAATTATAGCAAATATATCATTCTGACAAACACTTTCGCCTTTATTCAAATTTCTCTTACTACTTTAAGTGATCACTCCTTACATACTGTCTAATAAAATCCCTATCCCTATAATCTCACCTTTTCCCACAATATAGCATAATGTTTATAACCCTTGAATTGTGACTTTTATTACTTAGCATAGAGAATACATAACGGATGTATCACCGGTTAATTTTTGATTCTAAGGGAATAAGTGAACATAGCTGGTATTAGAGTTACAATGAATTACAGCTATATCACAGTATGTACATAATCCAGTTAAGGGAATGTAAAATGAAAATATGTATTCAAATACAATCACAACCATACAAAGGAAATGTTATATTTATAACATGAAGCATATGTTGCAATTATTTTAATATTAGCAAAAAGCCAAATCTTTCTTAATTTAGACAAATCCAATAGAAGACACAAAATGTTAACATTAGAATTTCTCAAAATCAGACCAACTTATAAATAAGTAACTACCCTTTGAAAAAGTAGTGAAGACGATGCGATGAGGAAAAATTCAACAAAAGGTAAGAAACAACTTACTGAATACCAGCATCCTCTGATATTAAAACATCTATATTGAAGGAAGCCCCTTACATAGAAGATAGACAAACCAAAATAGGTTCAGAAAATCCATGTACCGACCAGATTCATAGGCCCCTCCATGTCAGAGTAATCCATAAAAGCTGAGTCATTCTCAGAGGAGTGAAGTTGGGGCAGAGGGAGTGGAGGGCAGAGGCAAAGAGCGCTCTTAAACAGCTTCTGGAAAAAAAACAAAACAAAACAAAACAAAACAAAACAAACAAACCTCTGAGATCACACCAGCCGCCCAGAACAGGTTCAGACCAACTGAGTGACTTAACAGGAAACTCTTAGTATTGTTCAGCTGACTGCAGCTGGATGGCCAGTGTGTTCTAAGTTCCCAAATTTTGTGAGCTGTCACCCATGCTGTTGTGGGTTTTGGGTCATTTTTGCTCCAGTAAGCCATCCTTCACCCATATTCCTGTAAGTGACCCCAATAAAACTCATTGTTTTACCAAGTTGGACTTTGGTGGTGTCCATATTTTGGTCTGTCATAGATTCTCTGTCTACTGGGAGTAGATGTGTATGTTGTGTCTCCACAGGAAAAGTTTTCTTATTCCACACCACTGGAAATCCACAACAGGAAGAAAAACAATCCAGAAATAAATTTCACATTAAATATCCCAATAGTAACTCAAATGGATTAATGACTCAGACCTGAAATGTAAATGATAAAATAGCTATATAAAATGGAATTTGAGATAATCTTTAAACAACTTATTGTCTTATATAACAACTTATTGTCTTCATATACTATGAAAATAATGATTGATAAAGTGAACTTCGTTAAATTAAAAGTTCTTTCTGAGAGGTTGAAGATTTAGCTAAGTAATAGAGTATTTGCTTACCAAAAAGGAAGCTTTGGATTGGGTCCTCAGCAGAGAGGGAGAAATCCCTCCAAAAGCTGCTCTCAAAAATCAGTAAAGGAAAGGAGAACTAATGTAATTATAATATTACCTCAAGAAACCAAAATGAATTCAGAAATAAGCAGACAGCCCATCATTGCTCTAGCATATGCTGGCACAAAGCTTGTGGGAATAACTTACCAATGTCTGATTTGACTTACAGCCTACTCCATGAGATAAAACCCATACCAGACACTGCTTGGGTGACCAAGAACCAAAAGGCAGATAAGACAAACCTAGGTAAATCCCAATACTACTTGCTTAAAAAAAAAAAAAGTGAGCTGAGTTTAGTGGTACACCACACCTTTACTCCCAGCACTCACAGAGGCAGATAACTGTTCATTGGAGGCCAACCTGGTCTACCAAGAAATTCCAGGACAGCCAAGACTACACAGAGAAACTCTATCTTGAAAAAAAAAATTAAATAAAACCCAAAACAAAAAATAAATTGGTGATAAATTGATAAAAATATTCCTAATGATATTCTGGGTTTACGTTTGTTTGAATTTTTTATAATTTATTTAACTTTGTTTTATGTGCATTAGTTTCATGGTGTCAAATACCTTGGAATTGTCAGTACAGACAGTTGTGAGCTGCCATGCTGGTGCTGGTAATGGAACCTGGGTCTATTTGAAAAAGCAGACATTGCTCTTAACCACTGAGCCATTTCTCCAGCTATGTTCATAGAACATTACCTTATTTACACATTATCAAAGAAACTTCCTCCTACAAAAGATGGGAACATATACAGAGACCCACGTCTAGGCACTGCACACAGAGAAGGAGACCTTAGAAAATGCAGATCTTAATGTGATGTATCTATCAGATCCCTCCCTTCAGAGTTTAGGGAATCCCAGGAAAAGGAGGTAGAAGTGAAGAGTCAGAGGGGCAGAGAATGCCAGAAAACAAATTCCTCTGAAACAACTGAGGAAAGTTCAAATGAACTCATAGAGCCTGAAGCAGCAAGCATAGGCCGAGCCCAGATCCTCTGTATTTTTATGAGATGCCTGAGTGTGTGAGTGAGTAGGTGTCTGAATCTTTTGGCTTTTTTTCTTCTATTTGTTGGTTTTTCTTGTCCAACCTTTATATGATTATTTTAATTTTGTTAATTCATTTTACTGTATTTGTTGTTATCTCTTAGAAACCTATTCTTTTTTAATGAGACATAGAAAAGGAGTGGATATGGATGGGAGGAAAGGTGGAAGGAGACGCAGAGAAATAGAGGAAGGGGAAACTGTAATAAAATATACTGCATAAAACTGATCTATTTTAAATAAAAGGAAAAATTAGCAGCTCATCAAAGACCATTCAGAAATAAAAATATAAGCATTTCAAAAGATAGACATTTACTGGGGCAATACTAAGTAAATCAGCGACATCACACTAGAATGTTCAAAATCTAGAATGTGAACATTAAGTGTTAACTATGATAAAGAACAACAGAAATTCTCTTTCATTGCTGCTCATTACACATCATCATTTCAAGATGTTGCTGTGAGGGATATTTGTGAAATATATCATATTTTAACCATATGCTCTACCAAGTGTTCTCCTGGATTAATTACCCCAAAGAGCTGTAAACTTAGGCCAACCTAGCACTTCATATGTATGTTTATAATAATTTTATTCATAATTTTCACTGTAAGTAAACAATCAAAGCACGTTTTAATAAATGAATAGGTTATTTGCTGGACACTCAGTGTACTGTGAGTTTCCTAATTGCAAAGGAATGGGCCATCATTCTGTAAAGAGATATGCAGGAATTGTACTAACTGAAAGATACTCAACTCAAAAACCTACATACTATCTGGTTCTAAATTTGTATCATAATGGAAAAGATAAAATTGCTAGGGGTCTAAACTATCTTGTTTGCTAGTGGGTTGGACAAAGGGACAGATTTAAAAAATGTTGAAGTTCACAGTATATTTGGGACAGTACAATTATTCTGCAATGTAGAAGTTATAATTTTAGAGACTAGATGACATTACACTTTCGTTACCCTAAACCCTGGAGTTAGAGAAATGATGTGTGAGAGCATGCTTTTCAGTGGTTACAAAAGTACCACTTAGGGCAGGGGGCTGGAAACAGGATGGCATATGCATGGGGAAGCACACGGAGTGCTTGGGAAATCTCTAGCCATTTTTATAGTTTTGTTGTGAAGTTAAAGAAACTCCAAAAACAAAAGTTTACGTACAAAAATAAATTCCATTTAAAGTAATAAAGTGAAAAAGCACAGGTCTGTTAAGCTATAAGATGAACACAGAAATAAGAGCTCTCAATAAAAACTGAGCAGTTTTTGAAATATCATGTAAACTAGAAAAAAAAAGTACATCAGATTAAACATTACATGAAATTGTTAAGAAATATCCAATCTTTAAAATGGCAACGAATAAGGAAATATATTGTTTTGATCGTATGCTAAGAATTTAATAAGCAAAATAAAGTATCTAGAGGCCATTTGAAAAATATTTATCAGTACAGCCACATTGATTTTATATAAGAAGAGAAAAAATAACATAAAAGATAAATGCAGAAAATACATGAAAAGGAAAATAATGATGCCAATAGAGAGACTCTGAAAACTGGAGTGGAAAATAACTTTGTAGAAAGTTCTACTGCATTTTTAATATTTATTTTCAATGTAAATGTGTGAGAGCTTTTATGTATGTGCATCACCGGCATGCCTGGTACTCACAACGGCCAGAAGAATGCATCAGGCACCAAGAAACTGGGGTTATAGATAGTTGTAAGCCACCAGGTGGGTGTCAGGAATTGAATGCTGTCTTTTGTTGTTGTTGTTTCTTTTTTATTACCATTTATTACATTTTATTCAATTTGTATCTTGGCTGTGGCCCCCTCCCTCCTCTCCTTCCAATCCCACTCTCCTTCCTTCTCTCCCTATGTTCCTCCCCTGGTCCTCTGAGAGGGGAGGTCCTCCTCCCCTTCTATATGACTCTAGCTAATCAGATCACATCAGGACTGGCTGCATTGTCTTTCTCTGTGGACTGGGAAGGCTGCACCCCTTCAGGGGGAGGTGATTAGAGAGCCTGCCACTGAGTTCATGCCAGAGAAAGCCAAGGCTGTCTTTAATAAGGGTAATGGGCCTGTCCTCTCCTATCAGAGGACTAGGGAAAGGGCATAGGATGAGAAGAGGGAGGGTGAATAGAACTGGGAGGAGATGATAGAGGGGGCTGCAGCAGGGATACAAAGTGAATAATGAACAGAAACAAACAAACAAATAAGTAAAAAATAAGGGTAACAGGCACTGCATACTCTTCCTGATGACTGGGTTTGATTTTCAGCATCAACATGGAGTCTCACAGCCATTTATAACTTCAATCCCAGGAAATCCAACACATTCTGACCTTTGTGGGTACCAGGCACATACATGGTACACCGACATACAAGCAGGTCAAACACAAAAACAAATAAATAAAAATGTTTAAAGAATATTAAATTCTCTTACGTGATGATCCATCCCTTCAGTCCATGGAAGTTATGATATCGGATAAATCATCTCATTATTATAGCAGAAACATAACTGTAGAAACATAAATGGAAAATGAGATATCTTCTGAGTTTCAGACATCCAATACAGACACAGTTGAGGGCAAAACTATTTATTGTATTATATCACCTGATTCCGGTGGGAAGACAGGCAAATTTATATGATAAGAAAAAGGTAAGCACAAAATCCTTTTTTAACAGTTATTTATTTTATGTAAGGGATGAGGCACATGTGTAGCAGTCAGAAGCCAACTTTCAATAGTAACTTCTCTTTTTACACTACAGGCACTCTCTTTGTGTATGTGTGTGTGTGTGTGTGTGTGTATGTATGTGTGTGTGTGTCAGATTCTGAAAATGAACTTAATGCGTGCCTTAATTCTATGTACCTACCTGGGTCTCCTAAATGCTGAGATTTCATGATGGCCCCACCACATCTTTTTCTGTGTTTATTTACTCTATATTTTCTAGTATAGTCTAAATCTCCTAATTTTATGTAATTTTCCTGTACCTGTTCTTCACTCACCACAGAGAACCGCAGAAAAGATGAATAGTGAAACAGGTTTAATTAAATTGTTGCTTGAGTTCACATTAAGCATTGCATATGGCTCTGATTATGTGGTGGTTTCACAAGCATATCATACATATATACTATACCTATAACATACCACATGTATAGTATAGCTGCTCTAGACCAGAGGTGAATAAAACAAAGTTCAAATAAATGTAGCATTTGGCTAAGTTTCACTTCCAAGTGCAAATAACAAAAAGAGAACAAATAGTAAATAATAATAGTGAGAATAAAGGTATATAAGGAAGTCACAGAGTATTCAATATAAACCAGAAGGAACTAAAGTAAAAACATACACGAGGGCCCCAGGAGGACACTGTGTCTGAGGAGTAGGACAGCAGTGTCTGAACAGCAACCAGGAGACTGAACTCTGAGACCTAAAACACCAGTGTTTGTGATTGCCAGGTGAGAGGAAATTAAGTGGGACAGACCTCAGGTCACCCAGTCAATGCCTGGAAAGGTCGTGGGGACCAGCAGGTACACATCTGTAGGCCTAGATCAGAGCACACAACCTCCCGTGGTGCCCCCAACTGCTACCCTGGACTGGGACACACAACCTCTGGCCCAGAGTGAGGCGCCCAGGTTCAGGACCAGAGCTGAGACCTCAGTTGCCTGCCCAGATAGGAGTGCACTACCTCTGGCCCAGAAGGGGACACATAGCTGCCAGCCCAGATTGGAGCACAGAGCCTCAGACCAGAGCAGTGCCCTCAGCTGCCATCCCAGACCAGGACATACAGTCTCTGGCCCAGAGTAAGGCGCCCAACCTCCGGACCAGATGGGTACTCCCAGCTGCCATCCCAGACCTCAGTGCACAGTCTCCAACCCATAGCTGAACATGCAGCCTCTGGCCCAGAGACTTGTGAATTCAACTCACTTTCCCAGAGAGAACCTTGTGCCCCAGGGTACCAGACTGAGTTTTCCTGTTGGGAGAAAACCCCGCAGTTAGGGAATCAGCAGATTCTTCAAAAAAGGTGTACCTGGAAAACAGTGCAACAACAGCAGCAGCTCACTAAATTCAGAATGGGAAACCCAGCAGCAGGGCAGCTGTCTCCAGGACTTCTATAGATGAGAGGAGAGACCCCCTGACTAACACAGACCACAGTTACAACTCAGGTTTATGCAGCTGAGGTGAGCAGCGGCAATTCCTGAGAAACACCAGGCATTCAGTGACCATACCCCAAAAGTGGAGGAGGCCTCCTTCAGGAAAAATCATCTTCCTGCCAAGGGGATTCTCCATACCCCAGGATTCCAGGAAGCACCAGAAACTAACAGCAACACCTAAAACAGTCCAATGGGTAGAGGTCAGCGTAAAAGCTCGACCAACAAAAGACAGAGCAATATGACATCTCCAGAACACAGTCATCCAGGGTCAAGCAGCCCTGGACACCCCAGCATAAATAAAATTCAAGAAGATGACCTTACATCTATGCTGATGAAGAGGATAATAGAGGAAACAAAATATGTAAAGAATTAAAGGAAGATAAAATCAAACAGATTGTGGCCATCCATGAATACGAGAAGATGCAGCCAAACAGTTTATGACCTTCAGAGAAGAAATAATTAAATCACTGAAAAAAATAAAAGATACAGAGGAATGTTCAAACAAACAGTTGAAGGAACTAAAAGAAAAACAGGAAAATATAATCAGACAGATGAAGGAAATAAACAAAATAATTCAAGATATGAAGATAGAATTGAAAAAAATTAAAGAAAACACAGGAAATCATGGAGAGGAAGAATTTAGGGAAGAAAACAGGAACTACAGAGGTAAGCATACCCAACAGACTACAAGAGATGGAAAATAGAATCTCAGGTGCAGAAGCTACAATGGAAGAAATCAATGTATCTGTCAAAGAAAATGTTAAATCCAAAAAAATCCTGACACAGAACATCCAAGAAATCCAAGACAACATGAAAAGACAAAACCTAAGAATAATAGGAATAGAGAAAAAGAAGATTCCCTCCTCCAAGGCCCAGAAAATATCTTCAACAAAATCATAGAAGAAAATTTCCCCAACTTACAGGAGAGGCCTATAAGAATACAAGAGGCCTACAGAACACCTAATATATCAGACAAGAAAAGAAAATTCTCCCTCCACATAATAATCAAAACAGTAAGTATCCAGAACAAAGAAAAAATACTAAAAGCTGCAAGGGAAAAAGGCCAAGTAGCATATAATGGCAAACCCATCAGAATCATACCTGACTTCTCAACAGAGACTATGAAGCAAGAAGGGCCTAGACAGATATAATGCAGACCCTAAGAGAACACAGGTGTCAACCCAAGCTAATATATGCAGCAAAACTCAGTCATCATAGATGGAGAAAGCAAGATATTCAATGACAAAAACAAATTCAAACAATACCTACCCACAAATCCAGCATTACAAAAGATACTAGAAGAAAAAATAGAACCCAGGAAAACTAACTACATTCAGAAAAACACAGGAAACAAATAACCTCACCACAGCAAAACTAAAAGTAGCAAAGCACACAAACAAATTACCACACCCAACAGCAAAATCAAAGCATCTAACAGTCACTGGTCATTAATCTCCCTTAACAACAATGGACTCAACTCTTTAATAAAAAGACACAGACTAACAGAATGGATACATAAACAAGATCCAACAATTTGTTGCATACAAGAAACACACCTAAGTCACAAAGATAGACATTACCTGAGAGTAAAGGGCTAGAAGACCGTTTTCCAAGCAAATGGACCCAAGAAGCAAACAGGAGTAGCCATTCTAATATCTAACAAAATAGATTTTCGATAAAAAATAATCAAAAGAGATGGGGAAGGTCATTTCATACTCATCAAAGGAAAACTCCACCAAGAAGACACAATAATTCTGAATATCTACACCCCAAATACAAGGGCACCCAAATTTGTAAAAGAAACATTAATAAAACTGAAACCACACATAGATACCCACAAATTAATAGTGGGAGACTTCATCACCCCACTCTCAACAAAACAGAAATTAAACAAAGAAACAATGACTCTAACAGAGGTCATGAATCAAATGGACCTAACAGACACCTATGTAACTTTTCACCCAAACACAAAAGAATTTATCTTCTCAGCACTACATGGAACCTTCTCCAAAATAGATCATATAGTTGGTAATAAAACAAGTCTCAACAGATACAAAAACATTGAAATAATCTCATGTGTCCTATCTGATCACCATGGCCTAAAGCTGGATCTCAACAACAACAGAAATAACAAAAAGCCTTCACACACATGGAAACTGAACAACTTGCTACTCAATGACAGTTGATTCAGGGAAGAAATAAACAAAGAAATTAAAGTCTTCCTAGAATTCATTGAAAATTGAGGCTCAACATAACCAAACTTATGGGACACAATGAAAGCAGTGCTAAGAGGAAAACTCATAGCACTAAGTGCCTTCAAGAAGAAATTCGAAACATCTTATGCAAACAACTTAATGGCTCACCTAAAAGCCCCAGAAAAAAAAAAAAAAAGAAATAGATACATCTAAGAGGAGTAGATGGCTGGAAATAATCAAACTCAGGTCTGAAATCAATCAATTAGAAACGAATAAAACAATTCAAAGAATCAAAGAAACCAAGAGCTGGTTCTTTGAGAAAATCAACAAGATAGACAAACCCTTATTCAAACTAAATGAAAGGCAGAGAGACATTATCCAAATCGACAAAATCAGAAATGGAAAGGGGGACATAACAACAAACACTGTGGAAATTCAAACAATCATAAGGTCTTACTTCAAAAGCCTATATGCCACAAAATTTGAAAATCTAAATGAAATGGACAATTTTCTTGATCAATACCACTTACCAAAGCTGAATCAAGACCACGTAAAAACTTAAATAGTCCTATATCTCCTAAGGAAATAGAAGTGGTCATGAAAGGTCTCCCATCCAAAAAGGCCCAGGACCAGATGGTTTCAGCACAGAATTCTACCAGACCTTCAAAGAACTAATTCAAGTTCTCTTCAAACTATTCCATAAAATAGAAACAGAAGGAACATTAACAAACTCATTATATGAAGTCACACTCACCTTGGTACCTAAACCTCACAAAAACCCAAGAAAGAAAGAGAATTTCAGGCCAATCTCCCTTATGAACATTGATGCAAAAATACTCAACAAAATATAGCAAACCAAATACAAGAACATATCAAAGATATCATCCACTGTGACCAAGTAAGCTTCATCCTAGGTATACAAGGGTGGTTCAGTATATAGAAATCCAAATCCGTCAATGTGATCCACCATATTAACTAACTGAAAGGAAAAAAAAAACACGATAATCTCTTTAGATGCTGAGAAAGCATTTGACAAAATCCAACATCCCTTCATGTTTAAAGTATTGGACAGATCAGGGATACAAGGCACATACCTAAACATAGTAAAGGCAATATACCGAAAGCCTATAGCCAACATGAAAGTAAATGGAGAGGCACTTAAATCAATCCCACCGAAATCAGGGACAAGGCAAGGTTGCCCACTGTCTCCATATCTCTTCACTATAGTTCTTGAAATCCTTGCTAGAGCAATAAGACAATTGAAGGAGATCAAGGGGATGATAGTGTACCTGAGTGACCCCAAAAATTCTACCAGGGAACTCCTACAGCTGATAAACACCTTCAGTAAAGTGGCTGGATACAAAATTAACTCAAAAACATCAGTAGCCTTCCTGTATACAAAGTACAAAAGGGCTGAGAAAGAAATTAGGGAAATAACACCCTTCACCAAAGCCACGAAAGGACATAAAGTACTTTGGTGTGACCGTAATCGAGGAAGTCAAGACTTGCATAAAAAAATTTCAAGTCTCTGAAGAAAGAATTAGGAGAAGATATCAGAAGATGGAAAGATCTCCCATTCTCATGGCTTGGCTGGATGAACATAGTAAAAATGGCCATCTTACCAAAAGCAATGTACAGATTTAATGAAGTTTCCATCAAATTACCAACACAATTCTTTACAGAACTTGAAAGAAAAATTCTCAACTTCATATGGAATAACAAGAAAACCAGAACTGCTAAAACAATCCTCTACAACAAAAGATCTTCTGGAAGTATCTCCATCCCTGATCTCAAGCAGTACTATACTGAAACAGTAATAAAAACTGCATGGTTCTTGCATAGAAACAGAATGGTGGATAAATGGAACCAAATAGTAGACCCAGACATTAACCCACACAGTTTTGGACACCTGATTTTTGACAAAGATACCAAAACCATACAATGGAAAAAAAAGATAGCATCGTCAACAAATGGTGCTGGTCTAACTGGATGTTACATGTAGAAAATGCAAATAGATCCATATTTACCACCCTGCACAAAACTAAAGTCCAAGTGTATCAAAGACCTCAACATAAAACCAGACACACTAAATCTGTTAGAAGAAAAAGTGGGAAAGAGCCTAGAATTTATTGGCACAGGAGACAACTTCTTGAACAGAACACCAACAGCATATGCTTTAAGATCAACAATCAATTAACGGGACCTCATGAAACTGAAAAGCTTCCGTAAAGCACAGTACACTGTCCTCAGAACAAAACGACTGCCTACAGATTGGGAAAGGATCTTCACCAACCTCATATCTGACAGAGGGCTAATATCCAGTACATATAAATCACTAAACAAGTTAAAAAGCAACAAATCAAGTAATCCAGTTAAAAATGATGGGAAACAGAGCTAAATAGAGAATTCTCTGTAAAGGAATATTGAAAGGCAGAGAAACACTTAAAGAAATGCTCAGCACCCACCAGAATGCCTAAGATCAAAAACTAAATTGACAACACATGCAGAAGAGGTTGTGGAGAAAGGGAAACCCTCCTTCACTGCTGGTGGGAATGCAAACTTGTACAACCACTCTCGAAATCAGTCTGGCACTTTCTCAGACAACTAGGAATAGCACTCCCTCAATATCCAGCTATACCACCCCTAGGCATATATCCAAAAGAGGTTCAAGTACACAATAAGGACGTTTGTTCAACCATGTTTGTAGCAGCTTTATTTGTAATAGCCAGAAGATGAAAACAACCCAGATGCCTCTCAACGGAGGAATGGATACAGAAATTGTGTTACATCTACACAATGGAATACTACTCAGTAATAAAAAACAATGAAATCATGAAATTTGCAGGTAAATGGTGGGACCAGGAAACGATCATCCTGAGTAAGCTGAGTAAGCTATCCCAGAAGCAGAAAGACACACACGGTATACACTCACTCATATAGGCATATAATATAGGATGAACCTACTAAAATTTGAACACCTAAAGAAACTAATCAAGAGGGAGGACTTTGGCTAAAATGCTCAGTTCTCATTCAGAAAGGCAAAGAGGATGGACATCAGAAGAATGAGGAAACAGGGAACAAGTCAGGAGCCTGCCACAGAGGGCCTCTGAAAGGATCTGCCCTCCAGACTATCAAAGCAGATGCTAAGACTTATGGCCAACCTTTGGGCAGAATGCAGAGAATCTTATGAAAGAAGTGGGAAATAGTAAGAACTGGAAAGGACATAAGCTCCAGAAGGAGAACAATAGAACAAAAAAATCTGAGCACAGGGCACTCCCTGAGATTGATACACCAACTGAGTAGCATGCATAGAGATAACCTAGAACCTCTGCACAGATGTAGCCCATGACAGTTCAGCCTCCAAGTGGGTTCCATAGTAATGAGAATAGGACCTGCCTCTGACATGAAATGATTGGACTGCTGTTTGATCACCTCACCCTGAGAGGGGAGCAGCCTTACCAGTCCACAGAGTAAGACAATGCAGCCCCTCCTGATGAGACCTAATAGACTAGGATCAGAAGGAAGGAAAAGAAGACCTCCCCTATCAGTTGACTTGGGGAGGGGCATGCGTGGAGAAGGTAAAGGAAGAGAGGGGTTGGGAGGGGAAGAGGGAGGGAGCTACATGGGGACACAAAGTGAATAAAGTGCAATTAATAAAAAAATTTAAAAACATACAGGAATATGGAGAGAATAATCTGGTCTGTGAGCTAAGATGTATACTATATAAGCATCAAAGGAATATAGCTCTTAAATAATCTATAGCTCCTTATTTTTAATATTAGCAATGTGAGATCAGACAACAGAAATATCAAGTCTTGCTATCTCACCAAAGTCTGGGCTTGACTATGAAGCCCAGTGGTTCAGTGGATGAAAAATTAGCCCCAAATGATGGCTGAATCTGGGGTTATGTAGGGTTAACTAGTCAAGAAGCTTATTAAAGAAGAGATGACGATCCTTAAATCTAATATTGTTAGAAAAATTATCTAAAAGAAATTAAGTTCTCTCAGGTCAACTGTAGAAAATAGAACAAATAGATTTTGTGAAGCAAAGATTAGTGTCAACACGGATAACTTGCAGGTGTAAAGCCAAGTCCTATATGCACTGAAATATGACTGAGTTTTCCATAGATGGAGAAATCTATCTCTCGTTTGAAAACAGCTCAGGGAATGAAAGTCAAGTCATGTTTTAAACACCATTCATGAAAAGTTTGATGAACACAAAGCATAACTTATAAGCAGTACGTAGGGCTAGTGAATGAGTTAATGCTTGTGGATTTTCAACTGCCTTTTATTATAGTGAGGTGGTCTCAGTGAAGTAAGAAATTGCAGAGGGCTAGAAACTGTAGGGGCTCTGAAAGTCTCTGACCCACAATGGAGAAGGAGTCATATATCTGAGAGGATAAAACATTTAAAAGTAGAATGTCTGCATGCAGAATTTGATTTG
Organism: Pachyuromys duprasi; assembly: GCA_028658305.1. Classification (NCBI taxonomy): domain Eukaryota; kingdom Metazoa; phylum Chordata; class Mammalia; order Rodentia; family Muridae; genus Pachyuromys; species Pachyuromys duprasi. The sequence goes on along the minus strand of CM053765.1, from coordinate 46,760,598 downwards.
GGATAACAGTGGTGACTCTCTGAAAATGGTTAGCAACACATTGTTGTGTTAGGATGTAGAAAACACAAAATTGCTCCCATGAGCACAGTTTGCCATGTGTTCTTTGGAACATCACTGTGGCAACAGACATGCAGAAAAACCAAACAGCTATCTAATACTGTATTATAATTGTACAATAATTTATTTCACTAAATCCTTACTTAAAAAAAGAACAAACCATTCAGTTCAATTTTCTGACAGCACAGAGAAAGTTAATATTTTTAATGAATGACTACAGTTCTACTGAACCTGTCTCCCCCATGCTGAGTGCATCCATTCTCCATTGCACTGAATGTATGTGTCAGCATACTCCTATTTTTACTGCTAACTAGTTAAGCGTACACACTTAGAGCCCACATTTTAAGGTCATTGCAAAAACGCCTCAGATGGGCTCATCCAAACTGTCACTCTGGCACCTCATACACAGAAGAAGAGTGGGTAATTATGCAGATGGAGAGTCCATTTCTCCGATCATTTCCACTATGCTGTGTCTGAAGGCTGAATCCACCATCTATCATCCTCAAAGTTTTGTAAATGTTATACTATTGTTAATATGTAAAATCCCATTATCATTTTCATTTTCCAGTGCTTTATTATAATGTTAATTTTTAAATCCTTATAACATATTCTTTTTATTATAGACTTTTAAGGTGCTACATCATTTTTCTCCTGTTTTACCCAAACTGAGAAAATTGATATTCTGTGCTTAATTCAGTCTTGTTCTCATTTGTGTTTGAATATTTCATCTTGAAAGCCCAAAGTAGGATGTTCCCAGATTCATAATCCCCCAGGGATCTTTTGTTCCTGTCTGCACACTGATAAAGCAACACATGCTATTCAATCTCATATCTTTCTCCAAAAGTTTTATAAGTGGTTGTGATATTAATTTAAAGTTTCTTCAATAGATTTTTGTTCTAAATAAATAATTGAAAGCTGCATGGGATTTTACTAGCGGCTGACCTCCTCCTGGGCAAAAGAAAGTTCCACACTCCATTCTAAGGCTCTAATGCAACCAGCTGACAATGATCAGCACCTAAAATTTAGACAGTATTATTACTGAATTAGAAATACAGATGTTAGAAAAATTATCATAGTGTCATGGTATTAGTCTCCTTTCACTTGTGTTTTATTTTGTTTGTGTATTTTTTCACTATATATTACTTTAAAGAAAATTACTAAGAAAAATTTGTTTTATCCTTATAACATTTACTTTGTGTAAGTACCAGAAATATTAAGAAACAATATTAATAATCAAATAAATAAAATGGTACCAGCATTCAACACATTGAATTGTATAATTTTAACATAGTATTAAGAATCAAAGGATTATAATTGATCAAATTCTAATTTGATGATTTTTATATTTATATGTAAGAATAAAAACAATGACAGACCAATTTAGAAGTGAGTGAATCCAATATTTTTATGACTACCACATCTCTCCACCAATCATTTTCTGTTACCCAAAAGCATGTTTTTAATTAATCACTCAGTGAAATAAGGTGTATATAAGTCTTAGTTTTGTTTGATGTTGCAGTGATAAAATATCTTGATATAAGCAACTTAGGAGAAAAAGGGGGTTATTTTAGCTCAAGTTCTGGGTTACAGTCCATCAATTTTCATAAAGCAAAGTGACAGGAACTTGAAGCAGATCCACAGATCCACAGTCAAGAGCAGAGAGAATAAATTTGTGTATACTTGTGATCATTTTTTCCCCACTCTTAAAATAGCTCAGGGTCTCCTGCCTAGGGAAGTGATATTATTTATAACAGGCAGGTCTTTCCAACTCAACTAACATCATCAAGATAACCTCCCAGAGACATGCACACAAAACAACTCGATCTAGACAATTCAACATTGGGGATCTTTCCCATGTGACTTTAGATTGTGTTGAGTTTACCAAAATATTACGATACACATTTATTTTGAATTTTATTATAGCTTTGATGTCCATTTTAATGAAGATTTACACAGGTCTAATTCAGTCCTATTTTATCATTCTTAACATTCTTTCTCTATTTTTCTCTGATGTTTCAAGTTCTAAAGGTAAGGACCAATATTCAGAATCCCAATATTTCTTATGGCAGGTTCACTGTCTCTTTCAGTCTTCTTGTGGGTTTCCTGTGCTATCCAGGTTCTTCTATCTTTTCTCCAACAGTTCCACAAGACCCCCAAAGCTCTACCCCATGGTTCACTGCAAGTCCCAAGTTCTGTCTCGATCCTCTCCTGACTAGAGCCTCCAAGAGGACAGTCAATTTAGGCTCCTGTGTGCAAGCATAGCAGAGCATCATTAATAGTGTGAGGAGTTGGCTTTCTGCCATGGAGTGGGTCTCAGGTTGGGCCAATCATTGGTTGGATATTCCCTCAACCTCTGTTCCCGCTTTATCCCTGTGCCTCTTGTAGGCAGGGTAATGTTTGGGTCACAGGTTTTGTGGGTTATTGTTCTCCCTCCACTAGTCCTGCCTGACTAGGAGTGATCATTTCAGTCTCCATGTCCCCCTATCCCACCCTTTTAGGAGTCTCAGCTAGAATCACACCCATGTCCTCCCAGGAGCCTACCCTGTTGCAGGCCTCCAGCTTGTCAAAGAGATGCCTCCTAATCCTTTTAAAAATGGGGTACAGAGAAAAAAGTGAGAATTTACAGCAGAGGAATCTCAAATGGCTGATAAGCACTTTTAAAAAATGCTCAATGTTTGTAGTTATAAGAGAAATGCAAATCAAAATTACTCTTATATTTCATCCTACACCAATCAGAATGGCTAAGATCAAAAACTCAAGTGACAACATATGTTGGTTAGGATGTGGAGAAAAGGGAACCCTCCTCCTTTGCTGGTGGGAGTGCAAACGTGTACTACCTCTTCAGAAATCAATCTGGAACTAAGGATAAGTTTTACTGCAACACCCAGCTATACCACTCCTAGGCATATACCATGTATGGTGATTCACCATACAATAAGGAAATTTGCTCAACTATGTTCATAGTGCTTTTATTTGTAATAGCCAGAAAGTGAAAACAACCTAGATGTCCCTCAACTGAAGAATGGATAAAGAAACTGTAGTTTACTAACACAATGGAATCCTATTCAGCTAGTAAAAATAAGGAAATCATAAAATTTGCAGGCAAATGGATGGAACTAGGAAAGATCATCCTGAGTTAGGTAAGATACACATGTTACATGCTCACTTATAAGCAGATATTAGACCTATATAGTGCAGGATAACCATAATATAAGCCAGAAACTGGAAAAAGGTGAGTATCAAGGAGGCCCCAAGGGAGGCTCAGAAAGGGAAACAGGATAGACAGCAGAGGTGGATGAAGAGATGGAATTGGGCAGGAGATGGAATGGGGAGGGAAATAAAGATGGGGGTCAGATGTGGGTGGAAAATGAGAGGGCTGAGAACAAGAAGGGAAACTTCAAGTCTTTGTCTCCCATTTGACTGATACTGAGTTAACAGAGTACATAAAGAAAGAACCTATCTTAATGTCTTAATGAATTAAGCATTGTCTAGCAGTTCTTTTCAAAAGACTGGAGAAAATTATTCCCTCTTTAAACCCATTTTTACAATTTGTGTTCAGCTGCATCATTAAGATTAAATCTGGTTATTTTTGTCTGCCAACACCAATTTTCAGCTCAGCAGTAGAAACTGTGTCCCATGTTTTAAACCATGCAGACAGATGTCATGTTGAAATAACTTATGGAAATTCTGTCATTATTTCAACCATGAAAACATACTTAATTTTTTCTAAATTTAATATTCTCTTCTTATAAATTTTAAAATCTATTTGTTAACTTATAGTAAAAATATAGAACCTGAAATGGCAGGCTAAATATTATTAATCATAAGTAATTGTCTTCTTGGTATGTGAAAGCAATTTCTTTTCATTTGTTTCTAGTATAATAAATACAATGCAAACATTCCCTTTAAATTAATTATATAACCATTAATTTGAAATGTTCTATTCACTGATATTTTCCCACTCCAAATGAATCTTGTTTTATTTCTATAATTCTATATTAACTGTGATCATTGCAGTAGGGCATAACATTTTATATAAAGGTTTCATTTATAATATTTTAATAATCAAAGTCCAACACCTGTTTGTTAAGTATTCTTACAATTTTTTAATATAGTGTTTTTTAAAACAGTTGACTTATTTGACCTAAAACCATATTCCAAAACAAATAGAGGAATAAACACAGGGGGAAAAAGTACTATCTCCCATCTCTTACAATTTAAAAGTAGCAGAACTCTTTCTTACACTGAGCAGATAGAAAGGTATGCTACTTTAGGTAAATATTTTTAAGCCATGGTATTCCATGGAGTTATTAGCTAGCCATATAATTATTTCAAGAACTAAGCAACAGGGTGTGATGCCAGTGAGAAATGAGAGCAAGTTACTTATTTTGTTTGTGAGCCTAGACTGAACCATCTCTCCAGCCCTTACCTATTTTTAAAATGCAAGAACATTATCAAAACAACCTGCTTCCTCTCCAAAATTAGTATCAGCCCGAAAATCAAAGCCCCAAAAGCATTGGTGTGAGATTTTACATAATCTTATAAGAAACTTAGACAATTCACCCTACAGTAACTGTTCCTTGGCACTATTAACAATATTCTGCTATGCGTGCAGATAGGACCCTAGCATAACTGTCTACTGAGATGTGTTATCCAGGAGCTGATGGAAAGGGATGCAGAGATACACAGACAAACCCAGCTCAGAGTCTTAACCAACAACCAAAGAGCACACATAGGCTGGACCTAGGCCCCCTGCACATATGTAGCAGATGCACAGCTTGTTCTTCATGTGGGTCCTCTAACAATTGGAGTGGTGGCTGTCTCTGACTCTGTTGCTTGCCTTTGGATCCTTTTCCCCTAGTTGGGGTGCCTTGTCTGGCCCCAGTGTGAGGAAGTGCATATTCCTACTGACTTGATGTGCCAGGGAGGGTTGCTACCTAGGGAGGCCAGAAGAGGGTGTGGGAGGGGGTGTGAGCATGGGTCTGGGAGGAGGGGAAGAAGGAAGCTGAGATCAAGCTGTAAATTGTATTAAACAAATTAATTGATTAAAAAACTGCATCCAAGTTATTTTTATCTTTTCTCTACAGGCCATTAACTACTAAGGAGCAGGTTATATGGATCATGCTACACAATCCTCACCACAAGCTCATGAGGTAGCTGTATTCTGCTGGCAAAAAGCCTGTGACTGAAAAAGCTAAGTAATTTATGGAATATACATTTTTGAAAACTCATATTCCTCACAGATATCTGATGTACATTTGAAAACTTGTTATCATTCTGTTTCCCAGAACTTAATATTGATATTAGCATATTAGCATATAGATTTGTGATGTTTCAAAACTAACTAATCTTCCTATGGATCACCTTGAGAATGATAAATACTACTTTCAAGATGACTCTGTAAGTAATAAGCAATGAAAATTTACATTGAAATAGTGTACTTAGATACAAATTGTATCATATAGTAATTTAATGACAATGAATCTGCTTATCTTTCAATTTTTCTAAAGAAATACAAATTTGATGCAATGTTATGGTCAATGTTTTTCTTCATTATATCAATTAAAAGAGGAGTCTGAATTTAAAAAGGAAAAAAAATAGTAGACATGATAAAGTAAACAGGAAACTCACAAGATCACAACCCCACACAGAGAACAACAGACAACTAAGGATGGAGCATTTTAACCAGAGTCCTCCCTATTGATTAGTTTCTTTAGGTGTAGAGAGCAACAGAACTGTTACTCCAACCAAGTACCATGCATGGAGAAAACCTAGAACCCCTGCACAAATGTAGCTCATGGCAGTTCAGTATCCAAGTCGGTTCCATAATAATGGGAACAGGGACTGCCTCTGACATGAACTGATTGGCCTGCTCTTTCATCACCTCACCCTGATGGGGGAGCAGCCTTACCAGGCCACAGAGGAAGACAATGCAACTACTCCTGATGAGAGCTGATTAATTAGGATCAAGGAAAGGAAGACCTCCCCTATCAGTGGACTTGGGGAGGGGCATGTGTGGAGGAGGAGGAGGAGGGAAGATGGGATTGGGAGGATAGGAGGGGGGTTATGGGATGATACAAAGAGAATAAAATGTAATTAATAAAAATTTTTAAAAAAAGAAAAAATGATATGTTTATGTATAGAACAACAATGACAACAGGCTATGAATTTGAAAGAGAGAAAAGAGGAGTATATGGAAAGGCTTTGAGGGAGGAAAGAAAAGTTGGGAATTATGTACTCACACAATGATTCCAGGAAATAAAAAAAGGAGTAAAAATTTTAAAAAGGAGTCCCATTTTTAAATTTTCATCTCTTTTATTAACATATAAGGATTATACTAAAGAGAATAAATGATCTCTTTCCTGTTTCACTATTACATGTAACATTTCTTTGGGTTTTTTTCGTGTGTGTGTGTGTGTGTGTGTGTGTGTGTGTGTGTGTTTGTTCATTTAGACAGGGCTTCTCTGCACAGCTCTGGCTGTCCTGGACTCACTTTGTAGACCAATCTGATCTTGAAGAGATCCACCTGCTTCTGCCTCCTAGAACTGGAACTATAGGCATGCATCATCACACATGGCCATTGCAGGTAAATTAGTAGAACATTGTTAGGAAAGAAATCCTCTTTCGTTCTAAGCACTCTGCTCACCTATAATGAAGAAGTCAACTTTTAAAATGAAGCATATGCTTCTTTTAAAAAGAAGCATAAAATGTCAAATTATTTTCACCTTTTGCCAAAAATCAAAATTAGAAACAAGTGTCCAAGAACCTAGTTGAGACTCATTATCTTGTGAAAAATATGCACACACATATATTCAATTTTAGCTAATTAATTATATATTTGCTAGAATTGAAAGCAGTCATTCATACTAAAGAAAACCTTTTTGTTCTTTTCATTTATCATTGAATTACAATGTTTAGTTTATTGATATAAACATTACAGGTTTTTATTTCCGGATTTTGTCAGGAAAAAACATTGATTCTATAAAGCATTTGATACAAATTTTAACATTTTTGTCTGTTTACATTGGTTAACTAAGAGCAATATTATCTGATCATGATTCACTGATTTTTTCAACTCTTACCAGTACAATAAAATATATAAATTTTAGTGTGATGATTTGAATCTAAATGTTCATGTTTCAAGTAAGAGCAGTAGTGTGCCAATCGCTGTTTGGACATCAGAGCATCCTACTAAGGGATTTTCCCTTCTGTTTGCTTGATTTTAAGTTTTTACAGATCTCTTCTTTCCTTATTGGAAAAATTCGTATGACATATTCTGATCATGACTCTCTCTCTACTCTTCTCAGAACCTAGAGACCTCCCCATCCACCCATCTCCATGACTTCTCTTTCTAACTCACTTTAGGAAACCAATAGACAAACAACAATAGCAGCAAAAATTAATTAAAAATAAAGTCAAAACGCACATATAAAACCAAGTCAAAAAAACTCTCAAAACTGAAAACTATAATATACAAGCAAATAACCAGTAAGACCAAAAAAAAAAAAAGAAAGAAAATGCCTTTGCCTATACAAAGCAATATGAGACAACAATTTTACATAATTACCATTAATTTTCTTTTTTCCTCTTTTATTTATTTTTATTTATTACAATTTATTCACTTTGTATCCCAGCTGAGGCCTGATCCCTCATCCTCTCCCAATCCCACCCTCTCTCCCTCATCTTCTTCTATGCCCCTTCCCCAGCCCACTAATAGGGGAGATCTGCCTCCCTTTAATCTGACCCTAGCCTATCAGGCCTCATCAGGACTGGCTGCCTTGTTTTCCTCTATGGTATGGTTCCCCCACCCCTCAGGTGGGAGATGAGCAAAGAGCCAGCCATTGAGTTCATGTCAGGCAGAGCTCCTGTTCCCCTTACTAGGCAACCCATTTGGAGACTGAACTGCCATTGGCTACACCTGCAGGGCACAGAAGCCCCAAAAGGAGATCAACAGAACCAAAAGATATGGGTCCAGGAGTCTTCTGAGACTGATATTTCAACCAAGGGCCATGCATGGAGATAACCTAGAACCCCTGCACAGAAGTAGACCATTGATGTTCTTTAGTGTTGAGTATGTACTAATGGGCATGGGACCTACCCTTTCTTGATAATTTACAAATTGGTGTAATAGAAATAATATTGTTGTGTTCTCTATCTTGGAATCATTAGAATTAATTTTAAATTTCTAAGACTTTATTACTAGAACATAGCACACATACCCATATGGAAACACATAATTCATAATACTTAAACGTAAGGTCATAGATGATATTTCACCTCAGTGGGTGTACAGTTACCCCTCAAAACACACACACATACACACACACTTCTACTTCTTATCTCAAAGTGGTATGTTTTCCTGGGTAGAATCTCCATAAAGGTTTTCTATCACAATGCATAAATTGTTAATCTGTGCACTATTTTAATAATAGTGCATTCTGTTTGGTTAGACTTATTTCATACAAAACAGAAATCAAGGCTTTATTATGTAAAGCAATATTGTGGTACTATATTTGCTGCATTCTTAATACATTTTATTGTATCCCCTACAAATGTATGTAAAAGTTTGCTACCAAGGAAAAATGATATATTTTGCTCTTTGTCATATATTCCCTTTAAAGTTCATATGGCAAAAAAGCCTAGGGTTTAGAATTGCATGATAATTGTAATGTTGAACTATTAAAATCTAATTTTTATATTGTGTGCATATTTCATGCATATATATAATACATAAAATATACACACATTATAAAGTATGTTTTAACATATGTAATATGAGATAGAATGTTAACAAATTACATGTGAATTGTTTCTGTTGGAAACTTAAAATCCCTTCACAAATTCACAATTATGCTTTTTTCCCTTTTTATAATTTTTATTTTTTTAATTAATTACAGGTTATTTACTTTGTATCCCAGCTGAAGCCCCTCCTTCATTCCCTTCCAATCCCACCCTACCTCCCTCATTTCCTCCCTACCCCTCTCTAAGTACACTGATAGGGGAGATCCTTCTCCCCTTCCATCTGACCTTAGCTTATTAGGTCTCACCAGGATGGACTGCATTGTCCTCCTCTGTGGCATGGTAAGGCTGCCCCCCACTCAGGGGGAGATGATCAAAGAGTCAGCCATGGAGTTCAGGTCTGAAACAGTCCCTGTTCCCCTTACTAGGTCAACTCATTTGGAAGCTTGAGCTGCCATGTGCTACGTCTGAGCAGGGGTTCTAGGTTATATACATGCACCATGTTTGTAACAGCTTTATTCATAATAGCCAGAAACTGGTAACAACCCAGATGTCTCTCAAGGGAGGAATGGATACAGAAACTGTGGTGCATTTACACAATGGAATACTACTCAGCAATTAAAAACAAAACAAAAAAAAATCATGAAATTTGCAGGCAAATGGTGGGATCTAGAAAAGATCATCCTGTATGAGGTATCCCAGAAGCAGAAAGACACACACAGTATATACTCACTTATAAGTGCATACTAGACCTATAAGATAGAATAAACATAATAAAATCTGTACACCTAAAGAAGCTAAACAAAGGGGACCCAGGGTAAGATGTTGAATCCTCACTTAGAAAGACATATGGGATGGACATTGAAAGTAGAAGGAAACAAGAAACAGGACAGGCACCTACCACAGAGGGCCTCTGAAATATTCTACCTAGCCGTGTATCAAAGCAGTTGCTGAGACTTAAACCTTGGGCAGAGTGCAGGGAACCATATGAAAGAAGGGGGGGGGAGTTAGTAAGACCTGGAGAGAATGGGAGTGCCACAGGACCAAATATATCTGGGTACAAGGTCTTTTATGAGACTGTTTCTCCAACCAAGGATGATGCATAGACAATTGTGCTTTTTAAAATAACTCTGTCTAGAAGCATGTTTTAAGGGCATTCACAGTTTCAAGCACCAAATGATATATATATATATATATATATATATATATATATATATATATATATATATGTATATATATATATAAACAATGCTCTGCAGGTTGTTTATATTAAAATTAAAACCATTTGTGAATATATATGAATTATTTATTATAAAGCTGAAGACAATATGTCAATACCCAAGTTTACAAGTCTTATTCATTGGCAGCAATGTAAGTCCTAAATAATAATACTGTTTCCAAAAAAATCATTTAATTCAACAGACTGCATTGTAAATAACCCAACTCTGAATGTATGTGATATAATGTATAGGAGAAAAATATTTTGAAAACCAATAGAAAGCTTTGAATTTCCAACATCATTCATTATATTCCCTACTTTTATACTACTATTTATTACATAAATTCTGTGGGCTATTATGTATGAATGACTGTTAAAATTAAATATATTTATAAAGCAGTTTCATTTTTACTGAATGTACAATCACTTCCATTTATTATAAACTTCCTGCAGAAGTTTATATTTTTCTTCATAAAACCACTCCTGTAAGAACTCCACATTTCATACTCACATGGAATATGGTAACTAAGCAATAATTAGCTCTTAAACATCATTCTACAAGTGAATTGCATCTACCAAAACCATTCAACATACTTTACCTACACACAAAGAAAACTGTCTTCTTTTACCTCCAGAATCAACTTAAGTTCTAGGGTTCCATAAATAATTTTTCTTAGACTGTATTTTAAAGGACTGGTACCTAAATTTTTCTGTGAATATACTCCATGAATAGGTTAATTAGTAATCTCATTCTAAAATATAACAACTTAGAAAAATAAAGGTAAATGAAAAGAAAAATCAACCCCTAGAACAGGTCACACATACCTTACTTAATAATTTCCAACACAGAGTTTAACACATGGAGTTAGGCTGACACATAGAAAGCAATACAGCTATAATCCTAGCAACAATTAGAAAGCATCAAGGTAAGATGCTCATTTGTGTCGTAGGCCCCAAGGTCCCTAATTGAATTTCTGTGTTGGGTGTAATTACTTGTTCTGTTTGTAGGAGCATCAAGGAAGAAAATATATCGCATAATGCTTAACCCACGCTTAATTTTATGCTAAGCACTGAAAACCCAGACTATGGTAGTTAACTTCTAACTGCAGTAGCTGTGTAAAACCTTTTAACACTAGAGATGCAGCACAGCTGTTGCAATGCGTTCCTGGTAGGTGTGGGACTTGGGTTCAGTCCCCTACAATGAAAAAAAAAAACAATTAAAGCATTAAAATGTTTGTTATATCATAAAAATGATCTAAAATGACAGTGGTCCTAATTTAAGACAATTATATTTTTTTTGTAATGCTACAGAAATTCAAGGTTCAGCGTCCATATCACATACATTTAAAATTAAAGGTACAATTTAAAGCTGCATTTAAAACAGTCTGACTACTTAACTGAGGCATATAAGCAGGCAGAAAATAGATTCTGATGTTGCAGGGATGATGAACCAACAGGATCTTTAAGGTAGCTTATGAATGTTAATTATCTCCACAGGAGAACTCCTGCTTTTGATTAGCTACATACAAGCTGAGTGAGATTCAATTACAAGTGGTTTACAGTGGTGGTATTTTACTCTTAGAAAATGAGAAATATTTAAAACATAAATAGATTACACACTCAGGAAAGACTGCAACGTGATTTCAGAATGCAGGTTGTGTTTAACTTCAGTATTAATTCACTCATGCTATGTTGTGCTGAGTCTATATATCGATAAAAGGCATTTAAGTCCTGCCTTAAAGATTTTAAATGGAATCTTAAAATTTACAACAAGCTGTGCCTTGAAATATTTTAAATTCAATTTTTATTAATGTAAACACCATTTACTTTGAAAATACAGAACACAGAAGGAAATATTGTCAGTATAACAGTGATGTATATTGTTAATAATTACAAAACAAGAGAGAAAGATGATTTAAGATGGGTTCCAGTGAGGTAAGAGGCTTAGCTTTCCTTTCTTCTGTCTGTACACATGATTATTTTCACATACTCCTAAGTTACTTTACAAAATAAAAAATGTACGTTGGCATATGTGCATATTTCAAGCTATTTTGTAATTAGGTGGCAATAATCCTTTGATATATGCATATTAATTACTTTCACGATATAAAGAAACAATATATGGTGTTTTACGTACTTTGCAAATGCCTCACACATGATAGTATTCCCCAGAGAAACAGAAATAGAACTTCCTGATTTCTAAAGTATGGCTCATTTTCTGACTCTACTATGACTTAACAAACAGCTTCAAAAAAATGTTTAAACAAATATTTACTACCACAAATATATTCAAATAAAAATGTGCATGGTAATGAAAAAAGAAATGAGATAAGCCACTTTCCCCTAGGGAAGGGCCTGCTGTCCCTCCATACATGTTGTCTTATCAAACTCTTCATTACTTATAATGGCTGCTGGTAATTTTTATGAATGGAAACGCTCACACCTGCTGTGAATTTCTGGTGTCTATTTAGTACATAACTCAGTTTATACTTATTCTATGAAGACCTGTATTGTTATTTAAATTTTATGTTAACTTCCTCATATCACTAATCTCAAAATGGGAAGATTCTACTCCTATGAGATCCATCAGCTTGCCTACTAAATGCATGTTGCTGGTTTTATGACAACTTCACACAAGCTAGAATCATCAAAGAGGAGGAAGCTCAATTGGAAAAAAAAAAATCTCCGTAAGATTGGGCTGTAGGCATTGGTTGGACATTCCCTCAATCCAACCAAGCATGGCCCAACCTGAGACCCACCACATGGGAGAGAGCCAAACCCCGACACTATTAATCATATTCTGTTATGCTTGAACAGGAGCCTAGCATAGCTGTCCTCTAAGAGGTTCCATCTATCGTAGTGAGACTCACACCCAAGCATTAGGCCGAGTTTACAGAGCCTTGTGGAAGAATGAGAGAAGGACAGAAGGACTCAGAGGGGACAAGAACTCCACAAGAAAACCAACAGTCAGATATCCTGGGCTCAGGTAGGCTTACGGAGACTAAAGCAATAACTGAGGACCATGCATCAACAGGTCCTAGGACTACTACACATATCTACCTGATGAGCAGCTTAGTCCTCATGTGGGTTCCCTAGTAAGGGTAACAGTGGCTGTCTCTGACATGGACTCTTGCCTACTTTTTGTTCATGACTCCCTGACTAGGCTGCCTTGCCAGAACTCAGTAGAAGACGATGTGCTTTGTCTTGATGAGGCTTGATGTGTTGGGGTGGCATTGTTAAGAGGGGGCTCCCCTATTTTGAGGAATAGGCAAGGGAGAAAGGGAGGAGAGGAAGGGAGGATGCAACTTGGGAGGAATAGAGAAGGGTGACTATTAAAAAAAAAGATTGGGATGTAAGCAAGCTTATGGGGAATGTTCTTAATATCTGAGTCATGGGTGGAGAGATCAACCCATTGTGGGTAAGTCTACCTCTGGGCTGGTTGTCCTGGATTCAATAAGAAACAAGCTAAGCAAACCGTCAAAGCTAGCCAGTAAACAGCACTGTTCCATGGCCTCTGAATCACCTCCTACCTCCAAGTTCTTGCTCTGCTTAAATTTTGTCCCTACTTCATTTAACTATGAACTGCGTGATGTGGATACAAATTTCCTTTCCTCTCCAACTTGCTTTGGTCGTAGTTTTTCCATATGGCAATAGTAACCCTAACTAAAACAACCTGCTTCTTATTTACATAGGATACTCAATATATTCTCTGTAAAGTTTGTTTTGGTTGTTCTAACCCTCAATCTCTGTATTTCTGGGCAACAACCTTGACTCTTACTCAAATATTCCAGAACCTACTTGGAAGGCCCAGGAGCTGATTCAATGATCTGTTATAACTGAATGCATAATAGTCAACAAATGTTTGTTTAGTAGTGATTAAGTCCACCAAAGAACACACATAGACACATGTAAAGCCAGCACAAAGTTGGTTTTTATTTTGTTTTGTTTTGTTTGCCAGCCAACAGCTGCATAGGTATCTTGCCCAAAGAATGCAGCCCAATTCCCACAGTTTTTTGTCTTTCATGCATTAAAATTACATTCTGGTTGACATATTTCACTTAGCTAGAACAGTCAGCAAGAAGCAGAACTACAAAGAGCCAAAAAACAAAGTGATTATGTTTACTGACTTTCCTGGATCCTGGAAACATGGACTCCATCTTTGTTGGTGTAGGTCTTTAGTCCCATTTTGGCAGATGTTGAGGAACATGGTATGTTCAAACTTAGAATACTTCCCATATGGCATCAGGTGTGATAAGGTATTGGGGACTGTTACAGTTATATATTTTATTGAGTTGCTCGATTTATTTTTATTTCTGTTTTGTTTTGTTTTGTTTATGTTATGCAATTCTGGGTGGCCTGAAACATGTACAGCTTTCCTAGCCAAAAATAATAATAACAATAATAAAATAAAATAATTAAAGTATAGGTAAATGGTCCTTTCGAATTTCATTTTAAGTGTGATAAAATCAGAAACATAAGATGAAACACTCTGACAATTTGTTTTATAATCAATCGCGAATAAATAAAGAAATCAGGGAAACAATTAGGGAAAATACACCGTTCACAATAGCCACAAATAATATAAAGTGTCTTGGTGTAACTCTAACCAAGCAAGTCAAAGACCAGTATGACAAGAACTTCAAGTCTCTGAAGAAAGAATTTGAAGATGATATCAAAAGAAGGAAAGATGTCCCATGCTTGTAGATCAATAATATTAACATAGTAAAAATGGCTATCTTATGAAAGGCAATCTACAGATTCAATGCATCTCCCACCAAATTACCAACACAATTCTTCACAGGTCTTGAAAGAGCAATTCCAAACTTCATATGGAAAAACAAAACAAAAACACAAACATACTAAACAAACAAATAAATAAACCAGAATAACTATAACAATCATATACAATAAAATAACTTCTGGAACTATTGCCATGCCTGGATTTAAGCTAAACTACAGAGTAATAGTAATACAAACTGCATGGTATTGCCATAGAAATAGACTAGGTGATGAAAGGAATTGAACATAAGACTCAAAAATAAACCCATATACTTATGATCATTAACTTTTGACAAAAGAACCAAAATCATACAATGGAGAGAAGACAGCATCTTCAACCAGTGGTGCTGGTCTAACTGGATGTCCAGATGTAGAAAAATACAAATAGATTCATATTTATCTCCCTGCACACAACTCAAATTCATCTGGATCAAAGACCCCAATATAACACCAGATATACTAAATTTATTAGAAGAGAAAGTGGGAAATAGGCTCGAACTCATTGGCACAGTAGACAACTTCCAGAACAAAACACCAACAGCTCAGGCTCAAATATCAATGATTAATAAACGAGACCTCTTGAAACTGAAAAGCTTCTGTTAGGCAAAAGACACTGCCAATAGAACAAAAGGACACTTTACAAATTGGGAAAAGATCTTCACCAATCTTGCATCCAACAAAGGGCTAATAGATATAAAATATATAATGAACTCAAGAAATCCAACACCAATAAAAAAAACTAAATAAACAAAGTAATTTTAAAAATGGGCCAAAGAACTAAACACAGAGTTTTCAAAACAGGGATCTTGAATGATTGAGAAGCACTTAAAGAAATGCACAGCTTCTTTAGTCATCAGGGAAATGCAAGTCAAGATGAGTCAGAGATTCCATCTCACACCAGTCAAAATAGCTAATATCAGAATCTCAAGTGACTGCACATGCTGGCAAGGGTATAGAGAAAGGGAACACTCCTCCATTGCTTGTAGAAATATAAACTTGTAAACCACTTTGGAAATCACTCTGGCACTTTCTCAGAAAAATAGAACTAGTTTTACCTCAAGACCCAGCTATACCTCTCCTGGGTATATACCCAAAAGATGTTTCAGCATACAATGAGCACACTTGCTCAATTATTTTCATAGCAGCTTTATTCACAATAGCCAGAATCTGCAAACAACCTAGATGTCCCTCAACCAAAGAAGTGATAAAGCAACTGTGGCACATTTACACAATGGAATACAACTCACCTACTAAAAAGAAAGAAATCAAAAGTTTGGTTATGAGCCTCAGCATCTGCTTTGATATACTGCTGGGTAGAGTCTTTCAGAGGCACTCTCTGGTAGGCTCCTGTTCTGTTTCCTATTTTCTCCCACTTCCAATGTCTGCCCAGTTTGCCTTTCTGAGTGAGGATTGATCATCTTACCCGGGGTCCTCCTTCTTCCTCAGCTTCTTAAGGTGTACAGATTTTATTATGTTTATCCTGTAGAGTGCAGGGAATTTTATAAAAGAAGGGGAAATAGAAAGACATGGAAGGGGCAGGATCTCCACAAGGAGAGCAACAGAACTAAAAAGTCTGTACTCAGGGGTCTTTTCTGAGACTGATACTCCAACCAAGGACCATTCATGAAGATAACCTAGAACCCCTGCTCAGATGTTGCCCATCTGAGGGGAGGGGAACACCAACCCACCCATAAAAACCTTGACCCAAAATTTACCCTGCCTACAAGACGTGCAGTAATAGAGCAGATATGGAGGGAATGGTCAACAAATATATGGCCCAACCAAAGACCTACCCTATAGGAGAGTGCCAAACCCTGATACTAAGAAGTGTGCTCTTCTAAAATTACAGACAGGAGCCTGACAGAACTGTCAGGTGCTACACAGTAGCACCTCAAAACAGATGCTGAGACTCACAACCAAACATTGGGTTATGTGTAAGGTGGCTTATGGAAAAGTGGGAGGAAAGAGAAAAAGAAATGGAGGTGAAAGGAGCTCCACAAGAACACCAACAGAGCTAACTAGCCAAGGCCCAGAGAAGCTTGATGAGACTAAAGCATCAACCAAGGCCCATGGCCCCGTACAAAGATATAGCAGATCTACACAGATGTAGTTTGGTCCTCATATGGGATCTCTAGAAACAGAAGTGGGGACTGATTCAGACAGGGACTCACTTGCCAGCTTTTGATCATTTTCCGTTTGCAGGACTGCCTTGCCTGGCCATGGCAGAAGAGGTCGGGCTCAGTCCTGATGCAACTTGATGAGCTAGGTTGGATAGCAAAGTGAGCTCCCCTTTTCTGAGAAAAAGGGAAGGGGAGGGAGTAAGAGGAGGAAGAATGAAGGTGGGACTGGGAAAGGAGGAGAGATGGGGCTACAACAAGGACGTGAAGTGAATCAATGTTTTTAAATCAATTGTGGTTTATTCTATGTAAGTATCTTAGCCGATAAAGAACAAATCAGGGATCATAACTCATTGTGCATACATAGAAAACAGAACTATAAAATAAATAGAAAGTTTCATTAGTGATGCTTATCAGTAAATGGTGCTCCATGTGAAGTTTGTTTAAATATATTTTGGAGTTGGAGATGACACTTCTGCAGTCATGCAGCATTCGCCTATCTCACAAAAAGAAGATAATAATCATGTCCAGTTCAGTTATTATGCATGAGAAATGTAGAGAGCTAAGAACACTTGCAATGTTTCCAAGTTTGGTGGCAACTTAGCCGTGTTAGTTCTTTCTCATGGCTAGTGTTATAGCCCTCACCCAGCACCTAATTGTCTAAGAAAGCACCATATTGATTTCCAGAGAGGTTGTACAAGTTTGCATTCCCACCATCAATGGAGGAGGGTTCCTCTTTCTCCACATCCTCTCCAGCATGTGTTGTAACTTGAGTTTTTGATCTTAGCCATTCTGACAGGTATAAGGTGAAATCTCAGGGTCATTTTGATTGGCATCTCCCTGATGGCTA
>CM053765.1:46723573-46742337 GCA_028658305.1 Pachyuromys duprasi | reverse complement strand
CCTAATTGTCTAAGAAAGCACCATATTGATTTCCAGAGAGGTTGTACAAGTTTGCATTCCCACCATCAATGGAGGAGGGTTCCTCTTTCTCCACATCCTCTCCAGCATGTGTTGTAACTTGAGTTTTTGATCTTAGCCATTCTGACAGGTATAAGGTGAAATCTCAGGGTCATTTTGATTGGCATCTCCCTGATGGCTAAGATGTTGAACATTTAAGAGTTTTTCTGCCATTCTACAATCCTCTACAGAGAGTTCTCTTTTTAGCTCCATACCCCATTTTTTAATTGGATTATTTGATTTGTTGCTTTTTAAATTCTTGAGTTCTTTATTTATACTGGATATTAGCCCTCTGTCAAGTATAGGGTTGGTGAATATGGTTTCCCAGTCTGTAGGCTGTCGTTTTGTTTTGATGACAGTGTCTTTCCACCTTAGTTACTCTCTTGAAACACCCTCACAGAGAGACTGAGGTGCATGTCTCCCAAATGCTTCAACAATGAAAATTAGCCATTATATTTACCATGTTACCCTGTCCTATTTAATACCAAACTCCATTTGGTGTGCCTTGCATTTGGTTGTTTTTCTCTATAACATGACCTTGCCTCATTGTCTAGGAGGGCCTTGTGCTTGCTATCCTTGGTGGACTCGAACTCACAATAGTCCTTCTGCCTCATCCTCCAGAGTGCTAGATTTTAGATACTCATTGCCAGGACTGACTTCATCCTACACATGTGATATTAGATTTAACTCCTTATGTGTATGTTATAATAATTTCATAATCAGGTAAAATATAATTTTGTGTTTATTTTAGCTGCATGCAAGATTATATTGAAAAGATCCAGAAGTTTTAGAAAAGATGAATTACCTTTTTAAATGTTTACAGAGAAAAATCTTTTATATGCAGAAGATTTATTCTTTCCATTTGATAGAGTATAACTAATAACATTTATACATTAAACACACACAACACAGTAACTTAATCACACAGATAATAAGAACCTGATATGAGGCAAAGAAACACTGGAAAAAGCCATGGGTTTTCTTAATTATTGAGATGTAGAATGACACAAAAGGAGGAATAAAGGAACTTCGCTGTCTTGATAGTAAATTTTTCCTGCTCTGAACATGAAATATAGATAAATCGTAGTTGAAATTAATTAAATTTGCATTAAAATAATTGATTTAACATAATTTTCAAATGATATCTTATACTACTCATACAAAATAGGTAGAAGAAATTCTCACTATAAAAGTTAACTCATTATTTTAAATTCTGGCGATGTTCTTCTCAAGTACAATGATCCTTTATGTAATATGCATTTGATAGACTGACCCATGTTTGCAGTCATGATGCAAATAGAATTTTCTGACTTTTAATTCTGTTGTTTCCACAAGCAGAAGGTTTTAGTGTGGTTCTTTGCTTAGAAGTAGGTCAAGGAAAGTATAATAGACTACCCTTGAGGCTCAGAGCCTGTAATAAACTTCTCTGACTATACTCTTAAATTTCACCAGACACCTGAAAAGCTCATTTTACTGTTCAAATAAATGTTGGCCAGCATGTAAAGGGAACTCAAATATCTCAGGTTTAAATGTCCAAGTTTTAAATGCACTACAGAAAACCCATGTCTTACAGAATCCACACAATGAATTATGGAAATTGACAAGGTTCAATCCAAGCTATTACTCTCCAAATTCATACAGTATTGCTATCAAAATCATTATTGTTAGAAAATATGATGTACTAGAGTTGAAAAAGAAAAAGTGTAATTGTTGCACTGATATTTTGAAACAGTTTTGATTTTTGTTCAATGGATGAATGAAAATGCTTAAAATTGTTACATGCAGATTTTTCCAATGTCATATTTTAACCTGAATTATTTTTTCTCACTATATAATGCATTTACAAGATTTAGACATACAAAAATATTTATTTTATCTTTAATATTATTTTTACTTCTATACACACACATATCTAATTTCTTTCTTTTAGGCAAGGAAAGATTTATTTTAACTCAAAATTCCAGGTTACAGTCATTCATTGTGGAGAGGATGTTCAAGAGAGAGGCACCGAGTCTCAATTTTCCTTCAGCTGAACTGTTTATTAAACTAACAGCAATATGGTGAAAATTTGAACTAAAGTTCATCCCTTAGCAGAGCATTTTCTTCTCAAGTTTTCCATAGAATAAGATATTAATAACCATGGCTCTAGGAACACAGTTAAGTTTCCTCAAATACCATGATACAACATGAAAGCAATGTTATGAGGTTTTTATAGTAACAAAGCAGAGAAGGTCTTAAGTTTGGGCATCTTTTAAATTGATTTATTGGACTACTTTAGTATGACAGAGAAGCCTGTCATTCCAAGAGACAGGAATTTTAGATTATTAGATCCAAAATGGTCAACTGTCCTTTGTACATTTTTAAGACACTAAAAAGAAGAAAAAACTTTTGATGTCTATATGTGCTTACAGAAATTGCCTTTTTATTTGACTACTTTATGATAAAATTTAATCATTCAATTAACTGAGCTTTAGAAAGACAATAAATTTATGATCTATTGAGGAAAGACTTTACAGAAACTTTCTACTTTATATATTTTAAGTTGCTATACAGAAACCTAGACCCTGACTAGAAATCAGTTTATAAACCCAGGATGTGGATAAAAGGAGCAAAAACGGACAAATTTGTAAATAAGGAAAATTGGCAAGTTCAAAATAAGATGCAAATGGTATAAGTGAAAGATTTAATAAACATGAAGAGAGGATAGGATTAATTAAAATATGTTTTATTGTAATTGTCTTCAAAAAAAGAAACATGAAAACATTCAACTTTAATTTGAGAACTATTATCTTTTCATGAATGTTGATATTGCCTCATAAGCGACATCAGGCAGTAATTGTCTTTCTGTGCCTGCTTATTCATTTAATAGAATATTCTCCAACTTTAACATTGTATCAAACATTAAGAGCTGGGATAAGGGAATTCAGCTGGAAACTTTCAGTTATAAAATATATAACTTCCAGGGATTTAATTTTCAGTGTGATAGAAGAGTTAATAATGTACTGGGCACCTGAAATTTATGTTCACTCATCACACAAATAACAACTGGCAGCATATCTTCTGAATGTGGAAATTCTACATAAAATATACATAAGTATATGTTAAGGTGTACATTGAATAAATATGCTTTGCTGGTTGATTATAATCTAAAAACAAGTCCTAGTAGAAATCAAGTCCTTTAATGACCAACATGTTCCATTGAAGTCAGATGTTCTCACAGTAACGGCATTGGCCCCTCTAGAAAGGCTTTCTCCATTCATCTCCACCAGCTTCACACTGAGAAGCAATTATACTGCTTTCCAGTTTGTTTGGTTTTTTTTCGAATAAAAATTGCATCTGTTCTATACCTCTGTTCTGTCCACTTAAGCTTTCTGCTAGTGTTTCCCATATATAAAGTTTTTTGAATATTTGTTTTAAACTCTAATTTCCTATGATTTCATTAATTCCTTTCTCACAAGCATATATTCTACAATACGAATTACACTAGCATGTTTGTGCACAGTTGGATTGCATTAAGCTTATGAC
This sequence comes from Pachyuromys duprasi, assembly GCA_028658305.1. Lineage (NCBI taxonomy): Eukaryota > Metazoa > Chordata > Mammalia > Rodentia > Muridae > Pachyuromys > Pachyuromys duprasi. Next base: position 46,738,755 of record CM053765.1, on the reverse strand, counting down.
TTGCTCAGGCCTCTATCATATCTAGGTAGCATTTTAATAAATATGAAGCATCCACATCTCATATTTATGTTTTTACACTTTATAGCTCTAGACAGTTTCTGTTTTCCTATGTAAAATAATTCCTTATTATATTCTAGCAAAGGCCAATTCTTTCTTTTTATACATACATGACACGTGTCTCTTGATAAACCACCATTTTTTTCTTCACACTATTCTTCAGAATATTCTTTCAACCAACAAGTCTTTCTTAGCCACCTTATATAAATTATCATCCCTATCATTTCTCAACCCAGGAAATATTCTATACTACATCTGAAACCTAAACTTAAATTTTACTTTTTTGATGATTTTATTAAATTTATTCAAATAATGCAATTGTCATAAAAACACAGATCATGTGTGTTTTACTTACCACACATTTTCAGCAATGGTAGATGTATTTTACATTAATTGTATAATAACTGAAAGTAATTATATCTTTGAGTTATAAAATAGGATGGATATGTTTTATTGTGCCACATTGGGACATTGTTCAATAAGCTAGCTTGAGAAATATAGAGGATAGTTTACCTTTGTTTTCTGAATTATTATCCACCCATAGCTCATGATATGATAATTTATATATTCTGTCATATAAGAAAAATCATCCCAAGGCTTATATGATTAAGTCAACTTTGTATGTAGTCTATAGTTTCCCTAGAATCATCCACAATCTCTCACTCTTACAAACTTTCTCTAATTCTTTCTCAAAAATCACTGAGGCTTGAGGAGAGGAGTTTGATGAAGACACCTATTCAAGGCTGAGTGTTACAAAGACTTTCACTCTGAAAGTTATCCATTAGTGGTGCCCAGTTAATTCTCATCTACTGCAAGAAGTTTCTCTGATGAATGTTGATCAGCGCTCTGATTTATGATCAGAGCAATATGCCATTGGAGTCATTTTATTACTATGGTCCTTTAGCAGAGAAGTAGTAGGTTTTCCACTAAAACCTATGACCAATCTCAGGTCCTTGGCCATTTCAGCAGTGTCAGCTATGGATTCCATGTTATGGAGTGGACCACAACTTAATAAAGGAATGGTCACTTACCCTCATTGCATTCATGCGACTGTTGCAACAGTATATCCTACAGACAGGTCTATGTCATAGGTTTCAAGGTTTGAACTGTATGATGTTAAGGGTTCATTTTTCCTCAGATCGTGCAAAGAATTCCTTCTACTGCCATGAATGACAGCAGTGGTGAAGCTTCTTGTACATCAACTTTATCTTTCCCTGTTTTTTTTCATTTTTATTTTATATTAATCACAGGTTATGTACTTTGTATCCCAGCCATAGCCCCCTCCCGCATTCCCTCCCTGTCCTCCCCTTCCCTCCCTCATCTCCTCCCTGCACCTTTCCAAGTCCACTGATAGGGGAGAACCTCCTCCCCTTCCATCTAACTCTAGCTTATCAGGTCTGTTCAGGAATGGCTGCAATGTTCTCTTCTGTGGCCTAGCAAGGCTGCTCCTCCCTCTGGGGGTGGGGGCAGGGAGGTCAAAGAGCCATATATCTTTCCCTGTTTGATGACATAAGTAAGTGGTGTCTGCAGCAATAGGGCCTTACAATCAGCTTGCAGAGAACAACAAAGGGTCTTGAAAATAGCTTGTGCTGTTTGGTGAAGGTCTGTATGACCCCTCTGTCAGCAAGTCAATAAAAAGTAACCCACACCTGGTATTTAAGGTTGTATTTCATGGTCTAAGATGTCCTGGTGAGGGATTGTTTTCCCCATTATATGATGACTCCATGTAAGTTTTCCCTATATATTTATATACTTGGAGAAGCTTCTAGGGTATCTGATTCCCATGTGGACTTTGAATAGTTCTTCCCTATGTTCCTCTTTTACCCTAATCTTCCATATCTGTTTTCATTTAATCTTCCTGTTCTAATTTCCTTTCATCTCTTCACAATACTATAGTCTATTTCCTCTTTCTTGGAATATCCTATTTCCTACCTTGTTCACTTACTAACTACTCAATTTCTTTGGTTAGTCAGACTGATGCACACATCATGAAAGCTTAAAAGCTAACATTAAGATATAAGAAAAATGTGCAATATATGTCTCTTTGGGTCTGGGTTACATCATTCTGGATGAATTTTAATTACACCCATTTACAAACAAATTTTCTTTTTTATTCTTTTGTATCCTTCTGTAGCTCCCTTCGTCTTCCTCTCCCAATCCCACGCTCCCACGCCTTCTCCACCCATGTCCTTCCCCACGTCCACTGGTGGGGGAGGTCCTCCTCCCCTTCCTTTAAATCTTAGTCTATCAGGTCTCATCAGGTGTGGCTTCATTGTCTTCCTCTGTGCCCTGGTAAGGCTGTTCCCCTCTTAGGGGGAGGTGATCCAAGAGCAGGCCAACCAGTTAATGTCAAAGACAGTCCCTGTTCCCATTACTATGGAACCTACTTGGACACAGAACTGCCATGGGCTACATCTGTGCAAGGGTTCTAGGTTATCTCTATGACTGGTCTTTGGTTTGAGTATCAGTCTCAGAAAAGACCCTGTGCCCAGATTTTGTTTGGTTCTGTTGCTCTCCTTGTGGAGCTCCTGTCCTCTCCAAGTCTTACTATCTCCCCCTTCTTTCATAAGATTCCCTGAACTCCTCCCAAACTTTGGCTATTAGTCTCAGCATTTGCTGTTATGCCCTGCAGGGTTGAGCCTTTCAGAGGCCCTCTGTGGTGGGTTCCTGTCCTAGTCCCTGTTTTCTTGCTCTTCCAATGTCCATCCTCTTTGCCTTTCTGAATGGGGATTGAGCCTTTGAGCCAGAGTCCTCCTTCCTTATTAGTTTCATTAGGTGTACAGATTTTAGTGTGTTTATTCTATATTATAAATCTAATATCCACTTATGAGTGAGTATATATCCGGTGTGTCTTTCTGCTTCTGGGATACCTCACTCAAGATATTTTCCAGTTCCCACCATTTGCCTGAAAATTTCATGATTCCCTTGTTTATTTTTTTTGTTTTGTTTTGTTTTGTTTTTTTTGCTGAGTAATATTTCATTGTGTAGGTGTACCACAATTTCTGTATCCATTCCTCAGCTGAGGGGCATCTGAGTTGTTTCCAGCTTCTGGTTATTACAAATAAAGCTGCTACAAACATGGTTGAGTAAATGTCCTTGTCCGTCCTTGAGCATCTTTTGGATATATGCCTAGGAGTTCCAGAATATATAAAGAACTCAAGAAGTTAAACAGCAACAAATCAGTTAATCCAATTAAAAAATGGGTTACAAAGCTAAAAAGAGAATTCTTAATAGACAAATATCAAATAGCAGAGAAACACTTAAAGGAATGTTCAACGCCCTTAGTCATCAGGGAAATGCAAATCAAAATGACCCTGAGATTTCACCTTATACCCATCAGAATGGCTAATATCAAAAACTCAAGTAACAACACATGCTGGAGAGGATATGGATAAAGGGGAGCCCTACTCCATTGCTGATGGGATTGTACAACCACTTTGGAAATCAATCTGGCGCTTTCTCGAAAAGATTTAATTTTTCTTAACACCTGGATAATGTTCCATTGCATTTATTAAATATGCAATACATTATAATACATAATGTCAATAATATAATATATTAACATACCAATTTAATGTTATATATTATATAATAATCATATAATAAATAATAGGATGTAATTTAATATAGTATATTAACTTATTAATATAATATATTATATTATAATGCCTATATATTATATGCAATAGAATATATGTATACAGTTAATAGATATCTAAACTATTTCCCAATTTGGACTATTATCAATAGATTATCAGTGAACACAGATATCCAAGTATATTTCAGTAAGTTTTAGAGTCATTTGGGTATATTCTCAAGTGTGGTATAAATGGATATTGTGAAAGAAAATTTTTTTACCTTTTTTGAGGTACCTCTTCATTGATTTCCATAGTGACTGTACAAGTTTACACTTCGAATAGTAATAAATAAGTATGCTCTTTTTCCTGCATTTGTTTTCTATAACTTGTACATTCTGACTATGAAACACTTAAAAAGATGTTTATACCTTTATCCACATCATGGAAATGTAAATCAAAACTACTTTGAAATTTCATCTTATCCCAGTGAGAGTTTTTCAAATGCCACTTTAGATCAACTTTATAATTTCTAACTTGCCTCTTTACAAAGATTATTATATCATAAACAGTAAAATATATTAAGAATGTAGCCCATGCTGGCTCAGTATTCAAGTGTGTTTCCCTAGTAAGGGGAACAGGAACTATTTCTGACATGAACTCAATGACTGACTCCTTTACCCACCCAACCCCACCCCTGAGGGAGGAACAGCCTTGCTAGGCCACAGAGGAGGACATGGCAGCCAGTCCTGAAGATGCCTGATAAGCTAGGGTCAGATGGAAGGGGAGGAGGACCTCTTATAGCAGTGCACTTGGAAAAAGACAGGGAGGAGATGAGGGAAGGAGGGTGGGATTGCGAAGGAATGAGGGAGGGTGCTATGTTGGGATACAAAGTAAATAACCTATGATTAATATTAAAAATAAAAATTAAAAAAACTAAATAAAAAGAATATTCCTTAGTCTCTTAAATAAAAGTATTGCCTAATTTTATTACTTTATATCTATGGATGTGGGCATGTGCATGTAAAAGCAACTGCCCTCAGAGGGTCCCGGGGTCTCCAGAGAACTATAGTACATGTGGGTATAAGCCTTCTGAATGAGAAGATGAAATCATTTTGTTTGTATTTTGTATCATGCTCTTTTGATACTCTGTTTTTCATATCTTAATATTTTCTCATTTTCAAATTTGTGAACAAATCTTCACAAATGAAACCTTTATAAATTAGTGTAACTTCCATTAATTCCTTAGACTTCTGTAACAATCACCTTAATCATGTAATTACAGTTGATCTCGATCTGTTTATGTACAGGGAAAGAATTTTTTAAAGAAAGCAACCAGATTATGAAATATCTGAGATTATGAAATATCTGAGGTGTAATGTCTAGTGAAAAATCAGCCTCATAGTTATAAACTTATCATTCATGAAAAAGACTGCCTCTTACATGTGAAACCATTGCCTGTACATGTCTTTTAGGGAACAGTGGCACACATGGTCTTAAGGGCTTCAACCTCCCCCCAACACCCACTGCTAAGGAAGACTGTTATCTGCCAGGTGGTGTAGTTGAGAAAACAAGGTGTTCCCCCCCCCAAAACTGTAGGAGCCCCTTAGATCTACGATATTGCTAGAAATAGCTGTTAAATAGAGGTTTTTTTTCCTCCTGTTTTTTTTAAACAGAAATAAGTTATAGAAACTTCAACAGTCATAATGATACTTTTTCTAAATATAAAACTTATTGTAGGAAGTTAATTATCTTTACCTCAGTAGTTGTTAGACATGGTGCTAATGGAGGTTTGCATATTCAATTAGCACCTTTTGCTGCACCTATGTAAATAAGTAGACCTATACATAAAAAGAACAGCACTTTTGACATCAAGAACACTCTTTAGAAATCATTAGAAAGAGAGGGTACTATCAAGAAAAGTCATTTTATTCTAATGAAATTTTGCCGAATTATCAGGAGGAGAAACTTCTTCGAAAGCACATTAAACACCGTACAAGCCATCCAGTCTCTTTAGCAATGACTCATTTTGCGTAGTGGACTCCAGACCAGCAACAGATTATATAAAAGTTTCAGACACATCTCTATTCTAATGTTTTTTAATTGATAAACAGGTAGTTTTCTAGCAGGCATAGGTTTGGAGCACCCAGTTTTTGAAATGTTATTTGTGGCTATCATTATTAATCACTAAATAGTTAACTTTTATTTTTCTGTAACAACATACCTGACTCAAACGACTTAAAGGGGGAAGAATACATTTTAGCTTCTGGCTTAAGAGATTGCTTAGCACCATGCACTTTTTAAAAACGTTTTGTTGTTGTTGTTTTCTTCACAATTTATTAACTATATATCCTGATTGAAGACCCCTCCCTCAATTCTCCCAGTCCTACCCTCCTTTCCTCCTTCCCTCATCTCCTTCTAGTCCACTGAAAAGGGGAGTCTTCTATATTGCCATCTGCCCATAGCTTCTTATGTCTCATCAGGACTGCTTGGATCCTCTTCCTCCATGATGAGGCTGCATCATCAGGGGCCAGAGATCAGAGAGCAGCCAGCTGAGTTCATGATAGAGGCAGCCCCTGATCTCCTCACTCAGATATCCACATGGAGACTGAGCTGCCAATTAGCCACATCTGAGCAGGGGTTCTAGGTCCTCTCCATGCATAGTCCTCCATTGAACACCATGCACTTTAACAGAAGAGCTTGGTAGTGGAAGCATGTGACAGTGGAAAACTGTTAACTGCTTCATGATGCACCAGAAGAAGGAAGGAAGGAAAGGAGGGTGGATGATGTTGGGAGAGGGAGTAAAGACACATTAACTAGGGGCCCGGTATAACTGTCAAATACATGCACACTGAGACCTATTTGTTCCATCTCATACTCACCCACCAAGGTTTATACACTCTTACAAAATAGCACAATAAAAAAAATAAAAATAAAAAAAACAAAATAGCACAATAAGCTACATGAGTTTGTGGGGGAATCTTCTGATTCACATAATGAAATTTCCTGTCATATAAAAATATTAAACTGAGACTAGGAAGATAGATTATTCAGTAAATTTCTTGCTTTGCAAGAAGGTAATCATGAGTTCAGCCCCAAGAACCCAAACCAAAAACAAACAAACAAACAAAAAAAAAAACCACTGGACATCTTGGCAATACAGCAGGCCAGTAAGCATTGCTGAGAAAATGAAGCAGAATTTGAGATTCAACACAGAAGCTGCGGACTCTCGGCTGTGCTGTTCGAGGGCGACTTGACTGGCATTCTGTGATGCTTGTATTCCATATAGCTCAAAGCAAGGTCAGAAACGCAATGAAAAGTATATAGATTTTTTGTTTTCTTCATCAGTATTACCAGATGTACTCAGGATGCAAAAGGTTCTATGGTTGAATTGGGGATGCTTGCATAAATCCCTTGAGCATGCTACACTCCATTGGTAAGGAGAGTGGAAAGGAATCATCTTGCCGCAGACATTCTTCGACAGGCATGGGCATTACTCCCTGGAGTAAACACATTTCTGTTTTCACAGGGTATGATCTTGTAGGAAAGGTTTTCATACACAGGCTACATTTTAGCAGTACCTTATAACTCTATGGGAGAAGGACTGACATGCAGAAAGTTGTGGCTCACAGCCAAGCCACTGTAGTCTACTTAGCAACTTTCAGTTCAGGGATTCCAATTAAGAAAGGAAGGGAGGAAGGAGGGAAGGAAGGAAGGAAGGAAGGAAGGAAGGAAGGAAGGAAGGAAGGAAGGAAGGAAGGAAGGAAGAGAAGCTCCTGAGGTGGTCCAAACCTGAGGAATGACACTTGATCACATTTGTATTTTGGCCTCCACATGCATGCACACACTTGTTCCCATGCATGCATCTACACATAAGTATGCATACACACAAACACACACACACACATGTGCACACACAAAGACACAAGCCTTAAGCTGGGAATTTGTATACTATATGCTTCAATTCCTCATTAAGGTCAGACCCAAATGTTGCCTTATAGTGCATTAGCTATAGGTATTTCCTTCCCAACAGCTTCGTTTTAATTACTTTTTTGATGTATCTCTAATGGACTATACTCCTACTTCTTTTATCTTTCATTTGGACCAGATTTATTTGTTGTTGCTTCCTTCAATAAATTGGGTAACTTTAGACAAATTTTACTTTATATCTATAAAAGAATCATGTTCAATTCTTTTCAGAACTGTACCTGTACTATAAGGATATTAATACATGAATTACTTCTAAATCTTAAGTTTATAATCGTATGTACTTGTGATTTTAAATCACCGCTTTTCTGTTAGATTTTACTCACCATTAAAAAAATCCAAGAATTTCTTTTTTTTATTAATTTTATTATTTATATTAATCACAGGTTATTTACTTTGTTTTCCAGCTGTAGCCCCCTGCTTCATTCCCTCCCAACCCCATCCTCACTCCCTCAACTCCTCCCTGCCCTTTTCCAAGTCCACTGTTAGGGGAGGTCCTCCTGCCTTTTGATCTGACCCTAGTCCAATCAGTTATCTTCAGGACTGGCTACAATGTCCTCCTGTGTGACCTAGCAAGGCTTTTCCTCCCTCGGGGCAGGCGGGAGATAAAGGAGACAGTCATTGAGTTCATGTCAGAAATAGTCCCTGTTCCCTTTACTAGGGAAACCCACATGGATACTGAGCTACCATGGGCTACATCCGAGTAGGGGTTCTAGGTTATATCCATACATGGTCTTTGGTTGGAGAAACAGTCTCATAGAGGACCCCAGTGCCCTGATATATACCAGCACACCTTCATGCATTGGTTATCTTTCTGTGGCTGTGATAAAATACGATATCCAAGATAACTTACAGATGGAAGATATTGTTTGGGTGTAAGCTTTAAGAGGCATAAGAGTCCATTGCATTAGTAAATTTTCTGTGTTGTTACAAATACTGTGATCAAAAGAAACTTGGGGAAAAATGTTTATTTGCTTATAAATCGCTACCACAGTTTATCATTTAGTGATGCTAAGGAAGAAGCACAAGTAGCTCAGGAGCCTGGATGCAGGAAATAAAACATAGATAAATGCTGTTTACTGGCTTGCTTGCATGGATTCCTCAGCCTGCTTCCTGATTCAACCCAAGAGTACTTGCCTAGTGCAGTACCACCCATGGCAGGTGGCATTGCTATGTGGGTCATCCCATATTACTCATGGACGGAGGAAATTCTCCTGCAGTCTTACCAAAGCCAGGCTAACCTTATATTGTGTCAAGCCGACAAAAACCTGATCAGCACTTCCATCGTGGCTGGGAGGCAGAGCAGCAAGCAGCAGGTGTAGTTGCAGTGGAGGGAAGGGGGATGGAGAACAAGAAGATTGGAAGAGAGAAGGGGAAGAGAAGAGAGGAGAAGGTTCTACTTTCCCTGTTTTGATCTTGAGAAATTTCTGTTTCAGTGCAGCCAAGAGCCTCATAAGTCATTAAGAAAATGTGAGACAAGATTCACTTACAATAATATTTAAAAAATAAAAATTATATATACAAATTAAAAAAAGATTCACTTACAATTCAGTTGCTGAGTTTAGCTTTGAGGCAGAATTTCTGAGTGGCAGGAGCCTATGGTTATGTAATGAATTTAAGTACCCCTGTACGTGAAATACGAATAGATTAGATAAAATCTCATAGACTAAAATTTCATGAACGAAAATCAGAAGCGTAGTGAGTTGTAATTCTCAACTCCTAGACTATTCATTGGAAATTCTATCTTTTCATCAAGAACATTTGTGTCCTGCTATCTGGTGTAATGGTGTCTATGCAGGTTAGTGTTCTGCAGCCATACTAAAAGAGCTTTGAGTTACAGCCATTCCACGGGGTACTGCAGTCCAGTATGTCAGTCTATTGTACACTTAAACACTTCCAGAAGCTGAGATATATATGGGGGAGATACCTCTCTTTTCCTTCATCCCCCATTGTTATTACAGGTTTATTTACTGATTTTTATAAGAATCAAAATCAATTGTCCTTATTTTTCTCTATCATTTTTATCTACATTTAATTGATTTTTATTGTTTAATTTACTCTGCCTCCTTTATTAAGAAATTTTTCTCTCTCAAATTTTTAACTATTACTTATATTTTTGATAATTCATTTTTACTTTTCTGACATTTCTGAAGTACTTTCTTATCGTTTTATAACCTTATTTTTCCTAACATCTGCGTTATTACTACAACTTTTACTCTCTGACATATTTTTGTTGTAACTCACATATTTTCATGTATAAAAATTTCTTCCTTTAAAGCTGACATTTTTAAATTCAAAGATCATTTTTATAAAAATATTTTAAGTCTTTTAAGCTCTGTCCTTCCTTACAGAACTGAAGAATTAATTTTATGTAAATTTATAGAGTTATATTATAGAAAACTATGAACTTAGGTTTTAGGATTTCTAGGTTGAGTTAAAAGAAACTGTGATGTCATGGATCTGAAGCTCTGACTGAAAGCCCTCTGTGGAAAGTAATTTATCAATGCAGGACTGTTTTTCTGTTTGTTTGTTTGCTTTTTATGTTTCTTTTTTATTTTTATGAATTACACCTTATTCACTTTGTATCCCCACTGTAGGCCCCAACCTCATCCCTTCCCAATCCCACTCTCCCTCCTGTCTCCTTCCATTCCCCTCCCCAAGGGCAGGTCCTCCTCCCCTTTCTTCTGACCCTAGTCTATCAAGTCTCACCAAGACTGGCTGCATTGCTATCCTCTGTGACCTGGTAAGGCTGCTCCCTGCATCAGGGGGAGGTGATCAAAGAGCCAGCCACTGAGTTCATGTAAGAGACAGTTCCTGTTCCCATTACTAAGGAAACTCACCTGGGACTGAGCTGTTATGGGCTCTATCTGTGCAGGTTATCTCCATGCATGGTCCTTGGTTAGAGTATCAGTCTCAGAAAAGATTCCTGTGCCCAGAAACTTTTGATCTGTTGCTCTCCTTGTGGAGTTCCTGCCCCCTCCACATCTTCCTATCTCCCCCTTCTTTCATAAGATTCCCTGTACTCTACCCAAAGTTTTGCTATGCATCTCAGCATATTCTTTGATACCTTGCTGGGTAAAGTCTTTCAACAGCCTTCTGTGGTAGGCTCCTGTCCTGTTACTTGTTTTCTCCCTCTTCTGATGTCCATATCCTTTGCCTTTCAATGTATGACTGTTTTAAAACTAGACGAAGAACTTATCTCATCATATAATACATACAAATGTTCCATACAAATAAAATGAAGAGAAATTTTGTACGTTTGCATATTCATATTTGTGTAGACTTGAAAATTCTTGTAATTCATAAATTTAAGTGATGCAAAACATTATTATCTCTGGATACACTAGATTTTTGCCCTTGATATTGTGACAGATTTTTTAAAAAAATTTGCAAGAAACTCACATCACATAACCCAATATGCTTTAAACAAACAAAAAATGGGGCCAACTTTTCTAACTCCTTGAATTTCTATGTGATAAGCACAAGATTCAGGCATGTTAGAGCATTTGTTATTCTTCAACATTAACATTTCTTATGACATGGCTTTTTCTGACCTGTCTTTCGCTTATAAATAGTGGTTCTCAACCTTCTTAATGCTGAGACACTTTAGTATAATTTGTCATGCTGTGGTGATCCCTAACACTGAAATTATTATTGTTGCTACTTCATAACTGTAAATTTGCTACTGTTATGAATCATACTATAAAAATCAGATATTTTAATTATTATATTATTATTTGCAATTTGCTTTGTATCCCAGTTGTAGCCCCCTCCTTCATCTCCTCCTAGACCTATCTTCCTTCCCTTTTCCTTCTTTATCCCTCTACTCTAGTCCACTGATAGGGGAAATCCTTCTCTCCTACTGTCTGACCCTTGCCTATCACATCCCATCAAGATTGCCTGGTTCCTCTTCCTTTGTGGGCTATCTAGGTAGCACTACCAGGGAGAAGTGATCAAGGAGCAGGCAACTGAGTTCATGTCAAAGACTTTCTCTTCTCCCTTTACTAGGGAACCCACATGGAGACTGATCTGTCTATTCACTACATCTGAGAAGGTCCTCTCTATACATTGTCTTTGGCTGATGCATCAGTCTCTGCATTTCCCTGGGTCCTGCATTTTGGCTTTGTTGGTCTCTTGTGTGGCTCCCGTCCCCTCTGGGTCTTTTTATAGCTCCCTTCTTCCATGGCTCCCTGCATTCTGTCCAAAGTTTGGCTCTGGGTCTCTGCATCTTCTTTGATCCCATGCTGTTTGGAGTCTTGTGGAGGACATCTGTGGTAGGCTCCAATTCTGTTGCCTCTTTTCTAACACTTCTGGAGTCTATCCTGTTTTCCCTTCTGAATGAAAATCACACATGTTCCTTGGGGTCCTCCTTGTTATTTAGCTTCTTTAGGTCTCTAGATTTTATGTTTATTCTATATTATGTGGCTAATATCCACTTATAAGTGAGTATATGCCATGCATGTCTCTCTGCTTCTGGGATACCTCACTCTGGATGATCTATTCTAGTTCCATCCATTTGCTTGCAAATTTCATTATTTCCTTATTTTTAATAGCTGAATCCATCCTATGAATATCCATATCCATTTTTCAGTTGAGAGATTTTAAGGTTGTTTCCAGATTCTGGCTATTATGAATAAAGCTGCTACAAACATAGTTAAGCAAATGTCCTGGTTGTACCTTGAGTATCTTTCAGATATATGTCAAGGAATGGTATAGCTGGGTGTTCAGGTAGCACTATTCTCAGTTTTCAAAGAAAGCACCAGATTGATTTCCAAAGTGGTTAGACAAGTTTACATTCCCACCAGCAATGGAGAAGGGTTCTCCTTTCTCCTTATTCTCTCCAGTATGTGGTATCACTTGAGTGTTTCATCTTAGCCATTCCGATGTGTGTAAGGTGAACTCTTAGGGTCATTTTGATGTGCATTTCTCTGGTGACTAAGAGTATTGAACATTTCTTTAGGTATTTTTCTGCCAATCAATATTCCTCTGTTCTCTGTTTAGCTTTGTATTTCATTTTTTAATTAGATTATTTAGTCCGTTGGTGTTTAAATTTTTTTTTTTACTTCTTTACATATTCTGGATATTTGCCATCTTTCATATGTAAGGTTGGTGAAGATCTTTTCCCAGTCTGTAGGCTGTTGGTTTCTTCTGTTGACCATGTCCTTTGCTTTACAGAAGCTTTTCAATTTCAAGAGTTCCCGTTTATTGATTGTTGATTTTAGAGCCTGAGCTATTCGTGTTCTGTTCAATGTGCCAAGGAGTTCAAGGTTCTTCCCCAATTTCTCTTCTAATAGATTTACTGTACCTGATGTAATATTGAGGACTTTGATCCACTTTGATTTGAGTTTTGTCCAGAGATTTTTATATGGATTGATTTGCATTTTTCAAGTTAGACCAGCAACATTTGTTGAAAATGTTGTCATTTTTCCATTGAATGATTTTGACTCCTTTGTCAAATACATGTGACCATACATATGTAGGTTTATTTCTGGGTCTTCAATTCGATTCCATTGATCATCCAGTCTATTTCTATGCCAGTATGATGCTATTTTTATTACTGTTGCTCTATAGTACAACTTCAGATCAGGGATAGAGCTACATCTAGAAGTTGTTGTTGTTTTGTTACAGGATGGTTTTAGTTATTCTGGGTTATTTGTTTTTCCATATAAAGTTGTGGATTCTTTCAAGGTCTGTAAAGAATTAGGTTGGTATTTGATGTGAATTGCACTGAATCTGTAGATTGCGTTTGATAGGGTGGCCATATTTATTATGTTAATCCAACCAATCCATGAGCATGGTAGATCTGTTCACCCTCTGATACGATCTTTAATTTCTTTCTTCAGAGACCTGAAGTTTTATTTCATACAAGTCTTTCACTTGTTTGGTTAGAGTTACACCAAGATACTTTATGTTATTTGTGGCTATTGTGAAGGGTGTTCTTTCCCTAATTTCCTTCTCAGCCTTTTGTCTTTTATATACAGGAGGGCTATTATTATTTTTTGTTTTAGGTAATTTTGTATCCAGCGACTTTGCTGAAGTTGTTTATAAGCTGAAGGAGTTCCCTGATAGAATTTTTGTGGTCACTCATGTTTACTATCGTATCATCTGCAAATAGTGATACTTTGACTTCTTTTTTTCCTATTTGTATCCCCTTTATCTCCTTTAGTTTTCTTATTGCCATTGCTAGAACTTACAGTGCAATGTTGAGAGATATGGAGAGAGTGGGTAGCCTTTCCTTGTCTCTGATTTCAGTGGGATTGAGTTAAGTTTCCTGTGTTTAGTTTGATGTTGGCTAAAGGTTTGGTGTATATTGTATATTGTGGGGGGTTTGGACAACAGAATTTTTTCATTGAAATTCTGCTGGAGATCATAAAACAGAACTCCTAAATAATCATTAATTAAATCCTTAATAAAATTTTCATTTGAGAATAGTTTCATCAGTAAAGAGCATGCAAACATATATTTTATTTCATATCCATATTGTGCTGAATTTCACAGTCTTTTATCTTCCCTGTCAAACACATTGGTATTCCTGGTTGCACTTTTTCAAATGCATTCAAATCTTTCAAGTAACATGAAGAACCAACTCTCACTTTATCCTTTTAGGGAGACATCTATTCTCTTTTGAATTTTATGTCTTTTTTTTTTCTTTATTGAGAAGTGTCTAGGGATTCTTTGGATATGCCCCATGTTTTTTCTATGAAAGTAATTATATTTCAAAGACAAAAGCACTGAACGAAAAAATTTCTTTATATGGTTTCTACTAGTGATAGAAACACTTTTCTTTACAGAGGAATATGTCATAGAAATAAATTACAGAGATTATCCTTGATTACTTATTAAGAAAATGTGATTACTTTGTTTCTGCTGTGATGCATGCGATTTATGCAATGCTCTTATGGTCTCATAGGTGTGATATCTCTCTCCTCTCCCACATGTGCTGTGTATGTACACACATTTCCCCTCCCAATTACTTACCACCTAATTATTCTTCTCCATCTATAATTTTTTCAGTTATTTTTAATCTGGAAGATTCCAAGACAAAGGGCAAGAATATTACCCAACTCTCCTTCCAACTCTATTCTAGTTTTTCTAATGACTTGAGTAAGTTTTTGAAAACATCTGATCTAGAAAATCTTATATTCATTCCTCCAATATTACTTATAGAATTCTGAGACTGGTACTTTTGTTAATGAAAAAGATATAGCAGTGAAGAAAAATTTTAGAGTTAGGGTGTTTAAAGTTAATAGGTGAAAACTAGTATGAGAGTTAAAATCATAACTGTATATTAAAATTATAACTCCTTGGCAGATATAAATAATCATTTATTAAATTTTACTTTCATATTTTTCTGCTGTGCCTGTGTGTATGCAGGTATGTAGGTATGGTGTTGATATGGAAGTCAGATGACTTTCTGCAGAAGTGAGTTCTCTCCCTCCACTATGTGGGCCCCATCAAATCAGGTCACCAGGCTGAGCAGCAAGTGCTTTCACTCAATGAGGCATCTCTCTGACCCAGAACTGATTCTTTAGAGTTGGAGAGTGGGAAAAGCTCTTTTTTTTT
>CM053765.1:46669025-46714709 GCA_028658305.1 Pachyuromys duprasi | reverse complement strand
TGTGAGCACTGCAGGCTGGTCACCCCTCTGGTCTGGAGTCTTTACTTCTCACTCTGTGCTAGAGACTGAGTGTCCAGGTTTGAGATGTCAGCTGGGGGCTGTGGACTCCGCCCTGGTCTTGCTGCTAAGGGCTCTCCCCTGGAATGGAGATTTGGCACCTCCTTCTGTGCCAGGGGCTGTGCACCAAGGTCTGAGATGATATTTGGGGCACACACAGTGGGTTTGGTTTTGTGTGCATCTGCTGTATGGAAGGCTGTCAGAAATGGTGCCTGAGGCCTTCTCTGTCTGGCCCGTGGACAGACACCTGACCTGGGTTTTTGCTGGAGGAAGCGTGCAGCTTTCGCCCATCAGTGTACGATCTGGTCAAGATGGTCCCAGGATCCTCTCAACCGTGGGTTGAGACAGAACTCGGGTTCCTCCCAGCCCCGCTGGGGGACTCACACACTGACTGAGATTTTGTTGGCGGAAGCGTTCTGCTCGCGCCCCGGCAATGTGTGGACTGGTCAAAATGGTCCCACAATCCACTCAGTCTGGTGTTGTTCCCATGATCGGTCCGAACCTGCAGCACACCTGTGGGTCGAAGCAGAACCTGGGTGCAGTGTGCACTTGTAGGGCGCAGTTCAGTGAAAAAGGTACCCGGTTCCTCCTGAGACTGCCCAGGATACTATAATGGCGGGTACGGGCACCCAGCAGGCCGCTCATCCAGATCAGAGCTGTGTGCTGCTGGTCACCGGGAAATTTCTCCAGGTAATACCTGGGTATCCCTAGGGTTTTCCTACTTGATTTTCTCACTGTAGGAGTTCCACTCACCTGGCACTCACAATGCTGGCGTTTTAGGTCCCAGAGTTCAGTCTCCTGGTCGCTGAGTTGTTTCTGATCTCCTACTCCTCAGACACAGTGTTCTCTCCTGGCAGCCATCTTGGATCCCCTTGATTTCAGTTTTAATAATGTTTGATTTACGTATGTAGGTGGTCTTGTATTTGGGGCATAAATGTTCAAAATTGTGATGTCCTCCTGTTGAAATTTTCCTTTGATGAGAAGGAAGTGCCCCTCCTCATCTTTCTTCATTAACTTTGGTTGAATGTCTATTTCATAAGCTACTAGGACTGCTACCCCAGCTTGTCTTCTGGTTCCATTTGCTTGGAAAATATTTTTCCAGCCCATTACTCTGAGGTAGTGTTTATCTTTCTTGCATAGGCATGTTTTTTGAATGCACCAGAATGTTGGATTCTGTTTCCACAGCCAATCTGTTAGTCTATGTCTTTTTATTGGAGAATTGAGTCCATTGATGTTGATAGATAATAGTGACCAATGACTGTTAGTTCCTTTTATTGTGGAGTTTGTGGTCTGTGATTCATTGCTTTGTTGTTGTTGTTGTTGTTGTTGTTGGGAAATTATCTTTACCCTATATTTTCTTTGGTGTAGTTGTTTTCATTGGACTGAAGTTTTCCTTCTAGTACCTTCTGTAGGGCTGGGTTGCTGTGTAGGTATTGTATGAATTATGTTTTGTCATGGAAAATTTTGTTTTCTCCATCTATGTTGACTGAAACTTTGCTGGGTATAGTAGTTTTGGTTGGCATCTGTGTTCCCTTAAAGACTGCATGACTTCTGCCCAGGCCTTCTGGCTTTCATAGTTTCTGATGAGAAGTCTGGTTGATTCTGATCACTCTACCTTCATATGTTACTTGACCCTTTTCCCTTGCTGCCTTTAATATTTTTTCTTTGTTTTGTAGGTTTAGTGTTTTGACTATGATGTGACAAGAGGTATTTCTTTTCTGGTCTAGTCTATTTGGTGTTCTGTAGGCTTCTTGTATGTTTATGGACAATTCTTTTTTAAGTTGGGAAAATTTTCTTCTATGATTTTCTTAAAAGTATTTTCTGGACCTTGGAGCCTGGAGTCTTCTTTTTCATCTATTCCAATTATTCTTAGGTTTCGTCTTTTCATGGCATCCTTGATTTATTGGATGTTTTGTGTTTTGGCCATTTCCGATTTTATTTTTTCCTTGAGTGAGGAATTCATTTCAGCCAGCGTATCCTCCGCTCCCGAGATTCTCTCTTCCATCTCTTGTATTCTATTTGTGATGCTTACCTTTGTGGTTGCTGATCTTTTCTCTAAGTTCTCCAGTTCAAGGTTCTTTTCCCTTTGTGTCTTCTTTATAGATTCTAATTCTGTTTTCATGCTTTGTATCATTTCCTTCATCTGATTGAATGTGTCTCCTATTTTAGTTGTTTCCTCTGTGTCTATCTTTAATTCTTCCTGTATGTGCACAGTTAAAGCATTCTTAATTTCTTTGAGGGCCTTGTTCATTTCCTCTTTTTGTGCCTCTTTTTGTTCCTCTAACATCTGCATAATCATAGCTTTAATATAATTTTCCTGTGTTTCTGCTGAATTAAAATCTCTATAGCTTTTGGGTGTTTCTGGTGAGGCCATGGTGTCCTGATTATTTTTAGGTGAGTTCTTAAGCCGATTTCTGGGCATTTGTTTATATATAATCAAGGAGCTGTTCGTGCTTTAAGGCTGAATTTCAGACTGGAACTGTCAATCTCTTGTGTCAGGTGTATTCTTCAATAAGATCAGGGTGTTTTAGTGGTTTGATAGTGTGTGTTGTTGCTTCAGTTGAACTCTGTTGTGGGATCTGTGTGCCCTGCTTCATGCTCTGTGCTAGAGGCTGTGAGCACCACAGGCTGGTCTCCCCTCTGGTCTGGAGGTTTGCCTCCTCACTCTGTGCCAACGGCTGAGTGTCCCCGTTTGATATGTCCGCTGGGGGAGCTACTCTGGTCAGGAGGCTCTGCTCTCCGACCTGGGCTTGCTGCTAAGGGCTCTCTTCTGGACTGGAGTCTTGGCGCCTCCTTCTGGGTCTGAGGCTGTGCACCACGGTTTGAGATGGTATTTGGGGGCACCTCAGTATGGACCTGATACTATGAGTCCCAATCCGGGGTGGTGGCTGGGTGCGCCTAGGAGTGTGGGTCTGACTGGTGTAGCCTTTGGTATCTGGGTGAAACTCAGTCTGTCCCAGGTACTGTGTGACCCAGACTGAAGTGGCGGCTGTTGGTGCCGAGGGTTGTGCGCCTGCCCAGTGCAGCCTGCGGTATCTGGGTGAAACTCAGTCTGTCCCAGGTACTGTGTGACCCAGACCGAAATGGCAGCTTAGGTGCCCAGTGTGGCTGTGCACAGCCTGTCACCCGCTTGAGTTTTTCCTGGGAATAGCTGGGTGTCCCTTTGACTTTTCCACTTGATTTCCCCACCGTAGCAATTCTGCTCACCTGGCAGTTGCAAACACTGGTGTTTTAGGTCCGAGATCTCTGTCACCTGGTCGCTGTGCCTACACTACTGTCCTGTTCCTCAGACACAGTGTCCTCCTGGGGCAGCCATCTTGGATCTCTTCTTCAAATATTTTATCTCAAATCCATATCCTTGTAATTCAAATCCTTTAAATGAAAATCAATCAAAGAAACAAGAAAATTTAAGTTTTGGGCCAGTTGTACCAATATAGTCTGTAACAAGCAAAGCCCAGTTCATCATTTGGGTGAATTTAGTTATCCTTACAGTATTGATGAATACGTACCAGAAAGAGCCAACAAGCATCTTACAGCCAAAGACCTTTGAATTCCAGCCATTAATTCAATCTAATTTCTATCAGGAAGAGTGCCCTTCCTATAGTCTGATACTTAATATTCTATCCCTTATATTTCTCCCCTCCTTCTACTTGAACTCTCTTAGAGAAGGCATGGAGAAGAGTCATCACCATTAATCCATTAATCGCACTGCAGCCAGACCTTTGACTATGACAACCAAAACAAAGCCAAAAGAGATCCAAATCCCCTCTGCCATGGTGTTTTTATTTTAGATGAAGTTCCAAGCTGAGCTCTGTCTAGAGGTCTGTGTGCCTCCCAGTAGCCATGGCTGCTGTTGCTCTGTGAGAGTTGAGCCAGAAAACAGCAGCAAGGAGCAAACATTGTGTATCCCTGGACAGTAGGGCTAGTTTTGTTAAGAGTACTTGTTTGTCTTCCAGTGTGAGTCTACCCACAGTAGGCTTTGTGTTTTGCTTGGGAATTTTTAGGTTTTAAATTTGAGTTCTATTGCTGGAAGCTTATTTCCCCCACTAAACTGTGATAAAGCATGACTTAGAGGGTGTGGATACTTAAATTAGTTGAGTGCCATTTGTTATACAAAAATGGGTGTTGGGCTATATAAGGTTTATCATTAGCCCTAAGATTATCATGACAGTATTATTTAACCTGCTGCCACAAATAACAAGAGTCAAACATCTGTTAGATTTATAATTGCCTTATTTACCTTGGGCCAGACAGATACTTCACTTACACTGTCTCACTATCCTTACCATCCATCTGCCAGATCCCACCCAATGCCATCCACCTTAAGCCTTCCTATCTAGACTAACTTCCATCCCTAATCCCATGGTACTTGCTTGTTCTCTTCATCTGTGTCTTTTAATGCCATTATTGGAGTCCTTCCTCCTGGCCCCATGTGGTTTCTCCTTCAGGCTAATCCATCCTGGCATTCTCCTTCTTTCTCTCTCCCCATTCTTCTGTTTCCCATGATCCTCTCTGTCCTCCAAAGCCCTAGAACATTAGCCATGTATACCCCATTCTGCCCTGCCCAGATATAGGCTCTTTAATCAACCAATCAGATATGTCCTAAGCATGTTTACATAACAAGATAGGTGTAACCAGATGTTAAGGATCAGTAACACATCAGGCCAACCTCCAACATTACTGTTTTAAGGCTGTGTTGAAAATTATCACACTAGCCAATATTTAACTATTTAACTTCATCCTTACAAAATAAGGATGAGAATAACCCTTCGCAAATTAATCTTATCATCAAAACTATTTATCTGTTATGATGAGTTGTATTAGAATCTATAAGTTTACAGGTGTTATGAAGACAATGAGCACAGCTGATTTAAACTAGATACCAAAAACTATATACATATTCTGACAAAAGTGTCAAAGTTATGATCAGAGACAAAGAAGTGGCCTGGGTTTGCCAAGCAGCTAAAATAACACAGATTCTCAGAAAAAAAAAAAATCCCTGTTTCTATCAGAGAACTGTATCTCAACACAGTGAACATGTTTTTGTTTTTGTTGTTGTTGTTGTTGTTTAGTGACTTTCAAGAAAAATTAGTTTAAGATCTTTACATTTAGATCCACTTCCCAAAATACTTCATCAGGAGAGGATCATTTGTCTTCTAAGACACATCCAATAAAGCCCATGGTGTGAAGGAAAATGAAGCCATTAGATTTGTGGGATTTGAGTTTTATCGCTGAAGTTTCAGTAACATAGCTAGAGTTGAATAGGCCCCAGGTGTCATATTGAAAAGTCAGAATACATGACTAATTCCTTGTAGTGAGGCAGATGACCAGCTTAATAAGCAAAGCTTGCTGAGAAATGGAGGAGCAACTCCAATGCAGAGGACTGTGCTGCATCAGAAGCTCTAAACAACAGAAGACATTTGAAGGAATGATATTAAGGAACATAGTAAGCAATATCAGCCATTAGTGTGAGTTTCAGCTGAAAGAGCCTACAAAGAGGACACACTTTGCAATCAAAATATATGATTAGAATACAATGATTGGTGCAAATAATGTCAAGGTGGTACTTTCAATTCCTTGTTACATATCTCTCATTATCCATAGTGACGAGTTTGTTACTACAACACTCTTGAAATAAGTTTGCATTCAGAAGGAAATAATGTGGTAGATTAAATGAAAAAATATAGATTGGTCTCTTGGTCACTGTAGGGCACCAGATAATTCTTAGTGACACATCCTATTCTATTTGTTTTTCTAGATAGCCGTGACCAAATGTCTGTACTTAGAAAAAATCTACCCCTGTCACTAAAAGTTAAAAGATTAGAAAAAAATAAGTCTCCTTTTGCAGGGAAACCCTATTTTTAATATCTTCATTAAGTGAATAATAATGATAATATCTCCTGCACTTAAGAGAATAAATGTACTTATATATTGATAAAAAATAAATGTTTAATACTTGCTTCAAGAATAAAAAATGGAATACCAATATCATGTTTATTGGCTTCCCATTTTTTCCATAAAAAATCATCATTATTGTAATTATTAATTACAGTAGATTCACTATGTATCCAAGCTGTAACCCCTCCCTCATCTCCTTTCAATCCCACCCTTCCTGCCCCTTCCCTCTCCTGTCCCTCCCCTAGCCCACTAATAAGGGAGGTCCTCCTTCCCTACTATCTGACCTTAGCCTGTCAGGGTTCATCAGGGCTGTATGGATCTTCTTTTGTTGCCCTATTACAGAATCTGCATAAGATTAAGCTAATCAGAACTCCAGCATGGAAGGGAGAAGGGCTCAAAACCTTCAACTGTGAAATCCTATGAAGAGTAGATGGCTCTTGAAGGAAGGTCAGTTTAATTTAGGAGCATTGCCCTAGCTAGGCCTGTGATACTCCAGTGAATAGCCCAATACAACTGAGCATCCGGGCAGCAAAAATTGGACTCAATTAGATATTAAAAGATGAAAATTTTACAGGAAGTTGGAAGACATGTCGAGTTTGGGGTGGATTTTAATAAGTTAAAGGGATAAGAATGATCAAAATATATTGCATGTCTATATGGAAATATATATATATATATATATATATATATATATATATATATATATATATATTTTTTTTTTTTACGAGAGACAGGAGGATCTCTGAGTTCGAGACCAGGAGACCAGCCTGGTCTATAAAACAAGTTTCAGGACAGCAGGACAGCCAGCACTACACAGAGAAACCTTGTGTTAAAATACAAAGAGCTACATTTGTAAGTTGAGAATTTAGTAAAAGAATTTGCTCCATGTTTCTCATTTGATTTGGGACAAACACATTATGTACCCAAAATGGTCTCATATTTCTGATGTTCCTGCCTCTGCCTCATGTCATTCTGGTATATTTTTTAATCTGAACATAATATATTAAGCTCTTTATTTAAATAATATATATGTATATAACAAAGTTATATAAGTAAATAAATTATATCTACCTTTATTTCAAAGTTAAATCTGTAAGTAACTAGTGCATAAATGAAAGTCTACATCTGAAATAACGTTGATTTGCCTTTATTTCTCTCAAAATGTAAGACAACAAAGAAGGAAAGGGAGAAGCTGGATGATAGGAGAGTGTGAGGAGATCAGGAACACTCAATGAAGAAAACATACTTTAAGCTTAGTAGCCAGAAGCAAGATCCTGATTTGACCAATCTAATTTTGAAGCCAAAATAATTATGTCAATTTCCTAAATTATTAGCATTTCTAAATCTACCCTCTTTACTCAGATTTGTTATTTACTGTAAATATCAGGTTCAAGACATGCAGTTTTGAAAGTAAATATAAAACTTAAAATGTTTCATCTGCAAATACTGTGGTGTGCATAGAAAATTATTTGATTGTACCAACACAAAGGATGTGATAGTACCTATACTTAAACTCTTCTTGTTTGTATTTGCATGGTTTTGTTTTCTAAAAAAAAAAAAATATCAAATGGCTTTGAATAACTCATGATGATGACCAGTGCTTTATCCTGTTGATTTTTAAAATGTTTGTTGTTTAATTTTTACTTATGAGCAGATAGAGATTCAAAACACAATGACCCCGCCCTGTCCTCCCTGGTCCCTGACAGGATAAACTGACAATTCAAATACTATTCATTATAGTACATATTTTACTACTATGTTTGATCTAAAAAATATAAGAATCCACTATCAAATCTAAATGTCTACTTTGTGTCTCAAGACATAACTATCATCTAAATGTAAATCATCACATTATTTTCTAATATTTGACATATATCACTAGTTAAAAACAGTTTTATTACTTAAATTATAGAATTAAGTTCAGTGCCAAACATTTATGTCACACATTAGATGTGACAGCATTAACAGTGGAACTAAGTTAGAATTTGCATACTCTCATTGGTGTTTTGTATTAATAAACATCTTCATTGTGTAAGGAATGCTTTACATCTCAAACATGCTCAAATTAATGCCGATAAATTAGTGCCCATGAACTTTAGATTCCTCCTTTATAAACACTAATAATGATAAGAAATATTTAATGTTTGATGTAAAATTAAATGTTATGAAAGCTGTATCAGAATTGAGGTCCAAAATATCTCATTATTTCACTAGAGTACCAATAAATGCAGTTTTTTTTAATTTATTTATTTATTTTTTAATTTATTTATTTTTATCTCAATCACAGGTTGGGTACTTTGAATCCCAGGCGTAGCCCCCTCCCCCATTTCCTCCCACCCTCCCACTCCCTCCCTCATCTCCTTCTTCCCCGCCCCCTCCAAGTCCACCAACAGGGGAGGACCTCCTTCCCTTCCATCATGACAGTACTCTTTAATAACTTCCTGATTTAACTTTATGTTAATAAGGAGATAATCCTTTGAGAATCTATAAGTCATGGATTCATTTCATGAATCATTATTAGTACGACAAAATGTAAACAAACTGGTGAAAATTATTCTTAAAACTGTGTAAGCTTCAGTGTCCAAGTATTCTTAATTAGTTTGACTTTGACACTACCTGTACGCCAAGAAGCAATTTGAAAAACAATATTTCTTACAATCCTCTCTTATAATTGTCGGGTTTATTTTCCTATAGTATGGACCACATTCTTTATAAGAGAATTTAAGACTGAGAAATATTTGCAAAGGAACATACTCACGTAACCTCACCTAGCTCTTCCCTATGTTGTCATTTTAAGTAACAACTTGCTTAGCAAAAATGGGTCTTAAATGTTTGCCAAAAAAAAAAAAAAGCCTGCGTGTTGAAGGCTTGCTTTCAAATTACATCACATCAGAAAGATGCTTTCGTAGGCTGTACCTAGTGTAAGGAAGTTAGAACACTTGGGAAATGCCCGATGTAAAGGCATTGGAAAGTTGTCACCTTCCCAGTGCTTTGTTTCCTGTCTGGAACAAGTTAAAGAGCCTTGCTTTTGAAGGTATTCTTGAGGCTAAATTAAAATATGTGTACTCCCCTTGCTGTTTTGAGTTAACAAACATCTTCATCTTGTTAAATCCAAGACATGCCCATATTAATGCCATAACACAGATATATTAATTACCCCTGGTTTTAAGAGCCCACTGTCAATTTCCTGAAGGTCAATGGGTTATTAGCTAACTTCATGTAATACATTTCTCGGCTGGTATCTTCTTCTCACTATCTTGGAATTCCAGAATGGGGTAATTGAATCTCTGTCTTGTTATGTTTTTGAAGAGATAGTTTACTTATTTCAGAAACTTGATTTTAAACATAAAACTAAATAAAAGATTTACAGCAACACTGTACTCTTGTTGATATTTTTTTATTAAAGAGTTAGAACAGGGGTCCTCAAACTTTTTAAAGTGGGGGCCGGATCACAGTCCCTCAGAGAGCTGGAGGGCCGGACTATATGAACTACTAATTCCTGTCCACACTGCACATATCTTTTATAAATAAAATGAAGAACATTTATAAATATACAGATCACGTACCAGTATTTCAATGGGAACTGTGGGCCTGCTTTTGGCTATATATATTATATATACACACACAGTGTATAAACCCCCATTAGTCCCTGATGTGAACACTTACCCCTTGCAGGCTTTTCTAAGCAGACCAGCTCAGTCCCTGATAGTTCAGTTATATCTCCCTATATAACGCCCAATTGATATGTTCGGAATCAATATGTGAACACTGAAAAGGAAATGCAAAATGCATATAAAATTTTCAATGTAATCCCCTTTAAAATGCTTCAGCACCGAACCCCTAATCTCCCAACCACCACCCACTCCCTAACTTTGATTTCAGCACTGAACGCCCCACCACCCCAAGGGGAATTTTCATATGAGTCACCCACCCCCCATTCGGGCAGAATCCCCCATCTGGCAAAAAATTTGTTTCTATGGCACTTTTGACTGACCTTTGGCAGTGGAGGGAGTGGAGGAAAACCTCACTGACAGGCAGGCACAGCACACAGACACCACATTGCCTGGGGGTGGACTGGGCGCCTTTTTACATCATTATATAGTCACCCACATGTGGTATTCCTCTCCACACAGCGTCCAGCGCCCTCCAGTGACGTCATCAGCGGCCCACACTCTGATTGCCAGGCACAAGGGCGCATCAGTGTCCCTCCCAACACCACCCTCACGCCCACCCTCCCAGCACACAGCATGCTGTGGGTGGAGGCAGTTGACGTCATCCCTGAGAAGCTGTGACACTGAGGGTATATGCTGGCAGGTATCTTGGCGGCCAAACTGCACTCATTGCTGGCGGGCCGGATCAGACTCCTCTGCGGGCTGCATGTGGCCCGAGGGCCATAGTTTGAAGACCCCTGAGTTAGAATATACAATCCTATCATTGTGACCTTACTACTGAAGAATAAGTACATATTATAGATAATGAAAGTTTGTCAACTCATTGTTGATAAAGATAGAAATAATGAACTCAATAATTTTAACTAGAATTAAACCTTCCCACATACAGTTCCTTTACATTATAAACAAACTACTAAATGAACAAATTACTAAGAATACATACCGCCTTGAAGAAAGTTTCATTCATAAGGTGACTCACTATAGCTCCACGAATCTGATTCCCTTTGTTGGCCTTCACAGTCTTTTGCATTAACACGATGAGCATACAGACAAGGTGACACACACACACACACACACACACACACATATATATATATACAATATTAAAAAATAAAGCCTCCGATTAAATTTTCAATAACTTCCTAGTCATTTGGCCCTCTATGCTAGTTAAGTTGTGTCAACTTGACACAAATTAAGACATGTGTGAGGAAAAACGCACAACTGAAGAACTGATTCCAGTACATAGCCCTAGAAAGAGCTTTGGAAGTGTTATCTTGCTTGTCGATTGATTCAGGCGAAAGCAGACCGCCATGGGTGTTGCCACCCCTGGTCATGTACTCCTGGTTGTATAGGAAAAAAAAAGATAATGTTTGATTTCTGATCAGGTAGTTCTGAATATTAGCTGCAACTAACAAGAAGTGAGGACAACTAAAGAGAAACATTCGCTTGAGACAGACAATCACTGCTAGTTATCTGAAAAATCAACGGTGATTAATAAGAGCCCAGAATACTTGAAGCAGAGCCTTCTGGAAAGTATTGTCATTAACACAGAGAAACTATTCTCCAGAGTTGACGACAAGGCTGCATCTGCTACTGAAAGCCAAACTTGGAAATGTGTTAAAGAGTCCCACATACTGTTAGTTTTGAAAGTACAAAGGGGTCATGGGTAGCAGTTAAGGTTGGCTATTATGTGGCAGGTTTGGAGTCTCCAGAGAGTCCACAATGTCTCTGATGAAGGAACAGCCTCTGTTGCCATGGAAAACACTAGCACTGAAGGAATATTGGAGAGAGGCTGAGGTTTGGGATCCCTGAACAAGGTCAGGAGACTATTGGTGAATATTCAGCCTTATTTTCTGTAAAAAAAAAAAAAAAAGACAAAACAAAACAAAACAAAAACAGAAACAAAACAACAACAACAACAAAAAAAAAAAAACAGTGGGACTATGGGTAGGCACTGCCAAGGACAACAGAACCTAAAGAAGGGAGCCTCCCAAGTCTCTCAGGCAAACTGTTTTATGCATGGCAGAGCCAGAGAAGTAGAGATTCCCAACTTAAGCCCTGTAGGATCCAGAAGATTTGGAATGAATTCCAGAGGTTGGAGAGTGAACTACTGAAACTTTCAAAATTTTTATTTGCTTTCATGTAGCTGTATCTATGCTCCAGTTCTTCCTTCTCTATATAAAATTTGTAAATACCTTCTTTTAGAATTTAGAAGAACCCACAGTTTAATTAGAGACTTTGGAGTTTTAAAGTAAATACAAACTTTAAACTTTTAAAGACTATGGGACTTTTAAAGTTGCATTGTACTTCATCTTAAGAACTTGCAATAAATAACAGTTATGGTGGAAGGGTGATGTATTTGTGTGTCAAGCTGACAAGGGATCAGTTATATTGGCTAGTTATTGACAATTTGACACAAATTATAGAAACCTGGAAATAGAAAACCTAAATTGTAGAATTGCCTTCATCATATTGTCCTATGAGCTCGTCAGTGGAGCATATACTTGATTGCTCGTCAGTGGAGGAGGACCTCTCCCACTGTGCGCAGTATCACCCCTAGCTGGGTGCTCTTAGATTGTGCAATGAACTTCGCTGAGAAGAAGCAGGGAGCAGTCCAGTAAGCACAATTCCTCTAGTGTCTCTACTTCAGTTTCTGCCTCAGGTTCCTGCCTTGTGTCCCTGCTTTGACCTCCCTCAGTGAAAGACTATCCTCTATAAGCTAAAATAAAACCCTTTCTAACTAAGCTACTTCTACTGGGTGTTTTCTCACAGCAGCCGAAAAACAAACTAGATTGCCTCCATTGAGTTATTTAACCTATCTTTGTCATATATTTCTCATCTGCAAATGGAAACAGTAATTATATGACAGCAAAGTTGTCATCATTTAGAAAGTTAAGGTTTATAAGGTATCTAATATAAAAGATATCAAATGAATGGTGCACTATTTACTGGAATTGTTTGAAAATATATAAAGATAGGGTAGTTTTGTATTCATAGTTGTCTGTGTTCCAGGTAAAGACTAAAATATAAATAAATAAATATTAGACAAAATTTTATGGCCTTGGATATGGCATTGGATTTTTTGAAATTTTAGGGCATGGTGCTTTCTTGTCAATGGATTTTATATCTTCAAAAATAAGCATAATCCTAAATAAAGAACATATAAGAGACTTCTTTAAAATTGAAATCTACTCTGCCGTTAACAAAACAGAAAAGTCATCGATTTTGAGAATGTTTTTACAAGAGATGTTGAGTAAAAAGACTATTAATGGGCAGTGGTAGTGCATGCCTTTAATCCCAGGACTCACTAGGCAGAAGCAGGCAGATCTCTGAGTTCAGCCTGATCTACAAAGTGAGTTCCAGGACAGCCGAGGCTGCACAGAAAAATCCTGTCTGAAAGAAAGCAAGAAAGAAAGAAAGAAAGAAAGAAAGAAAGAAAGAAAGAAAGAAAGAAAGAAAGAAAGAAAGAAAGAAAGAAAGAAAGAAAGAAGAAAAGAAGACTCTTATACTAGTGTCTAAACTATAGAGCGTAAACACAAAAACATATACATATGTGCAAAATACACACACATGAACAGAGACACATATACAGAAATACATACAGAGAACACACCTTGCCTAAGAACACAGATGACAAATATCCATTAAAAAGTCACTTCATATCATATGTGAATGAAAGCAGCAAGAAGTTACCACACTTTGATGAAAGTGTGAAATATAGGATAGCTTGTCAACATAAAGTAGTGTTGAAGTAACTGCCTAGTTTTGTTTGTTTGTTTTCTCGTTTTCCTAGGTGGAAAATACAATGGCATAGCCACATTGGAAGATAATTGAGAGTATTCCTACAGAAATAAGCATAATCACATTACCCTACCCCTCAATTCCATTTCTTGGTATTGATACAAAACACCTTATGATTTATGTCTACTCAAGGCATCCACACAAACATTACAGCAGCTTTTTCTATATTTCAAAATTGAAAGTAACAAGATATCATGTAGTAGATGAACAGAATAAAAAGCTGTGGCATCTTTAAACGATGGCATATTACAAAGATCAGAACTAGCAATTCATGAAAAGAAATGGAAGAACCTTGACTGCTTATCAGAAAAGGACACAAAATAACCTAAAAATACTGCTGCACACTGTGCCATTCCAACTATGTGATATTTAAGCAATGGCAAAATGATGAAAA
This sequence comes from Pachyuromys duprasi, assembly GCA_028658305.1. Taxonomy (NCBI): domain Eukaryota; kingdom Metazoa; phylum Chordata; class Mammalia; order Rodentia; family Muridae; genus Pachyuromys; species Pachyuromys duprasi. The sequence continues at coordinate 46,700,888 of CM053765.1, read as the reverse complement.
TAAAAAGATCATTGGTTCTCACAGATTGGAGAGAGAAGATGTATGAATTACTGGAGAATGGATGAGTATGTAGAGTAATTAAATTATTCTTTATGATATCACAAAGGAGAATGCATGTCATGACAAACATGTAGAGGCCATAAAAAGAGAACCTGAATGTAAACTATGACCATGTGCTGATAATTCTGCAGGTCCAACTATATCACACTGATGGTACACATTGATGGTAGATGAGGGTATTTGCAGGCCACAAAAGAGAGAGTACAGCATATATTTGTACCATCCACACAAATTTTCTGGTAGGTATTAAATTGTTCTAATATGCTTTTTAAAGTATAAAAGTGTTTAACACTAAGCAATCATATTTCGCTAGAACAAAGAGAAGTATTTGATATTGCCACTAAAGATTTCAAATGCTGTCATACATATTTTAGTAGAATCACATTTCTTAGCTTTTATTTTTGAAATCAGACGCTGCTTTTGGGTTAAAAGGTATTTTAAAAGTCTTTGTACCAAGCAAGATTTCAGTGGCTTTCCCCACTGCCAACAGTGCTCTTTCAGCAGAACATAAAAGATCGTCACAACGTAGATAAATATGTTTGGAGCTCAGAGGCACGTCTCTTGGACTCAGAATTAGAAACAAGCGACAGAAAAACTGTGCAACGTATTTGAAGTGGATTTTATATGAGATTTAAACTGTGAATAATTTCTGATTAAGGAGGCAGTGCTTCTTTCCAATGAAAAATAAGAGGCCTGGCACCAGAAGCAAATGCTCTAATGCCAAGAACATACGAGGTCAATCAACAAAGCAGAACACCAACAGGATATTCAAACAGAACAAGTTAAAACATACTGCTGTTTTCCAAGATAGAAAATTAAAATAACACTTGCATTTATTTTATCAATGAGAATAAATTGTGCACTACTCTTTACTCTTCTGCGTTTCATTATTCTGAAATTTATTAATTTGGTGCATGGAGCTTAGCTCCTAGGTGATTCTAGCCCCTGTAAAGTTGACAACCAATGTTAACTGTCATAGTGTCACATGTGATGTTTAATTCTACTACTTGAATTCTAAACAAAGTAAACTGGTTTGTATTTAGAGTCATGATATAAATTTTCAATGGAAAAGCGGGTCAGATAGGTGATCTGTGTCTACACAAGCTTACTCAACATAAAAACTAATCTTACACAGGGGTCTTTTCTGAGACTGATACTCCAGGCAAGGACCAATCATGGAGATGGCCTGGAACCACTGCACAGAGGTAGCCTATGGCAGTTCAGTGTCCAAGTGGACTCCATAGTAATGGGGACAGGGACTATCTCTGACAGGAACTGATTGGCCTGTTCTTTGATCACCTCCCCCTGAAGAAGGAGCAGCCTTACCAGGCCACAGAAGAAGACAATGAAGCCACTCCTGATGAAAACTGATAGACTAGGATCAGAGGGAAGCTGAGGAGGACCTCCTTTATCAGTGGACTGGGAAAGAGACATGGGTGGAGAAGGGGAAAGGAGGGTGGGATTGGGAGGGGAGAAAGGAGGGAGCTACAGGGGAATACAAAGTGAATGAACTGTAATTCATAAAAATAAAAATAATTAAATAATAAAACTAATCTTACCCACCATTGTGTGCAATTCCTAACCATGTGCATAGATGCCTTCTGTCTTCTTCTGTAAGGTCAACAAAATCTTGTTAGTGGACATTAATTCTATGTTCTATTGTTGTCTCTCTCAAGCCCATTAATTCTATTTTGAAACTAAAACTCTACCTCATGCAAATTATATTTAGAAATGCAAATAGCATTTCCATGGCACATGTGTGTTTATCATTATAAAAGTACATTAGTTACTATGTATAAAAAAACTGAAATAGTAAATGCTTCAAAATATATACTAAATTCAATCTAGCTTTAAAAATGGTTTGATTATTTTCCTTTGTTCTTTTTCTTTCTTTTTCTCTTTAAATACAAGTTTCTTTTAAGAAACAAGTCAAGCAAAAATAAGTTTGTGTCAGCAGAAAATCAGCTTGGTGAACTGTCAGTAAATCCTTAACAGGCACTGGAGAAAACTACTTCGGTTTTGTATGTTAAACTGCCTAAACAACTAAAGCTCAGTGTGAAGAGCAAAGGCTGCAAAGCCTACATAAGAAGAAAAACACCCACTTTGCAAAGCAGAAAAAAGATGCTGATCCTTTTGTGCTTTAGAAACATGCCTAAGAACTGAAGTGGTGCACAGGCAAAAGTTCTCAGACCTAAGCCTTTGAATTCTCTTTTTATTCATCATCATCATCATTATTATTGATTACAATTTTTTCACTTTGTAGCCTGGCTGTAACCCCCTACAACTATTCCTCACTGTCCTACCCTCCCCGTTCCTTTTCCCCCTAACTCTCTTCCCTAATCCACTGATAGGGGACTTTCAGTTCTTCTCACTACAGCTTTGTATTATATTTTGAAAACAACTTTTGATGTTTTCTGCTTCCCTATTTTTGTTCAAGTTGGTTTTACACTTAAGACTTTATATTAATATACTTAAATGACTGCTACTGCAGAAGAGTCTGTGTGCCTGCACTACCCTTGGGTATCTGGCAGATAAATGAATCTACCTCAGATGTGCATTAAGAACTCTTGAGCACTTGCTATGTGCCAGCTTGATAAGTACATAATGTGAGTTTTCACAGTTTTTAATGCTAAAGTTATGATGTTAATATTATTATTCTTCCTTGACCTACATAAAGAAAAAAATCTCAGGGAGACAAAGAAAGATCTTTGAAACCTGCCAAAACATGGCTCAGTCATTTGTGATCAGTTTCAGAGTTTTGACTTAAAGATAATTTGTATTTTTGTATTTCATGGCTTCTTGCTACTTTTTAATGTAGCAACAGAAATCAGCATACTTATCATTGTAGAATGTGCGTGCAAAGATGATACTGCTATTTACATTTGCTGATGTAGGATGAGGCTTAGTACTTAACTGACATGCATAAGGAATTTTAACTATTAAATGTTGATTAGGAAATTAAGTCATAAATTTTGACTAAAACTCAAATGCCTTTTTTTATTATAAAATGAGAAGGGCAGATAGACATAGTAAGATAGTTCCATTCTACCTCGAAAGGTTTAAACTTTTGGGTGAAATCAAAGGCTTAGTATGTCAATCTCCACTTATAAGTGAGTATATACCACGTGTGTCCTTCTGCTTATGTGTGTTACGTAACTCAGGATGCTCTTTTCTAGATCCCACCATTTGCCTGCAAATTTCATGGTTTCCTTGTTTTTAATTGTTTTAATTGTGTAAATGTACTACAATTTCTGTATCCATTCCTCCATTCATGGACATCTGTTTTTTTTTCCAGATTCTGGCTATTACAAATAAAGCTGCTATGAACATAGTTGAGCAAATGTATTTACAACTTCCTGAACAAAACACTAATAGCACAGACTCTAAGTTCAGCAATTAAAAAATTCAGGAAACTGAAAAGCTTCTGTGAAGCAAAAGACATTGTCATCAGAACAAAATGACAGCCTATAGACTGGGAAACGATCTTCACCAACCCTACATCTTACAGAGGGCTAATATCCAAAATATAGAAAGAACTGGAGGTTAAACACCAACAAACCAAGTAATTCAATTAAAAAATGGGGTACAGAACTAAACAGAGAATTCTCAACAGAGGACTATCTAATGGCAGAGAAACACTTAAATGCTCAATGTTCTTAGTCATCCAGAAAATGCAAAAAAAAAAAAAATCAACAAAATAAAACAAAGCAAAACAAACAAACAAACAAAAAAAACCCTAAGATTCCACCTTATACCCATCAGAATGGCTAAAATAAAAAACTCAAGGGACAATGAATGCTGGAGAGGATGTGGAGAAACGGGAACCCTACTCCACTGCTGGTGGATATGTACAACCACTCTGGAAATCAATCTGGTAATTTCTCAGAAAATTAGGAATAATGTTACCTCAAGATCCAGCTATACCACTGCTAGGCATATACCCAAAAGATACCCTACAGTTCAAAAGGGACATTTGATCAAATATGTTTATATAAGGGTTTGTAACTCAGTCTTCCTAGGGAGACACCCAAAAACTCCTCTCAGTCCAGCTTCAGGTAGCAATAATACAATGTCTGTCAAAACCGTAGTTCCTAAACTCTACCTCAGCGAATAGGAATAGCTCAGGTTCAATTATGAGGATCAATACATGAAACAGCTTATTTAATACACTAAATATTCCATTAACTTTTCATTCGTTTCCACCTGCATTTGTATACCTTAATCTATGTGACCACAGAAGCATCTCTAAATGTTATATATCAATAGAATGAGTTCCCATACGATCTGTCTAAAAATCCATTTCCTCAAAACGCTTTTGATAATGCTTTCCTTTATTTAAAGAACAAAAATATTTTAACAGAATACTAAAATAAATAATTATGGTATAAGAAGAGAGAAGATTTGAAAAAAAAAAGTATATTTCCAAAGTTTTTTTTTTTTTGCATTAATCACGAAGTACTACCTGCTTTAAGTAATTAGGATAAAACAGTGAATAAAATCTCTGTACCATTTTATTTACTTTTAATTTTGTTCTAGAAATGCAAAAGTTACTAAAAATACTGTGTATTATTAAGAGAATAGTAGCTTCTGACTTTGCCCTGGGCATTGGCTTATTTCAGTATCTATTAATTTTCAGGTAATAGCTTATGTCTCAATTATCACTACCTGATTAAAATAGAATGAGATTTTTCATTTGTTTTTAGATTAAAGGTGATAGGAATGCCTAGGATATTTAACTTGAAATATGCTATGCTTTAGGGGAAAAGCAAAAATAGGATATGGTGGATATCAACTAAATCCAACTTACTAATTAAGATGAATCTGGTGCTAGAAATAGGACATTAATGCAATGAATGCAACTTTTAAACATGCGAACATCTCTCCCCTTGAATTTTCAGTGTAAAAAGTGTATCACAGTAGAATTTTCACCCATATGGGTCAGAGTTGAGGAACTGAGTAAGCAGTATTTGTTGTTTTTTAAATATCATCAAGACCAACATCTATTTTAAAAATGGTTACTAAATTGAACAAGAAATTTCCACCTATTTTAGTTGATTATCAGACTAAAACGACAATCAATCGACAGGTGACTCATTGGAATGCAAATTGTACAAAGCTTTACTCTTCCTTTGCTTTTAAGCACCAAGCATGTGGTAGCTTAATTGCTTTTATCTCATGTGAGAAGAATCCAATATCTGTGGTTCCAAGTTCATCGCTCCATGAGAGATGCATAAGATTTGAGTTCTGATTTCTCCTTGGGAGGAAGGGGGATACAGAAAGTAAGCAGTAACATAATAATAGAATGGCTCCCCCAAAGTAACTGCAAATATGAGTATATATGAGTATATATCTCAGCTGCTGGTGTCAATACTAAATTAGATAACAGAACACACACCGTCAAAAACACAAACATGATTCAGTTCTAAGTACCCTAGAAGTAAATAATACTTATTTAAAAATTGTAAAGTATGAAAAATTTATATTAAGAAAAAAATTGACTCAAGATAATTCAAATTATATAAAGTTTGTAAATCATATATTAAGCTAGAAATTATATAATTCATAACATTACTTTGGTCGGAAGATCACAAATGTTCACAAATGAAATTTTTAATAGTCTACAATACTAGACTGCATTTTAATTATAATTTGTAATCAGTATCTAAAGTGAGCTACCATGTTTCTGTTTAAAATGATCTAGTAAGTTTATGTGCGAAAGGCAATTGGGATTTCCTGGCTACATAGTTTTGTCATTTTAAACACTGGCTAACAAAAAGCTTTGTCTCAGTGCTGAGAAGTCAAGATGGAACAGAGTTCACAAGATCTCTGTGCAATCTCTCAGCTCCTCTTGGAGTTGGACTTTTGTCTACTGGCCTTCTGCAATTATCATGTCCACTTCTCATTCTCCTTCCTAGAGCTTTGCCAATTAGGATGCATAATTCTCAAGACCAACTCAACCTCTCTTTTCCATGGAGAAAGGGAGAGAAAAACCCAGAAAACTGTTTCTTAGTCCATCTTGGTTTATGCATGGTCTCTTGTTTTTGCTGTCAAACTTCTAGGAAGTTTCCTGTTTCCATGTCCCATTTCCTTGTGGGAACAGTATGATTATAGATACTAATGCTTTTACCCAAGAGTTACCTCCCCAGGTCAGGGTTGTTATTAAACATGTAATATGCAAAATAAAACTGATTAGTGGATTCAACTTTTTTTTAATCTGGAAATATTGACCTAGTATCATTGTGCAATAGTGGGGTACTGTTTGTTTCTTTAGTTTTGTTTTAACATTAGGTGTGCCTATGATGAAAAAGATTGTCACAAATGTGACATTTTCAAATGAAGAAAAAATATTTCAGAGTTCGAGAGTGTTTCAAAAAGTATCACAAATCAAACAATAGATAAATATGGGAAATAAGGCTCAAAAATAGTACAAGTGGTTCCAGGTTCAATATGCTTCTCCATGGGCATAATATTAAATGGACTTTGCTTTGTTTTTTTTTTCCCAACAAAGAAAATAAAATAAACAAACCAAAACCCTCTATAAAGCAAGAACAAACCATTTGGGGACTTTCGTCAGACATCAACAGTCAACAGACAAATAAAATGAACAGACTGAACTGTGTGTGTGTGTGTATGTGTCTAAAAGCAAGAGATTTATTATTTAAAAAATAAAAGAAAAGAAAACTAGCTCATATGCTTAGGAAGGCTAAAGGATTCCAAATCCTCAAATCAAAGCAGTATTAAGTAGAATTTCAGTCTCATTTTAAGGAAAAAAAAAATAAAGGTGACCAGACAGAGATAAACTTGAAGAATCAGCAAATGGTAAAACTTACTTATCTATTCATTTGAGAAGGCATTTATGGCTGCTTGCATGCAATCTTTCCCACTGGTCAGTAGAGCCGTTTTTGTGGGAGCATCTCCTTTTCAAAGTTTGACTCAAGACTGTTGAACCCTGGGTCCTTGATGGCTGTAGCAGAGCATGAATGCACAAGAAAGCACCTTTCTTAAATATTAGCCAGTACCTGCTCTCCTTCCCTCTTAAATAGATGTCAAGGGCCAGGCCCAGCAGTCACACAGGTACCAGCAGAGTAGATAAGGATCAGGTTCAGGAAAGTAATGGATGTTTGAGTCAGAGACAGCAGCTGGGATAATCTTGCGTCTCTCACTGGCTATCAACTAGGATGTTTATAGAGATTCCTCAAAAGAGGTAAACTTATTTTAAGAGAAATGCAGATCATATTTTGTCCATGTACAGGTGTTACAAGTACAGAAAGAATAGATATTATCAATCTCTATTTTTGACTATGTAAGCATTTATGACATTTTATTCTTCAGGAAAGTAAAATATTAAACAGAAATATATCTGAGTCAGTCTAAACAAGTTCCTAAGCCTTGAACAATGCAAAGTAGTTGAAGTACAATTTGTAAGTTAGCCTAGCTTAAAAGTTTGAGAGCTCTCCCAGGCTACAGAATGACTTGTTCCATTCAGTTGTTTAATCTTTGTTCTTTAGTTAAAAAAAAAAAAAGACAAAACAACAAAACAAAACAAAAACCCTCACTGTAACTCAATGTGAAGCAGTTTCCTTATGATTAGCAAATTCTTTTACTTTTATGTAAATTTTTTATCATCTATACATATTATCAAATGTTGTTTGAGGCAAACTAACTAGCTTGTTTAGTTTTATTTGGGAGGGTGATAATATCCTGTAGACTACATATAGGTGTTTTCAAATTTGTTGTTTTTGAGTTTTCATAGGGGCATGTGTGCCAAGAGAACTCTGGAGCTATACAACATTTTTGTGCTTTTCACAGTTTCTGTGGTAAGGAAGATTCCCGAGTAGGATCAGATAAGGTTACTTCTTTGAGAGCAGAAATAATTTTCTGGGGAAAAGATATAAATGTATGATAATGTTAAAAGTTCCCCCCGCAAATGCAACATGTAGAGATCAGAAAGCCAAAGTGAAACACAGCACGATAAGATGACACAAACAATATTCAGCTCAGCTTTGCTGGACTTTGTCAAACAGCTGTGCTGGCTTCCTGACTCTCACCATTTTTAACTAGTCATTGCTGCACCAAAAAGAAATTTGTCTTGTTTTCCTGGTGAAACTGCCTTTGTAGTAGCCTTCTTTGATATCCTCCCAGAAGTCATAGTGTCTAAGAGAAAATCGAATGTAAGACTGGGTTTCTTTGTCTAGAAACAGATCTGAATAAGTGAAAAGGAATCTATAAACACCTTAAAAGGACTGAGATTGGATAAGGTCCCATATTGATGACATGTGCTGTTAGGAATACATCCCCTAGGTAAGATGATTTCTGGGAAAGCATATTAAATTTAGGAGCTGGTCAACACGTGCCAGTTTTCTAAAGGACAGAGATTTCCAAGAAAAGGATGATAATATTTTCTTAGAGAGTTTTAGTTATAAACTCACCCATTTGGAAAATGAAGGAAAAGCCATTGTCATTGGGAATAGATCTAAATGGCCAAGTCAAACTAAATTTTCAGGTTCAGCATTTGGGGTATTACAGAGTAACTGAAAGAAGTTAAAAATCACAACAACAAAACTGATAAAGGTTAACATACTGCTTAAGCTTCAGACAAAAGACAAATTTATGTTTAGAAAAAGGATAAGAATCCTACAGGAACTCAGTGGCTGACTCTTTGAATACCTCCCCCTAACGTGAAAGCAGCCTTACCAGGCCACAGAGGAAAACAATGCAGACAGTCCTGATGAGACCTGATAGGCTAGGGTCAGATGGAAGCAAAGGACCTTCCTATCAGTGAACTTGGAGATTGGCATGGGAGATGAGGGAGGGAGGGTGGCATTGGGAGGGAATGAGGGAAGGAGCTACAGTTGGGATATAAAGTGAATAAACTGTAATTAAAATGAAAAAGAAAAATTAAAATTAAAAAAGAATGAGTCCTTTACAGATGAGGAAGCTGGGTTTGACCCCCAGCAAGCATCTCAGCTTTCCATACTTGGGGATTAATGTGGAGATTGTAGGGAGTGAACCATTGAGCCTTCAGGAAAGGCAACTGAGACCGTTGTGGTGGGATTATATAGAAAGCTGAAGATAGTCTGGGTGACTATTTTTGTTACTAAGTCTTTGCAAATAAAGAAAGTAAATACCAGGCATTACCAGAAGCATATGGGTAAAGAGTAAAATTGTGTATACATAGCATGAACGCAGAATGAAAGTTGGGTCATAGAGTCCCATCAGTGCCCATTACATGAGAAGAGTTGGAGGCTAACTATTAAACATAAAGCAAGAACTTAACAGAATCTACAATCACATGGGAGATGGGTCTCTGGGGATGTTTGCGTATCTTGATTGTTGTTTAGTGTAAGAAGACCTGCCCTGTGGACAGGACCCTGTCCGGGGCAGGGCGATCACATTTTGTGTAAGATAAAGTGATCTGAGCACTAGCATACATTCATCTCTTGGCTCTCTACTTAATTACTGTGGATATAATATGTTTATCTACCTGAAATTGTGCTTCCTCATGAAATCTGTTGACACACTATAGCTTCAAAGGGTGAGCTGTAATAAAACATTTCCCATTTGAGTTGCTTTTGTCAGAATATTTTATTACAACAACAGAAAAGAAACCAGGCAATTGTTGCATAGAAGCAGGGCCACTGAAGGTGTCATTTTATTTTATAATTACTAATGTTTATTATCATTATTATTATTACCAGAATGTGAAATATTTTGAGAATTTTGGTTCTAACAGCACTTGAATGATGGAACAGAACTTAATGAACTCCTTTGGTGGGAGCTTGAAACATAAGAATGTTGCAGGAAATGCAGTGAGGACACAGATCATGATGTTTCAGAGAGAAGAAAGTACTCTGTAAGGAACTAGGTGAGTTGGGAAGAAGAAGCATTGGTCAGGAATTTGGCTTCTTTCTACCTGTATAGACAATTTGAGGGTTGTTAAATATAAAGAAATGGACTAATTTGTTTAACAAAAAACTTTCAAGGCATGATGGTAATCAGGCTCTTGTGGAAACAGCAGTAATAGAAATGACTCAACAATTAAGAATGCATTCTGTTCTTCCAGTGGGTCTGTGTCCAATTCCCAGCAGCTAACAACCATTACTCCAGTGCCAAGGATTCTAATGCCCTTTTGGCTTCTGTGGGCACTGCATGCATGTGATGAACTGACATACAAGCAGGCAAAATGCCCATACACATAAATAAAAATAAATAGTATCTCAAAACAATATTAAAATTCGACACTAGTGTAGAGAAACCTCTTGTACTACAGTGGGAGAATAACAAAAATATCCTAAGGGCAAAACCCTACCCTTTGGAGATTCCATCTGCATGGAGGTGTTACCATTTTTAGAAGCATAGAGGATATAAAATTGCCTGGGGAAAGGGATCGTAGAGCTTAGATCCAAGGTTCAGGAGTGCATTTGAGTCCAGGCAGCTCATTTTTCTACTCAAGTTATCAACAGGCCCTTATGGATTAACCCTTAAAGAAGAGAAGAGGGATATTAAATGAAAATCCTAGCTCCAGGAGGGGACTACCTCCCTATGAGTTGTTGGTCAAGGAGGTCCCCAATACCTTCAAAAACAAGACAAACTATTGCAACTGGTTTTGCTTTCCAACAAAAACTATATGATAAGTTCCCATCACTCAAGATGCTACATACTCTATGGGACTTAAAGGAATCATAAACTTGAAGAATCCTTCCTGCTGGGTCTTTTTCATAGTGCTGGAAAAAGCTATTCTGGGAGTTGGGGAAGAAAAGTCATCAAGGGTCTTGCTAAGCTTTGGACACTGAATGCTGCAGAAGTAACCTGCCAAGCACAACATGCCCATGGGTGCCATAATGCCATAACTATTATGACATTACCAACTGTTGTTATTCAATGTAAGCACTTTTTTAAAGAAGAATTCATACCTTGGGAGAGCATAGTCTCTAGTGAGCAAAGAGATACTAGGTAATTTTGCTAAGTAGATGTGTTGTATATATTAAATTACTTTGTTGTAAATGTTTGCTTCTAAATTAATGGTGCTCTCAGCTTTGGTAGAGGAAGCTTTTTACCATAAGAACAGTTACTACAGATACCACTGGGTAACTGGCTAAAATGCTGATAAGAATCAACTGTTAAATATTAAGCCCCAAAGAGACATATTTATCAAGAATCAACCCAATCAAACTTGGATTACCTTTCCAAGATTCAGGAAATTTCCCAGAAGAGGTAGAAAGAATACAAGAATCAGAGGGAAATATAGAGTGTGGTGGAAAGTCTCCTCCATGTATGACATGGCTATTGCAATCATGAACACACAGCAGATGTGATTACCTGCTTAAGACTGTTGTGTAGGAATAGGGTCTGTGGCTGAAGCTGTCTTTGAGCCATTTCTGCTTCTAAAAGTAATCCCTCATCTATATTCCTGTTAAAACTCCAATTAAAAAAAATAACTTTTAAAACTCTTGGTTCAGGTTAGACTTTGTTCCAATCACTACTTTTATCTTTTAACAGTTCTCTCTCTGGGATGAGTAGGTATTGTTTTGTCAACAATAGTGTAGCATAACAATGAACTACACATGATTAGGCCCATCAACATCTCCTATGTATAAGGGAGAAGCTCAGAAGGTCCTCTGCACCCTCCTAAGTATTTATAAGCAGTTAGTGGTTGCTTTTAGAAGAGAGTGCTCACAAAATCTCACCCCTGCCTGAGGAACTATTTGACACATAACAGTTGGGGAGTGAGGGGCATTTTCTTCAGCCCTGTCACAACTGGTAAAATGTCTATGCTCTTGAGATTAAACTCTTACTCATCATATGCAAACAACCCTCATTAAACTTGAAGGGTCATTGTAAAAGAAAACATAAGCACAAAATTGTAGGAGGGACTAGAAATGATAACAGCACAACAGGGAGGTGATAAGGAGAGTAATGAGAAATTAGTATGATCAAAATATATTAGATAAGCATATATTATGCACAGATGTATATATATGTGTATATATATGTATCTAATGTGTTTATCATATTTATTCATCAGTTAAATAGCATTAAAATGTATGTATATATGTATGTGTTTATGTTAATTAATGCATGCTAATTAAACAAATAAAGAAAGTAAATATATGCTTTACCAGAAGAACATAGTTTGCCTTATTGAACCTCAAAAAAGCCATGCTACCCTCCTCCCTTCCACATGGAATTTTAAATCTTAATTTTTGGAGGGGTTCTTCCAGACAGGTTTTCTCTGGGTAGCCTTGGCTGGGCTGGCCTTGTAGACCAGGATAGATCCACATGTCTCTGTTTTCCCCAAGTGCTAGGACTTCAGGTGTGACACCATACCTGATGTGATTTTAAGTCTTTAGGAGAGAAAATTGTGATGCTCTTTTCCTCTTCCCATATGAAATATCAGATGCTCAGTATGCAAATTCTGAAGCTATCCTCTTTGTTAATACTCTACAGGAACAAACTGGTTCAGAGCTGATTAGAAATGTGGAACCCATTCTCAAGAACTTTCAGACTGATAATTCAAAACTAGCTGCCTAATCCTACAATTAAAATCTATCTAGGTTTAATAAATCTGGAAAGAGTGTTAATTAAGGTTAAGGTTCTAGCAGCCAATGACAAAATTTCACTTGAAAAACTCAATTTAAGGGGAAGCTGTTTATTGTTATTTTCAAGATTATTTTTAAAGGTTTTTGTTGTTGTTGTTGAGTTCATTCATTTTTACTGTCAGGTGTTTTAAAATTTGTGTCAATCAGTGCCAGATTATACACTCTAATTTGTTTTGAGTATAAGATATTACTAATTAGCTTAAGCCAGGGAAACCAGATTCGAGACAATAACATCTAGTTTATTGGCATCCAGGGGACTTTTATGGCTACAAGCAGATGGAAGTGTTTTTAGTGCACAATGAATGAAATTAGCAGATAAAATGTTTATGTATTCCCTTTTGTCCTCTCTTCTTTTTTAATGATTATCACTTGCTTTCTTAAATATTTTCTCCAAAAATAATTCACATATACTCATTGTTAATATTTGCCTTCGAATCTTTAGAATTAGAGCTAGGAACAAACACTACAATTTACAATAAACATAAAAATATAATATATGTTTATACTGGTTTTTAAATCTTATTATGCAATATTTCCAAGGAACAAACCTTTAAGCTAAATAATTAATTGCTACGGAATGGTATGATTACATATAATGATAACACTCAGTTTTTTTTTTAATGTTGAATAGAATATTAATGTGTTTTTATTTATTTTACTGAAAACATAGAAATGGCTTATTTCTCTAGTTAGTAATGTTTGAACATATCCATTCAACTTCAGTCATACATCTATTTGCATTTACTTCACAAAGAATTCGTGTATTTATTCAACAAGTACTTATTCAATACAAATTTTATATTAAGTAATATGATAATTTCTGAAGATACACACAGATATTAAGTATGATATATGATCGGTGAGCATTTACTCTAATGTTAAAGTAATTATAACACAGTATAACTATTAATTTGAGATAATATTTAAGCTCTATTGTGTATATGTACCTCATTTTGTTTATGAATTTATCTGCTTTTGACTATCTAGCCTGGGTCCCTTGCTTAGCTACTGTTAATAGTACTGTAATAAATATAAATATGCAGAGATATTTGTGGTAATATATAGAGTCCTTTGGACTACTCAGGAATTGTGTAGTCCTATCTTCAGGTTTTTTGGTAGGAACCTATATATTCCTTTTATTTTATTTTTATTTTTGATTGCAGTAGTTTACACCACCATCAGAAAAGAGTAAAGGTTCTTCTGACCTTACATCCTCACCAGAATCGGTTATAATTTGTTTCTCTGATCTGAACCATTTTGCATGGAATAAGATTGTGACATTTGAAAAAAAAGTATAAAACTAATTTTTTGTTAAGTGAAATGAATTAGACTTAGATAAATTTCTCATATTATACCTTAAATTATTACATTTAAATTTTATATGTTTAGAGGTGCAGGTGTAGGTCCTAAAACTATAATAGGGATCATAAGGGGGACTCCTACAGGGGAAGAGTGAAGAAGATCAATATAGATGGAAGCCAGAAGAGCAACAAATATTATCAGGATTATCTGATAGGGCATTAAGGACTCATATTATTTTATATTTACCTAAAGTTTTAACACACACATATTTCAGCTAACAGAGTTCTCCAAGAACTATATGCTTGCAAAAAAAACCCCAAAACCAGACATGAGAAACCTCTCTTTGAATGGTTACACACATTTCAAACATATTACTTGGATGATTTGAGCTGGATCTGACATGAAATTCTCTCTCTTGCCATCTAGCTTATGTAAGATGCCAAGGAGCACAATCAGTTCAACAGTCCTACCCAGGTACAAGCCTTATGAACCATGACAACAACTAGCATGGCAAGATATTTGTAAAAAATGATGTACAAGGTACTTTCAAATTGAGTATGGGAAACATGGACTTCTACTTGAATAAAAATAAAATATGAGTTGACAAAAGAAGAAAATAGAAGGACAAGTATGAAGGCAAGAAAAGATAGCAACAGGAAGAGGCTGGGAATGGTGATAGGAGAAGACACATAAAGCCAAAAAACAAAAACAAAAACAAAACAAAACATCTTTCAAGATTGCATAATAAAACCAATTGCCTTCTATGTTTTCTCAACTAACTAATAAAAATAAGAATGATAAAACGAAACATTACAAAGCTATAATGTTAAAATATTGCAGGATCACAGAAAGTAAAATTACCATGCCTGGAGGAGATGAGGTTTGTACCGAAAACTTAGTTATTTAAGGAGTGAATGCCAGTGTTATCTCTGAACATCTATTGAAAAAGAAAATATACACAGCATAAACACATAGGATTGAAGGGTTAAGCTTGAGAAGATATTTAACTCAGGTACGGAAGAGGCTACACTTCACCAAGTAGATCGGCAAAACTGCTCACTGTATACATAAAAAGTCTTAATCATGGTACTGTCATTTAGCAATTCTGTAATTACTGTTGTTTTAATAATTATTATACTTTCTAATTAACAATGAATCTGGTACTATTAACAACATCTTAAAATGTACTTCACTATTGCGTATGACATCTGCCACCCCATTAAATTTCAGAATTCAGTCAGCAAACCAGTAGACTGAGAGAGGGTCGTGTTCCACACACATGGCTCTGTAGCTGTCTTCCTCTGATAAAACCTCCAAGTAAGCTCTCAAGGAAATTAATGCCATATATTTTGCCATCATTAACAGTAAGAAATTGCTGCTTTCACATACTAAGTTAATATACAAACCCACACAAATGGTATTTTTCCAGGGATGAAGATAAAGTCAGCTTTTACAGCAGGCGCTTAGTAATCATTGCAACACCTGCTAAATTTCTTTGTTTAGCCTTCATGAAGAGATTTCTTAACAGATTCTGATATTAGCCTAAAAGAAACCACAAGGCATGATAAAGTAGCTTCTATCTTGCAAGTCATAAAATACCATCACCATTTCACCTTTTGGAAATCAAGCAATTGACTTGTCACCTCACTGTGGAAAAATAAATTGAGCTAATGCACAGGCTTATTTTGTTGTTTTGTTGATATTTATTAAAGCCTGTAGGAAGGCTTAGAAATAATATTCAATTATCTTCAAACTAGAATCTCTAGAAGAGAAATGGATGTCAGGTGTGAAGAGGAATGAAGACTAGGAGAGAGGATATCCTATAGAGTTGAGGAGTCTTAAAAAGATATCACCATCCTTCAGAAAGGCAAAGAGGATGAACATCACCAAAGGGAGAAAAGAGGGAACAGGACAGAAGCCTACCATAGAGGGCCTCTAAAAGACTATCCTGCAGGGTATCAAAGCAGATACTGAGACTCATGACCAAACTTTGGGCAGAATGCAGGGAATCTTATGAAAGAAGAGGAAGTTCAAAATACCTGGAGGGGCCTGGAGCTCCATAGGAGGGCAACAGAACCAAAAAATCTGGACACTGGTGTTTTCTGAAATTGATACTCCAACCAAGGACCATTCATGGAGATAATCTAGAATCCCCACACAGATGTACCCCATGGAAGTTCAGTGTCCAAGTGGGTTCCCTAGCAACAGGAACAGGTACAGTCAGTCTCTGACATGAAGTCAGTGGCTGGCTCCTTGATCACCTCCTACTCAGGTGGGTGTAGCCTTACCAGGCCACAGAGGAAGACAATGCAGCCACTCCTGATGAAACCTGATAGACTAGGATCAGATGGAAGGGGAGGATGACATCTTCTATCAGTGGACTGGGGGAGGATCATGGGTGGAAAAGAGGGAGAAAGGGTAGAATTGGAAGGGGAAGAGAGAGTGCGCTACAGTAGGGATACTAAGTGAATAAACTGTAATTAATAAAAATTTTAAAAAATTAAAAAGATAAAAACATCCCAATAAAAACATTTAAAATTATATGTATGTGTATATAAAACCCCTCTTTAGGTGTTGCAATATATTTCAGGAGACTCAAATAAGACACCCAAGAATGTCATTTGGAAGCTAGTTAATGATGCCAAATAAAAGCTATAATGTTGCTCTCCTTTTGGAGCTCCTATCCTCTCCAGGTCTTATTATACCTCCTTCTTTCATAAGATTCCCTGCACTCTGCCCAAATTTTGGCTATAAGTCTCAGCATCTGCTTGGATAGAGCCTTTCAGAGGCCCTTGTCTCTGTAGGCTCCCGTCCTGTTCCCTGTTTTCTCCCTCTTCTGATGTCCATCATTTTTGTTTTTCTGAATGGGGATTGAGCATCTTAGCTAGAGTCCTCCTTCTTGATTCGTTTCTTTAGGTGTACAGATTTTAGTATGTTTATTCTATAGTACATATAGGAGAGCAACAGTGTTGGAACCAATCTCTGAATGAATGAGACAACAGATCCTATATGAAAGAGGTTTATTAGGTGGATATAAAGAGAGGGAAAGAGGGGAGAGCAGAGAAGGGGGCGCCCAGATAGAGAAAGGGAGAAGGCCAAGAGAGAGAGAACCAAGAGAGAGGTGAACCAAGAGAGCAAGCATGTGTCCGGTTGTCCCTTTAAGGGGCAAGGTAACCACGCCTTCCAGGTGTGGCCACCTGGCTGACATCATAAGTTACTAGGCAACCCAGAAGCAGGTTTTGTTCCAAAATCCTAACAAACAGAAACAAAAAGTCTGGGCATAGGGGTCTTTTCTGAGACTGATACTCCAAACAAAGATCATTCATGGAGGTAACCTAGAACCCCTGCACAGAGGTAGCCCATGGCAACCCAAGTGGGTTCCCTAGTAATGGAAAAAGGGACTGTCCTTGACATGAACTGTTGGCCTGCTCTTTGATCATCTCCCTGTGAGGGGGGGAGCAGCCTTACCAGGCCACAGAGGAAGACAATGCAGCCACTCCTGATGAGACTTGATAGACTAGGATAGGAAGAAAGGAGAGGAGGACTGCCCCTATCAGTGGACTTGGGGAGGGACATGGGTGGAGAAGGGGAAGGGATGGTGGGATTGGGAAGGTAGGGGGGGATACAAAGCAAATAAACTATAATTAATAAAAATTTAAAAATGTTAATTTGTAAAAAGAAAAAAAGCTGTAATGTATGCATGACACAGAAAATTCAACAATCAAAGTTAACTTCCTGACTGTAGTAACCACCACCTCATAGCACGGACTTGAGAATGGGGAATAAGTATTTGGTACTATCTTTCCCATTTTAATATTTGTCTGTCATATTGAGTATTGAAATTGTTGGGTGTTTTTTTTTTCCCCTTTCTAGGTCTTCAAAGATAGGAAGTGAATAATTTATCTAAACATCTAAATAGGCTGTAGAAATGTAAAGTGGATCTGGGAGGAGGTAGGTGAGAAGTAGATTGTGAGTACAATCAATATCAGATCTCTTTGAACTGTGGTTGCAGAGATTTAAGCCACCATTTGGGTGCTGGAAATCAAACCCAGGTCCTCTGGAAGAACAGCCAGTACTTTAACCACGGAGAGATCTTTCCAGTCCTTTGTTTCTTTTTGCCACACAGCTTACTCCTTCACTCTGCTCACACATTATCTCTACTAGAGGGCTTCTCAGCATGTGGCTCATAAGGAACATACATTTTCAGGTGTAGTACCTTTTATTCATTTACCAACTGATGCCTAATTCTTTGAAAGTTGAGATGAAAGCCATAGAGATGGCAGAGTAGCTAAAGTCTCTAGTTGGCAAGTCTCATGTTGTGAATTTAATTCCTTTAAGTCACAGGGCAGAAGGAGAGAGCCTGCTCTCTCAAGCTGTCCTCTACCCCATATGCATACGTTGTCACATGCATGCCACTCCACAATTAATATATGCAATAAAATCTGACTTCTTAAGTAACTGATTAAAATAATGTTTTTAAAACATTGAAATGAAATCTGAACACCTAAGATCAGTCAGTCCCAAAGTTGGATTTCAGGAATGCAATATAAACAGTCTGACATGTATTTGGAGAGTTGTAAGTAAAATTCAGATATCAGTTCTAGAATTTACTAATGACATAAGGAAATCCTGATGGTGTATTTCTATCTCATTGGAAAGCAAATTAGAAATAAGACATACCCCCAAAGCAAAAGCCCATTTAGATATACAAAGGCGCAAAGCTGGGCTGCCCCTGCAGCAGCTGGAGTGGAATTAAGCTTGCTGACCAGCCAGAGATATAGGGGCACCCAGCTTATTCCCACATCTCCGAGAATGCCCTTTATTAGATGCTCATCCTTATCATGTTCATTCTAAACATGACAAGTAAGATTGCATTTCCGTTTTCACAATTGCCAACTTGCTCTCCCCAGATATATTTTGCAACTATTAAGTTAAGCAGCCTTCCATTAGCACGTCTGACTCACAAGCCTAAGTACTCAGAAGGGAAGAAAGCAGAAAATAAGAAGAAACTCAGCAGCATTTTCATTTCCAAAGGCAGATGACCAGATATCAATTCTGTTTTTTTTTCTTCTACTACAAGACAAAATTTAAAAAATTAGCTCCTCCTTCACTGCTCAAAACAAATTTAAGTTAAATGCTCCCTTTAGACTCTTCAAAAAATAATTATTATTAATTAATAAAATAAATAAATCTTTGCATATATAAATTTAAAATCAATGCATATATTACCTATTATCAAAAAATGTGAAGATTAAGAATCATTCATGTAACCTTGTAACCAAATCACACATTCATTCTGAATTTTTCTTAATAAATGGGTTGCTTTTAAATCTAGATGTAGATTTTTAAATTGCTTTTAAAATCTAGATGTAGAGATCACTGAAGTAAAGGTGGTTGCTTCTTCATTTTATAATATTTATGACTTATTTATTTTTACAAATTCACATCAACACTCACTTTTTATTGTGTTTAACACATACAAAATCTATGACATGCAATTATTATTCCATTTGACAGTGGAGACAGTGGCTTCAGAAAGCATACATCCCTAGGTTTTCAAGATTATCTACCACATTTGTAACCCTACATGCCTACTTTATCCTGCTTTAGATCATCCTCCTTCCAGACTTTTGAAGAGCTTCCTCTCATAAAACCAATAGTAGGCAAATGTCAAAGAAAATTAAACCATAGAATATGCAGTTTGAAGAACTGTGAGCACATTGTCCTCCATACCCATGATATGTGAAAAGGTACCACACCCTTTGTAAGTTTCTTAGACTTATTGTATCATATAAGTCTACTCAGAAAGTATATGAATGTTATATGGAGGAAGATGGAGGGCAATGAAATCCAGAGCTGTTAATAGCCTGTCTAGGTTTTGATTATTCTTTCTTTTAAAGAGTGTGAGCTCTTCATTTCCTTACACTTCAGGCTAAGTGCAATGATTTAAAAGCTTTTGCTTCTCATTAAGTGACAGATATTAAAAAAGAGAGTATGCATTTAATAGCGTCATTATGTTCTCCCTGTTGTATATCCAAGATGTAATCATGGAAAATTTGAAACTAATAACACACTCAAAGTCTTAAAATAACTTCTAATGGCAGATAATACTTTCCATTCCTGAATGAGCATAAATGAGGAACACAGACTCGCACGATATGCCTTATAATCTCATGCTGTTTCCCTAATCTGTCTTAACTCCAATAGCCTTAAGTAAAAGTAAGTCATGATGCTTTTTATGTTGGCATAAAAAGTATCGCACCCAAATGAGGACTCCCTCCCTCAGCTTTAACTATCGGGTTGGGGTGCTATAACTCCTAAATGACAGAAGCTGTTAGTGTTTGCAACTGTTAAGAACCAAAATCAATAGACGCATATTAAGTTGCAACAAATGGCTAGGGTAAATTACAATTGTCGCCATATGGTATTGAATTTGCTACATGCTTAAGAGCTGGCAGTTAATTGGATCAATAAGAAAAGCTAAAGAATTACAGTTAAATTTGACAGATAATTACTTTTCATTCCATTTTAATGCACATACCAAAACCACATATCAAACACTAATTCCCTATAAAATTTAGTTAAAATTAAGAAAGAAAATTAAAAGGAAATAACTTTTTAAGTAGATTATTTATGAGACTTCTTAAGTTTTTATAGCATGATTGGGAATTAACACGCAGTTATTTTGGCCAGGTGATAGTGATGAGTCTATACATAAAAGCTTAATCAAAGGTAAGAAGAAAACCAGCAACATTCAATTTGAGAATCCCCCTGCAAAGAAACTCATAAATTATATGCTAGCAAATGGTGGTGTTTTGATTGTATCTGAATTTATTATTCCACAAATGCTGAATTTTAAATAACATAAAGCCATTGAGCAGATATAATATTTAATATATTTATATTCCATGCTAGTTCATATCACTGTCTCAAATCTTAGTGGGCACATATGCAAAATAATCAAAGCAGAAAGAACAAAAAGAACTCAATCATTTTGACATGTTTGATCTCTGTAGTCAGAGGTACCCTCAAATATCCATCATTTACTGTAATGAGAGCTATTAACAGAGCACAGATTTTCAAATGATTGTTAACATACATTACTCATGCATGTGCTAGTGTTATGCTAAGCTCTGAGTATTATCTCATTTGTCATGTACAATTTTTAGGAAACACTTATTATTCCCACTTTACAAATAAAGTGCTGATGAGAGCAAAAAAGTAATGTTGTAAGGAAGAGGCGTGAAAAAATAATGACCCAGGGCCCAAGCCCACCTTATTGAAAGGCATGTCTTTAGTCACTGAAGAGAGGGACTTGGAGGGAATGAGAGAGGGAGGATACAAGGAGAATAAACTGTAATTAATATAAATTTTTTAATATTAAAAAAGTTACCATAATTCACTGGATTCCACTCAGAAAACTTAAGAGCAAACATTTCAAATATCAGTATTAATCAGTGTTCTCACTTAATTCTCACATTTGTTTTTCTGGTATAACTAATCCCTTTCAAAGTTGAGTAGAGTGGCTCACAATGGTATCCAAACACTAAACAGGCCAGAGCAGAGTGACTACAAATGAGAGACTAGCATAGGCTACAGAGTGATCTCCAGGGTAGCCTGGGCTCACATGTGAGATACCATCACAATAGAAAATTTAAATGTAGGAAACATACATTAGTTGCAATGTAATGGCTTCTTTCTACTACTGCTTGTGTATAGTATATAGCACACATATGATGTCTGTTTTTTTAATGTATCTTTATACTTCTCAATGATATGTTTATAGTAGTAGCTGCTACTATGGAAAATCACTGGCACTAGCCGAAGTTAATAAAAAAGTTTTATAAATCAAACAACTTTTAATTTTGGCCATCTTGACTATCTTGACCTTATACTTTCTGATTAATAATGATAGTTTTTCTTCCCTAATAATTTGAAACAGAAAAAAAAAACAGTAAGTTTTGCTTATTCACAAGAATAATAAGTAAATCTGAGGTTAAATACAAAAATTGTCAGTTCCACAAATTAAATGATATATAAACTGTATATGATACAGCCACACAATGATATGGCATTCAGTGCTAAAGGAAAATGATTTACTAGTACAAGAAAACCTATGAGGGAATTTAAATGCAATTTCCTAGGTAAGAGGAATACATCTGAAAAGGCTGCATACTATATTATTGTATCCATATTATTCTTCTGTTAAAAGAAAGCTATGGAATTATGCAAATATCAGTGGTTATCAGCACTTAGGAGAGAGGAAAGAAAAAGTAGATACAGATTATAGAAAGAATATTTAGTAGTGCTTGGTCCTGTGGATTCTAATGGTGGACACATTTTATTGACTAGAAGAAGCCTGTATAGGGTATAAGCCTGGGAGTGAACTCTAAGCAAAACATGCACTCTGGGAAATGGTGCCTTGTTAAGGGTGGGTTCAGCAACCATATTCAAGGTTCTACTCCACCCTAGAATAATAACAATAATAATAATAATAATAATAAGACTCTACATGAGTAGGAACTCTGCTTTCCTTTCAATGTTTCTGTTAACATAAAATTGTTCTAAATTTAATCAAACTTTAAAATTTATTTGTGTTTATTTCTTCCTTGTATGTGGATTTCTGTGTGAATGAATGTGCACATCTGTGTACAGATATGTACAACTATGTGTACATAGGAAGTGAGAAAAGGTCATCCGGCATCCTTCTCTATCACTCTTCTCCTGTTCATTTGATGCAAGGTTTCTCCATGACCCCTGGGCTTGTGAACCATCTGTGGAGGAAGCCAAAAAAAAATCTGCAGTAATCCTTCTGCCTCCCTACCTCTCTCTGAGCTGGGGATACAGGCTGACATTTGCAGAGATGCAGAGATTTTTAGATGGGTCCTGAAACCCAAATTCTGGTCAAGTACTAACTTGACAACTATAGGTTCACAAAACCTAAAAATGCAAAAATACCTATACAATTTCACTTTGTTCCAATGTTTGCTTTGCATGTTCAGTAGTAAAGATGAAAGCACAATTGTGGTTTCAATAAGATTATGAAACTGGTGCAGGATGCCATTAGTAGGAGAAGTAGGCTCTGCTTTTCCCAGCTTTCTTGCCAACGAATCCTTCAGAGACAGTTTCTGAAAGGTAAAATACAAACTCGAAGAAGCTGCTTCTCTTTCTCCAGTGCCTTCTGCAGGAGGCCCTGACATCAGCACGAGCCTTGTGAAGAGAAAACATAGCTGCTGCTGTTTGGAATGTGGTGTCTATGATGAGTGGTCATCTAACTAGAAGGGTAAAGTGCTGTTAGAGTCTGGCTTTCCCAGATACATAATTGAACCAAAATGATGTGTGGAGGGTGGCTTCTCATTATAGGAAACCAAATGAAGGGGAGCAAGTGAAGCAGAGTTCAAGACAGCAGGAGATAAAAGGCATGAAGAGCTACTGAGCCAGAAAGGGGAATTGAAACAGACCTGATGTAGCACTAATCATTAGCTAGTGGAGTAATGAACTAGGGAGAAGATGGGGCTTTAGTTATGGCCCAACAAATGGAAATGGGAGATTTCCAGATGTTCCATATGGTCTGTAATTCAGAGGCTTTGTGCCTTCAGGTCAGATTTTTCAAACAGATAACAGATGTAGGGAAGACTCGAGATTTTATGCACACACTATGATGGTTAGCTTTCAAAATCTCAAGGCTGGCATGTAAACGCCTCATATAAGAGGAGCGGGCTTAAAATAAAGCCCATCAGACCTCAGGCAGAATTCCAATGAGAAAAAAGGAGAGTGCCAGGTTAATAATAGCTTTCTTTTTACATCCCAATTCAAATGCTACAGAAAGCATTAGGGATTTTAACACGACAGTACCAATTCAAGAGCTATGGGGTTCAAAAGAACATTTCTTTCCAAATGGCATTTTTGCTAAAGAAAATAAATCAAAGACCTTGATGTTTGGAGAATAATTATACACAGAGTTAAGCACAATATTCAACACATATCAATTTTAACTTGACTGCAACAGAAATTTTTTTCTGGTTATAATTAAATTTTCATCATTATTTTAAACTTCATAACTGAGGCACTTTTTAAATTTTAAGAAGCAAATTTTAAATTACTAAATCCACCCCCACTAAGGTCCTATATGTTTCAACAACATAAAGTGGGTATGACCCCCTCTCCCATGTGGCTGAACAATAAGAGGGAAAATAGTAAATACATGTAAATAAATATATCTAACCTATTTCTGCAATAGTTTTTTGAGATAGTTTGAAATAGTTCGCGCTAGCTTATTAGATAAGTAAGTATCAGCTCTGGAGATCTAAGTGCCTAGATTTGGGAAGGGAATAGCATTACAGAGGCTTCTTTTGGATTCAAACTAGAAAGTTAGTGTCCAAAACAATTTATCGTGTATTTTCTCCTATGATCTCTGTTTAGATTTCTGCAGGTGTAGACACAGATGGAAAAAAAAAAGATGGAGAGAATTAGCTCCCTCAAAAATCTGAATTGGGGCTGATGGGATGGTGCATTAGATCAAGGCACAAGCCGTTAAGCCTGAGGGGAATCCCCATGTATGTATATACCCATGACATCACCACCCCCAACCAAACACACAAGTGAGTAAAAACAATAAAAATTTAATTTTTAATAAGGTATATGTATGTCAATGGTGTATACTTATAAATTACATGATAGACAATAAAAAACACAAAGACAAGGGTCTCTTCCCAATTCTGGACTTCAGTGACTCTCTCCTTTCCCTGAAAGAACACATTTTAATGATAGCCATCAACCAGACCTCATACTTTCAGTTTTCTTAAAATATACAAGGTTAAAATATCGAAGTATACTTTTTGTAAATCAGTCCCTTTTTGTTGTTGTTGATGATGATATTTCTATACAAATGCACACTTTATTTTTGTTAAATCTCTCTGAAGAATGTAAAAGCACCAAGGAAAGAATATTAAATTTTTTCTATTTTTAAAAATTTTTATTTATTGTAATTTCAACCTTTGAGCAAATAAGGCCTTGGCTATACATTCTAGGTAGTTATTTCAGTTAATTGAATCATTGAATCCTGCATAGAGGCCACCTCCACCATCTGTTAAAATACACTATAATATAGCAGCATGCAGTGCCCCTAAGCTCATCTTAGAATGGCCAACTCTTCCACTGAAAAATAAATGTGTCTGAGGCAAAAAGCCCGGCCTCTTCTTCTATGAAGTATTTTCCTTTTTCCAATACAACTGGGAGGGTAAACTGTTGAAATTTCTGCTTTAGGAACTTCTCTTAGCTCAAACTAATTCTAGACTAAGTACGTCTAGAATTAGACTTGTAGAAAAGCCCACTAGGCATAAAATGAAGTGCATGTAGTTCTTATTGATCTTTTCATTGCCCTTGGCTCTCTGGTTAAAGCCTTTCTGTGTCAAATTTAATCTTTATTTCCAATGACATTTAGGGAGAGTTTGCATATTAATGCCTGGTCAAGGTCAAGGTCATCAGAAATGTTGTCATCTGAACACTTTATTCAAAGTGGTGAAGATATAAGATGACTTCTGATTCTCTCTTATTTTCTTCTACCATAATGATTTAAAACTGTAGACCCTGTATATATCCAAGTACCTGAGATTAAAATCTTAAAGTTAGACTTAGAATTGTATGGGTTTGGAACACGACCATAAATCCTGACAATTAAGTGTAGCATACAGTCAAGTACCTCGGGTCCTTCCATTTTTGATTCATTTGTTCTATTTTCCCAGAGGTTCCATTTTCTGTAGTTGATGTTTCCCTATCTTATACTGCAACATCAGTTAAAATATAAAGAAAAATTCACTGGAACAGAGGGAAGTGAATCATTTAAACAGAATTGCGTAATAGGAGACTCAGTGTTCACTGTTTGCAGAACCAGTTAATGAAGCACCATCCATGGATAAGTATGTCTTCATTTTTACATAATTAAAATATACTTATATAATTTCTTCCCTTCCCTTTCTCCTGCTTACTCCTTCCATGTCCACACTGTCTCCCAGCTCCTTCCAAGTTCACAGCCTCCTCTTTTTTGACCATTGTTACATATAAATCATATAAACACAACTATCTGTATATGTTTCTAGGAGTGACCACTAGATATTGGATAATTATCAGAGGACTCATCCCTGGGGAAGGCAAATTCTCCCTTTCTCAGTGGCTGTTAATTGCTTGTAGCTTATCACTCAAGCTTGGAGACCCATCACATATCTCCATATGCATTGGTATGTCAGCTAGTGTTGTACTTGGTCAGGTCTCTTCTAGACAGCCATGTTGTAAGGCTTCATTGATCTAGCTTCCCTGTCATAGCTAGCAACAATCGCACAGTCTCACAGCAGACTTCCTTGCCATCTGTCTCTTATTATCTTCATCTTTTTGTTTGTTTTCCAGTGTTCACTGAGCCACAGGTTGTGTTGAATATGTATCAATGAGGATTGGGCATCCCAAAATCAGTTGTTCTCTAGAGTTATTTCTTTCTATTATGTTTATTTTTCCTGCTGCAAAAAAAAAAGCTACTTTGATGAAGGGTGACATTTATACTTACTTGTGGATATTCAGAATGCAGTTAAAAATTATAATGATTTAGGAACATGGAAATAATATATTCTCCTCTGATATCTGTGATCTCATTAGCCATTTGTAGTTGTCTAGTTTTACAGTACTAGGCAGGATGTCCTTTCTGTTAAGCGTTCCTTGAGACCAGTTCAATAGCTATGGTCATCATCAAGATAAAAGCGTGAATATTGTACCTTTAAAAATATCCTGCCACAGTGCTCATTCTTGTGGTTCATTGGTGAAACATCTGGATAGGAATACTGAATCCTTTTTTTCTGTAACAGATTGCATATAACCTTCTTGTACTATGACAGCTAATCCTCCAGAGAGAGTTTTCCAGATCAGAAGTCACTCAGATCTTCTGAGTCTCACATATTAGGGGGTGTGGCTTTCTCCAACCACAGAGACTTTATCTTCACTGCCTGTGAATTGGACATATATTCAGTAAAGAAGGGACTGGCTTAAGTCTACCTTCTGCACTTCTGTTGTGGATGCCAAAGAGATCACTGCCTTGAGTTGCTCAGGAAATAGCACTGAGAATTTTACAAATTGCATGTCATCGCATTTGTAATCTTAAATTTTAAATGAAAGGTTCTGAGTCACAAAATTAACAAAAAGTGGGGAGACAGTCACAGAACAGGAAAAACGCTGCCAGCTCCTTATGGCCAGAGAATTAATTATCTAGAATACATAAAAATCTCCAAATACAAATACGAAAATAATAGAAAATACAATAGTAAATGGAGACATAAACTGATAACCATTTAACTGACAAAGTAAAATCATGAGCAGACTATAGCAACAACTCTGCTGCTTCTGCCATGCATATGCAAATGAAGCTGAGCTGTGTGCTCTGTGAAGAGCAACGCCAGGTAGGAGACTAATTACAATGACAGAAAGAAATGTTAATACTACCCTCACCATTAACCTCTAAAATAGTAGGATAAATGGAAAAGGGAAAGGATGAGGTGGAGGTGGTTTTCACTTATCATTGCTTAGAGCTGGTAGAAAAGCAAGTACAAATTAGATCTATGCTAAGGGGCCAATCTTTGGATCCAAAGGCTTAGAACCAATTGTAGGAATTAACAAAAAGGACTAAGAAAAAAATATGAGGTGGAAGTAATAGACATACACTACAGAACCAACCCAACTGCTCTGGTATTCTATTTGCCCTTCCAAAGAATTGAGCACCCTAGGGTCCTCATTATTTAGCATCTTTAGGACTGTGGATTAAAGTATGGTTATCCTGTATTTTATGGCTGATATCCACTTATAAGTGAGTATATACCATGCTTGTCTTTCTGGATATGTGTTACCCCAATGAGCATGAACTTTTCTAGTTCCATTCACTTGCCTTCAAGTTTCATGATTTCTTTGTTTTAATAGCTGAGTAGTAGTCCATTGTGTAAATGAATGACAATTTCTGTATCCATTCTTCAATTCAGGGACATCTTGGTTGTTCCAAATTCTGGCTATTGTAAATAAAGCTGCTATGTACATGGTTGAGCAAATGTCTTTGTTGTATGCTGGAGCATCTTTTGGGTATATGACCAGGAGTGGTAAAGCTAGATCTTGAGGTAGCACTGTTCCCAATTTTCTGAAAAAGTACCAGATTAATTTCTAAAGTGGTTGTACAACTTTGCACTCTGACCAGCAATGGAGAAGTGTTGCCCCTTTTCAACATCCTCCCAGCATGTGCTGTCACTTAGTTTTTGATCATAGGCATTCTGGTGGATGTAAGGTTGATTTAAGGCCTATTTTCAATAAGTAAATTTAAATCACAGCTTTTGTCAAAATAGACATAACTTCTACATAAATTTCTATTACTTAGTTGTGATTATTGTTGTCTTGTTTTATTTTTAAACCTTTCATGCTGGATTCATTTCTGAAATGAATTTCTTTTACTAATTTCTTTTAATAATAAAAGGTAAAATTTATGAGCTCCTGTTTTCTGAAGTAACATTGTCAGTTTGCTTCTAATATCGCAGCATTCTCTTTTTATTTTCTCCATAGTACAAAAAAAACCCAAAACCAACTCTTTATATTTACTTGACCTAATTTATTGGTAACAACTACATTCTATTTTATTCTACAATCTGCTTTGTCCTCTAGGCAGTTCCAGTATGAAGTGAAGTGTGTGTCTTCCACCTGTACAGCATCACCTGCTGATCTGAGTTTTACAAGGGCCAGTTTGCACTGAAGATGAAAGCAAGCTCTGAGAAGTTAACATTTCTCTCATCTCTGTTTATGTTTGCACTATTAGCTCCAACCATTTTCTAGTTTGAGAAAATGTCACCTGCCTTCATATTAGTTATGGCACGAATACTGAATCCTAAAAATTAAAATTCAAGCGAACATCCTTAATTTAATCAAGTGTAATTACAGGAACCTTGTTTTATTTTTTCACTAGTTACCTAAAATTTCTGCAATTATCTCCCCAGATTCAAGTCTGTAATTAAAATAAGATATGTTATTAAAGGTAGAAACTGATTACTTTGAAAAAGAATTACAAATAGAGATAACATTCAAAAGCTCAAATTTGAAGGTTGCTTGACTATAGTATATGGAGAAGGTATTTACACAAAACTTTAAAGAGATACATCTAGAAAAGGATGCTTAAATCAGAAGGTAAGTTTTCAAACAACCAAGGTTTCCACAACCTGCCAGTTTTTCCTTGCAAGATTAGTCTGAAAACAACAGGCACGCCTACCTAGTTAACAGCTAGGAAAGCTGTATCTGAGTGGCCTTATTCTAATTGCTTTTCAATGCATAGCTCATAAACATCCCAACAAGAACTAAAGATTCATCAGAAAAGGCATGCTTCTAGAATCAGAACCATTAGAGCACAACCTAAAATCCAGATGTTGGTTAATCTCAATTACGGCACTACTGTTTCTGACTGGAAGATGCTCTACTATTCCAGACACAGATGATCAATACGGCCTTAAAAATATAAATTTACCTTGGATCTAGAGAAAAACAACCTACCGATTTTGGAGTTTTAGGTGACAGTTCCTGATTCTGCAATATTATGCATAAACTAAATTTAACATTAAATAACTTTCCAATATCTAATCTTCAAGCTGTAAAAAAAAATCATACCTACACAAGATATATCACCTAAAAAGTGGTTTCCTAAATGTTTGGAATAATTCTTACATTAATTCTCCTCTTTTATGTGCTGAAGGAGACTAAAGTTTCCACTGTAAACTCTTCTCTCAGCCACTTTTTTCTGTTTTGTAAATGTCTCCTCACTTATATTTTGTAAAAATAGTTTCAAATTGGGAAAACCAATATGAATATATATGAGATAATGTAATATTCTTTGAAATAATAAACAAAATGCTGTAACACATTAGCTATATATCTTTACACTCTAGATTCATGTGTTGTGTATTCTGTTAATATTAGCATTAGGGAAACACAAATTTCCCTGATGCGTACATTTCTCAAAAGACATTGTAGCCTCTGAATATTTGATGATCACCTGGATTTCATCAGTAATTCTCCAAGAATTGATGTCTGCTCTATAGGTGGAGTTACCTATAGAGAAATATGTACAATGTGATGGTGGATGCCAGATAATGGGTACCATTGAGAGCACCCATACAAGTTCAGTGGAGGAGAAAGCCCTGCCTGTTTCTAGCTCTGCTATCACTGGTGCTGCTTAACTGACATCTTCTTTTCATTTTTATTTATTATATTCAGTTCTTTAAATCCAGCAAGAACATGGTACTGCTGTTTCTTCTCATTTATGTATCTATAACTGAGACTACCTTTGGTCATATATTCTGCCAAATACAAGATTTTGATTTAAAGTAATTTTATTTTTTCTTTGAGAGTTTCATAGAAAGTGATTTGAAAAAACTCAGGTCCCACTCTCTTCTTTTATATCCACCCTTTACTTCTATACCCAACTTTTTGTCCACTCTCTTGTTTTTTATACCTAGTCAAATTTGTGCTGCCATATATTCTTGGATATGTAGAATTCCATTGGAGAGTGATCTACTAGTGAATGCATTAGAAGAAAAATGACTCTCCTTTTTCAGTTACCTATCTGTTTCCCATAGCGCCTCAGCTAGAGGTGGAACTCCTGGTCTACCTCCCCACTTTATGTTTGGATTTGTTCTTAAAATCATTTTTAATAGTTTTAATGGAGGAAGGAAATTTCTTTACAAAAAGAACACAATCAACTAAATGACAAAACAATTTAAAAATGTAAGAAGTATTTGCAAACCAAATCTATCTTTTGAGAAATTAATATTCAAATTTATAAAGAACTTCTAAATTTCAAATTGAAGGCAACCAATGTTCCAAACACACCGGGAAATTAAACTGAATAAGCATTTATACATATAATATATCCAAGTAGCCAACAAGCACAGGAAATTGAGCTCAAGAACACTATTATGGAATACATACAAATGAAAAACACTGTGGAGCTACCTCACAGCACTTCCCACCTGATCCTCCTGTACCTATCCACCCCCACCGTACATCCATACATTTATCTATTTTCCCCTTCCAGGGAGATCCATTAGTCCTCCTAGTCCCTTCCACTAGGCCTAAATTTTCTGGGTCTAAGGAATCTAGGTTGGTTTTTATTTACGTAATAGCCACATATAAGCAAATGCATACCGTGTTTATCTTTCTGGGTCATTGAGAATGGCTTTTTTCCTTGTTTCTTTCTTTCTTTTTTTTTTGTTCCATGTATTTGCTTTTATGGTGTTACTTCTTAACAGTTCTGTAATATTCCATTGTGTAAATATACCAAAGTTTCTTTATCCATTCTTCTGTTTAGGGACGTCTAGGTTATTTCTGTTTTCTGGCTACTATGAATAGATAATGAACATAACTGAGCAAGTCTCCTTGTGGTAGGATAAAGTGTACTCTGGGTACATGACCAAAACTAGTATAGCTGGATCTTGAGGCAGATCAATTGTCATATTTAAAGGAACCAACACATGATTTCCATAGTAGCTATATAAGTTAGAACTCCCACTAGGAATGGATGGGTTTTCCCCATGCTCCAAAACCTAGCAAGACTTTTCACTTGTGTTATTGATATTAGCCATTCTGAGAGATGAAAGATGAAATCTCAACTTAGTTTTGACTTGCATTTCTTTGATGATTAA
Source organism: Pachyuromys duprasi (assembly GCA_028658305.1). Taxonomy (NCBI): domain Eukaryota; kingdom Metazoa; phylum Chordata; class Mammalia; order Rodentia; family Muridae; genus Pachyuromys; species Pachyuromys duprasi. The sequence goes on along the minus strand of CM053765.1, from coordinate 46,669,225 downwards.
GGATACTGAGCATTTTTAAAGTATTTCTCAGGCATCCATGTGTACTCTCTTGAGTGTTCTCTGTTTAGATTTGTATCCAATTTTTAAATGAATTATTTGTTTTTTCTAATTTATTTATTTTTATATCAATCACAGGTTAGACACTTTGCATCCCAGGTGTAGCCACCTCCTTCATTCCCTCCCACCCTCCCACTCCCTCC
>CM053765.1:46626710-46659854 GCA_028658305.1 Pachyuromys duprasi | reverse complement strand
TGTGGCAATTGTGAAGGGTGTTGTTTCCCTAATTTCTTTCTCAGCCCTTTGTCTTTTGTATACTGAAGGGTTACTGGTTTTTTGTTTGTTTGCTTTTTTTTTTTTTTTTTTTTTAGTTAATTTTGTATCTGGCCACTTTGCTGAAGGTGTTTATCAGCCGTAGGAGTTCCCAGGTAGAATTTTTGGGGTAATTCAGGTATACTACCATATTGCCTGCAAATAGTGATACTTTGTCTTCTTCTTTTCTGATTTCTATCCCCTTGATCTCATTCAAGTGTCTTTTTGCTCTTGCAAGGACTTCAAGAACTATGTTGAGGAGATATGGAGAGAGTAGGCATCCTTGCCTTGTCCCTGATGTCAGTAGAATTGCTTTCAGTTTCTCTCTGTTTAGTTTGATGTTGGCTGTGGGCTTACTGTATATTGTCTTTATTATTTAGGTATGTGCCTTTTATCCCTGTTCTCTCCAATACTTTAAAAATGAATGGATGTTGGATTTTGTAAAATGTTTTTTCGGCATCTAAGGGGATTATCATGTGTGTTTTTTTTTTTCTTTCAATTTGTTAATATGGTGGATCACATTGATGGATTTCCATCTATTGAACCAACCCTGAATACCTGGGATAAGCCTACTTGGTCATAGTGGATGATATCTTTGATGTGTTCTTTTATTTGGTTTGCAAATATTTTGTTGAATATTTTTCCATCAATGTTCATAAGGGAGATTGGCCTGAAATTCTTTTTCCTTGTTGGGTCTTTGTGAGGTTTAGATACCAAGGTGACTGTGGCTTCATAGAATGTGTTCCATAGTGTTCCTTCTGTTTCTATTTTGGAGAATAGTTTTAAGAGAATGCAAACCAAAACAACCCTGATATTTCACCTTACACCCATCAGAATGGCTAAGATCAAAAACTCAAGTGACAACACATGCTGGAGAGGTTGTGGAGGAAGGCCTATCCTCCTCCACTGCTGGTGGGAATGTAAACTTGTGCAACAACTCTGGAAGTCAACCTGGTGTTTTCTCAGACAACTAGGAATAGTACTTCCTCAAAATCCAACTATATCACTCCTAGGCATATATCCAAAAGAGGCTCAAGTACACAATAAAGACATTTGCTCAACCGTGTTTGTAGCAGCTTTATTTGTAATAGCCAGAAGCTGGAAACAACCCAGATGCCTCTCAACTGAGGAATGGATACAGAAATTGTGGTACATCTACACAATGGAATATTACTCAGCAATAAAAAACAAGGATATCATGAAATTCACAGGTAAATGGTGGGAAGTGGAAAGGATCATCCTGAATGAGATATCCCAGAAGCAGAAAGACACACACAATATATCTTCACTCATATCGACATATAACATAGGATGAACCTATTAAAATCTGTATACCTAAAGAAACTAATCAAGAGGGAGGACTCTGGCTAAAATGCTCAATCCCCAGCCAGAAAGGCAAAGCAGATGGACATCAGAAGAAGAAGAAAACAGGAAACAAGCTAGGAGCCTGTCACAGAGGGCCTCTGAAAGACTCTGCCCTGCAGAATATCATAGCAGATGCTGAGACTTATGGCCAACTCTTGGACAGAGTGCATGGAGTCTCATGAAAGATATGGAAAATGGTAAGATAGGGAGAGGACAGGAGCTCCACAAGGAGAGCAACAGAACCAAAAATCTTGAGCACAGGGGTCTTTCCTGAGACTGATACTCCAACCAAGTACCATGCAAGGAGAAAACCTAGAACCCCTGCGGAGATGTAGCCAATGGCAGTTCAGTGTCCAAGTGGGTTCCATAGTAATGGGAAGAGGGACTACCTCTGACATGAACTGATTGGCCTGCTCTTTGGTCACCTCACCCTGATGGGGGAGCAGCCTTATCAGACCACAGAGGGAGACAATGCAGCCACTCCTGATGAGAACTGATAAACTATGATCAGAAAGAAAGAGAGGAAGACCTCCCATATCAGTGGATTTGGGGAGGGGCATGCATGGAGAAGGGAGAGAGAAGGTGGGATTGGGCGAGGAGGAGGGAGGGGTTTATGGGGGGATACAAAGTGAATAAAGTGCAATTAATAAAAAAATAATCAAGCTGCTATGAACACAATTGAGCAAATGTAGTGTGGTAGAACATCTTTTGGATATATGCGCAGGAGTGGTATACCTGGGTCTTGTAGTAGAAATATTCCAATTTTCAGAGATAGTGTCAGATTGAGTTCTATTGAGGATGTACAAATTGGCACTTCCACACATCCTCACAAGTGTGTTCTATCACTTGATTTTTTTTCTTAGCCATTTTGAGGGGTGTAAGATGGAAATTCAGAGTTGTTTTGATTCGCATCTCCCTAATGATTAAGGGCATTGAATATTTCTTTAAAAGCTCCTTCACCTTTATAGATTCCTCTGTTGAGAATTCTCTGTTTAGCACAGTACCAATATTTAAATTGGATTATTTGGTTGTTGTTTAATTTCTTGAGTTCTTTATCTATTTTGGATATTAACCCTCTTTCTGATGTAGGGTTGGTGAAGATCTTTTCCCCCTCTATAGGCTGCTTTTTTGTTCTGTTGACAGTATCCTTTGCCTTACAGAAGTTTTTTTTTTCAGCTTGTTGAAGTCCCATTTATTAATTGTAGATACTAGAGCCTGTGCTGTTGGTGTTCCCTTCAGGAAGTTTTTAGTTTCTGTTTTTGTTTTGTTTTGTTTTGTTTTTGTTTTTGTTTTTGTTTTCTGTGCCAATGAGTTCAAGGCTCTTATCAACTTTATCTTCTAATGGATTTTGTGTGTCTGGTTTTATGTTGAGGTCTTTGTTCCACTTGGACTTGCATTTCATGCAGCATGATTAATATGGATCTATTTCCACTTTTGTACATGAAGAAATCCAGTTAAACCAGTACTGTTTGTTGAAAATGCTTTCATTTTTCCATTGTATTGTTTTGGCAAAAATCAACTGTCCATAGGGTGTGTTTGTTTCTGGGTCTTCATTTCAATTCCATTAATCCACCAATCTATTTATGTGCCAATAACATGCAGTTTTTACTACTATTGCTTTGTAGTTCAGCTTGTAAAACAGGGATGGTGATACCTCCAGAAGTTCTTTTATTTTTATAGGATTGTTTTAGCTATTCTGGGTTTTTTTTCTTTTTTCTTATGAAGGTGAGAATTGCTCTTTCAAGCTCTGTAAAGAATTTCAGTTTGCTTTTGATAAGATGACTATTTTCACTGTGTTAATCTTGTGGATCCATGAGCATGGGAGACTTTTCCATCTTCTCATATCTTCAATTTCTTTCTCCTGAGAATTGAAGTTTTGTCATACAGGTCTTTCACTTGCTTGGTTAGAGTTATAGCAAGATACTTTTTCTTATTTGTGGTTAATGTGAAGGGTGTTGTTTCCCTAATCTCTTTTTCAGCCTGTTTGTCATTGGTATACAGAGGTGCCATTGGTTTTGTTTTGTTTTGTTTTGTTTTTGCTTGTTTGTTTGTTTGTTTTGTGTATGTGTGAATTTTGTATGCATCCACTTTGCTGTAGTTATTTATCAGCTGTAGAAGTTCTCTGGTAGAAATGTTTTAGGTCACTCATGTATACTATCATATCATCTGTGAATAGTGATACTTTGACTTCTTCTTTACCAATGTGTATTCCTTTGATATCCTTTAGTTGTCTTATTACTCTAGCTAAGACTTCAAGTATTTTATTTTTTATTTTTTCACTTTTATTTTATATTAATCACAGGTTATCTACTTTGTACCCCAGCCGTAGCCCCCTCCTGCATTCCCTCCCTATCCCCCCTTCCCTCCCTCATCTCCTCCCTGCACCTTTCCAAGTCCACTGATAGGGGAGGACGTCCTCCTCTTCCATCTAACTCTAGCTTATCAGGTCTCTTCAGGAATGGCTGCAATGTCCTCTTCTGTGGCCTAGCAAGGCTGCTCCTTCCTTTGGGGGGTGGGGAGGTCGAAGAACCAGCCATTGAGTTCATGTCCAAAATAGTCCCTGTTCCCCTTACTAGTATACCCACTTGGGTAGTGAGCTACCATTTGTTACATACAAGCAGGGGTTCTAGGTTATAACCATACATGGTCCTTGGTTGCAGAGACAGTCTCATAAAAGACTTCTGTGCCCTGATATATTTGAACGTTGTGGAGCTCCTGACCTTTCCAGGTCATACTAACTCCCCCTTCTTTCATATGATTCCCTGCACTCTGCCAAAGGGTTGGTTATGTTCTTAATCTTTGCTTTGATATGCTGCTAGGAAGAGTCTTTAAGAGGCCCTCTGTGGTAGGCTCTTGTCCTGCTACTTGTTTTCTCCTACATCCAAAGTCCATCCCATTTATCTTTCTAAGTGAGGATTGATCATCTTACTCCAGGTCCTCTTTCTTTTTTTATCTTTTTTAGGTGGATAGATTTCTTCACTTATCAGTGAGTATATACTATTTGTGACTTTCTGGTTTTGGAATACCTCACTCCAGATGATCTTTTCATGTTCACACCATTTGCCTGCAAATTTTATGATTTTTAATTGCTGAGTAGTACAGAGCTAAAGAGAGAATTCTCTATAGAGGAATATCGAATGGCAGAGAAACACTTAAAGAAATGCTCAATAACTTTACTCATCAGGGAAATGCAAATCAAAACGACCCTGATATCTCACTTCACACTTATCAGAATGGCTAAGATCAAAAACTTAAATGACAACACATGCTGGAGAGGATGTGGAGAAAGCGGAACCCTCCTCCATTGCTGCTGGGAATGTAAACGTTTACAACCACTTTGGAACTCAATCTGGCACTTTCTCAGACAATTAGGAATAGTGCTTCCTCAAGATTCAGCAATTCTACTCCTAGGAATATATCCAAAATATGCTCCAGTACACAACAAGGGCATTTGCATAACCATGTTTGCAGCAGGTTTATTGATAATAGCCAGAACCTGGAAACAACCCAATTGCCCCTCAATGGAGGAATGGATACAGAAATTGTGGTACATCTACACAATGGAATACTACTCAGCAATTAAAAACAAGGAAAATGTGTAACTTGCAGGCAAATGATGGGATCTAGAAAAGATCATCCTGAGTAAGGTAACCTAGAAACAGAAAGACACAAATGGTGTATACTCACTTATAAGCAGATACTAGCCATATAATATAGGATAAACTTATAAAAATCTGAACACCTAAATAAGGTAAGCTGGAACGAGGGCCTTGGGTAAGATGATCAATCCTAACTCAAAAAGACAAATGGGACAGACAATGGAAGAAGAAAACAGGAAACAGGACAGGAGCCTACCATGGAGGACTTCTGAAATGCTCTTACCAGCATTGTATAAAAGCAGATAATGAGACTCATAAACAAACTTTGGACAGAGTGCAGGGAATTTTATTAAAGAAGGGGGAGGTAGAAAGACCTGGAGGGGACAGATGCTCTACAAGGAGAGCAACAGAACCAAACATTCTTGGCACAGGGGTCTTTTCTGAGAATGATACTCCAACCAAGGACCATGCATATGTATCCCCTGCTCATATTTATCCCATAGCAGCTCAGTATCCAAGTGGGTGACCTATTAAGGGGAACAGGGACTCTGTCTGACATTAACTCAGTGGCTAGCTTTTTGACAGCCTCTCCTGGATGGGGGAGCAGCCTTGCCAGGTCACAGAGGAGGGCAATGCAGCCAGTTTGGATGATACCTGATAGGCTACGGTCAGATGGAAGGGGAGAAGGACCTTCCCTATCAGTGGACTTGGAGAGAGGCATGGGAGGAGTTGACAGAGAAAGGGTAGGATTGGGAGGGAAGGGGGGGTTCCCGTTGGGATACAAAGTGAATAAACTGTAATTAATATAAAATTAAAAATTAAAAAATGTAAACTTAATTGTTAATGATGTTTTTATTTCCTCAGATGACTAGATGAGATGAGAAACATACCCAAGATTTATGAATGCATGGTTTGAACTGACACCAGAAAATCTCTATTTAAATATCCCTAGGTTTAAACCTAGAAGTTTCTAGCCTCCATGTAATTTAATATTCTGAAAGCCCAGACCCTGAAACCTTTAGTTTTCAGCTTCTGTCTGATAATCTAGGCCTAGAATGTTTCCAGCCTCAGAGACTTTCTGCTGAATAAGCTCAGCCTTTCTAGTTCTTTCTAAACTCTGGCTCACTGGTTCAACTCAACTGCTCTGGCTCAAACTCCTCTCTAAGCTGACTCATTGAAACTAGCTTCTCTCCACTTCTCAGTGAATTGCTTTGCTAGGAAAAGCTGTCTCTGAACTCCATGAACTCACTTGCACTCAACTGAACTGTGTAGAACTGCACTAAATGTATTGTACTCCTCAACTCTACTGTCTCCACAGCCCCTCTCTCCTTGCACTGTACTCAAGTTGCCTCTCTTTCCTGTCTGTTCTCATAAGCATTGAGCATATCCTATGTCTTACTCATTCTGCCAAATGTTTCTCTGATGTATCACTTTATCTGCCTTTCTTTTAGAACTCATTGTTTGGGAATAAAGGTATGTCTATTTTCCAGCCAGAATAATGTTGCGTATTCCAGCGAGAGGGATTAAAGATGTTTACTAAGAGTGCGTCTGTATTCCAACTGGATCGCATAGACTTAGGTTTTTGGATGTGATTCCTTGTCAGGGTAGCCATGTAGCTGGATTAAAATTCAACTACACTGAATATTAATATTTGGTGTTTGGGGATGAACTTTTTACCAATAGTATTTTCATTACAGTGAAAGCCTTAAGGCATATGACATGCAGCCTTCACTCAGTCCCACACTGACGAAAATGTATCAGCTATGAGAAGCACACAGCATTCTTACTCCTAAAAGGAAGAAACTCACCTTTCCAGCTAAGCTCGAAGATTCTATGCTGAGTCTTCAAAGATGACCAAAATGTTGTTTTGACCTCACTTAGCCTGTAGAGCTTTAAGATCCTAAGAACTCCTTTGTGAATCACTGGGTAATCTGTCACAATTCATTAACTGAATTATTCAATGTCTATCTTTCAAATTCACATGCCAATAAATGAGACCTTTCAGGGAGATTTTTTTCCTTCAAATGTATCAGATTTATGCATTATACATGTTAAATAACGTAAATAATAACAACTTTGGTGAATGAGTATGTATTGAAGGCATTTGTCTTTAAAGAACATAGAGCAATTTCTAGCTACGTCGAAGGACTATGCAAGTTATGATACCACCTGCTTTGCAAACACAGAATGAAAACTGAATATAAGCAGTGAAAACTACCATGTCACAGACGTCCTCTGTATTTGTACCATTCCTTGTGCTCTACTGACTTTATACATAATTACTTTCTATGTTAGAATCCTATTTTTTATTTAGTCACACACATTAATCTCATTAGGGAATTTGAACACTTACTTCAGAGTATTCAGTTACCTACTGTTACTGTAGAGATGATTTAAGGATGCAAACAAGTAAACTACAGTACTAGGAGTTATCAAGTGTAAGAAGTTAATATATACCGTGCTAACTAAAGTGATTTGGAGGGGCATTTTCTTTCTCAGTCTCTCTGTCTCTGTCCTACCCCACTCTTCTCTCCTCTCTCTTCCTCTCCCTCCCTCCCTCCTCCTCCTCCGTGTGTGTGTGAAAATTTTCTAAATATTCTTTAAGTCTCAGATGTAATGGGTTTCTGTTGAAACCTGTAAAATCATCAACATTGCTCACACATAAGCAATGGCTAAATAAGCACTCATCTGGCATGTTGACAGAAGAATATGAATTGGAAAAAACTAGAAACATTCAAACATCTCTCCCACTCTATCGGTCCATAATTTGATATGCTGTACTTAATGAGCCATTTGTTATCTCCATGGGATGAATAACTTACAACATGTGTCTCCGTGCAGTCTTTCTGACAGGGCTAGAAATTAAATTAAATTTATCGACACTTGAAAGTAAGAATCAAGGGTACAGATCATAACGTCTCACAGAATGTGAGAACCATACCTATTACCTGAAATACATCACTTTTTCTGTCACTGAGTCTTTACCATCTGTTTGTACCACTTGATGTGATTCTATCCCTGAGTAATCAAAAAGAGTGAAATGTGGTTATCAATGAAGTGAAAAATCTTACAGTTCAAGAACATATATTTGAATTTCTAATTACTAAAAGCAGATAATTGATCATCTCACAGGTACATGTTGTGTTATACAGACTGAGAAGATTTTATTTGTATATTTTGGAATATATGTAATGAAAACTAATTTTAAAAATCTATAGATTTAAGAAAGATAGCAAGAAGATAAATAAGCATGGTTCAAGAAAAGAAAAAGGGGAAAGAAAATTACATTTTAATTTAAATTTAAATTTTAAATTTAAAAAACATTAGAGATAAATTAAAAACTGGATCTGTGACATGATTAATTGGGGATTCCTCCCTGAGAAAATTATTTCTCCCTCTATAAGAATTTTACTTAGCTGTAGTTCTTTGTCTAGGTTTAAAGCCTCATATTACTCCTTTCTATACTAGCACATCTATTTCTGGAGACACCATATACTTTTGACACAGGACCCTAAGGATTGATCTAAGCTGGATCAGCCTCATCCCTGATTATGCTACTAGAAAAGTGCCATGCAAGTTTCCAAGGGAGGGAAGTAACAGATAGTACTACTTAACTATGATACCTACATAAGTCTATCTTGCCACTATTGCACAAATACCCTGGTGATAACCAACAGCACTGTAACTGAACTTAAAGCTGCTTAACAAGAAAAAAAATTATGCGTGGTAGATGGCTGGCCAACTACATGGGTTCAGTGAAGTCACGGATCTTAGAGGAGAAACTAGGACCAAAAACTTTACCAACTCAGAGTAATTCCCAACTACATTCTAAATGTTTACCCTTGTGCTCACTGGTAAGTATAGGTCTCATCCCTCATTAAATAAAAATCTCTTTGCAACAGATGGAGATCATTATAGAAGATGACAACTTATTAAAATGCAGATAGTAAGTGAACACCTGGTGCCCAGACCAAATTGATACATATACAACACAATTCTAACATCTAAGGCTTAAGGATGGGAGTAGAAGGGAAGACATAAAAAGAGGAAGCACAGAGAAACAGGAGTTTTGCTGTGAGATTGTACCTCCTTAGAAATGTCACAAAAGCAATATCCATGGAATCTCGTCAACATAACTGCCTAAACGAGGACTGAGCAATGATGACACAAATATAACTTTAAAGTATATCCTAGAATGTAAAACAGTTTAGGGATTATTATTATTGCAGAGCTTATGTATTTGTTTTTAGGGAGTACGAAAGACCACTGTAAGCCAGTTAACTAAAATGAAGTGGCACATTTCTTATATATCCACAATTGTCATATTTACATAATATAGCAAAGATAAACAGATCCTGATGTCTCCAAATTATTCACGGATATGAATCATTTTAGGTGCATAAAATGTCACAGTGCATAAAAATATTTTAAGTGAATAAACAACTTTATAAGTTGTTCAAATTTTCTTGCTTTTCCCATTTGATGATCTCAGAAAGATGATACAGCTATGACATTTTTATTGGGAATAATTTTAAAAAGTGAATACTTTGGAAAGCATGCAACTATGAATCAATATCACCAGAGGAAATATGCTATTTGTATGTATTAATGCAATTAAAATTCCAAGGTTTTGTCTGGAAAGATTGCTCAACCATTAAAAGCTAGGCTCACAACCAAAAAGGCAAAATTTCAAGATTATACAAGTAGAAAGCTTTAAACCTTAATGCAAATTGTATTTTAACCAGATGTAAATAGAAATTAATAAGTGATAATTGAGTAAATGTTAATAAAAATGCATTCTTTAGAATGAACTGAAACTTGCCAGTTGAACCATATGACTACATCATTGTAGAACAGCATGCAGACATAATTTATTGGAGTATTTTGCAAATGGCTGTATCATTATTACAGTCATTTTTTTTCCATTGCTATGGGAAGATATTTAGAAAAACTAACAGAGGCCAGAAAGCAACTCAATGGGTAAATGTTCTTGCTATCATTTGTGACTCCCTGGATCCTACAAGGGAAGAAGAGTACCCACACCTACAAGTTGTGATTTGACCTCCATACATGTCAGAGAACATACAAACATACACACACAAGGGCACATGTGCATGTGCACATGCATGCACACATAAATGAAAATATTAACATGTTAATAAGTAAATGTCTAAAATAGAAAAGAAGCGAGGGAAGCAAGATTTATCGTGGCTCACTATTACAAAATTTGCAAATTATGGCCTGTGAGTTCCAATTCTTTTGTTTAGGCTATTTTATGGAGGGAAGGATGTGACAAAAAAACACTGATGTTTCATTGTCGTCCCCAAATAAAAAGAAATCAGGGTTTAGAATAATTTATACCATTCCATACCTACTTTCTCCAACAAGGTCTTACCGCTTATTGTTCACCATCTCCCAAAATTCCTCTAAATTATGTATTTATAAGTAGTCAAGTTTATGAGTTGCATCAAAACTTTCATAAAGCAATCACTTCCCCAATGTTCTTTGTTTGGTGGCACAATATTTCAGATCGAAACAATAATAAATTCTGTGGCAAAGTTACAAATAAGCAAGGTTTCTGTATTTGAAACTGGAAATCATAAAGTAATGTTTAGTGGAAAAAATAGAACAAAATACCTTTGAGATGTTAGACCATTAAATAACAGTTTACTAGCCCATAAACAAAGCAGGTTTAACTTTACTATTCCCATTGTCTTGGAATGCTTAATGCCTTAATCACGTATTTGACTCTAGGTATTTAAGTTCATATTAATAAATCATTACATTTTTTAATTTTTCAAGTTGTTCTTAGGGACTGTGACAAAACTGTAAGTACTGTAACTGTGTTCCTGTTTTTGAAAATATGTTTTATATTATGATTCCCCTCCCTACCTTTCCTCTCTTCAAACATTGTCATATGCTCCTCTTGGCTCTCTTTCAGATTTATGGTCTTTTGTCCATTAATTGTTATGTACAAGAAAGGAAGCAACCAGTAGCTCTTCCCTGAGAAGAAGCCTGTGAACCACAACAACCAGCATAGCAAGATAACTCTAAGGATGCAGCAGTAGCATTCATATCTTGACGGTATCCACAAGCTCCCTAATTCGACTTAAGGCCTTCTCAGCAAGAGCCTGGTAATGAAATACAGCTAACTTCCCAGTACTAGTGAAGTCATGAATCTTGGAGGAGAACTTACAACCATCATTTTATTAAACCACCGTAATCCATAACTATATTTATTTCTTAGGACAAGTATGTGCAAGGCCTATGGAAACTTAAGGAACACTGGCTATTTATCGCTTCCTATACTAAGGATTTCAACATCACCGATTTTTGAGACCAAATGTCTGCCATACAGAATCACTTAACAAAGAAAAATGAAAGGAAACTACAAAATAGAAATAGAAAGTAGAACTTGTCCCCAAAAGCCTGTTTTTCTAGTTCTTCCTGTAAGCATGTTAACTTAACCCATGTCATACATCAAATAGGAAACACTAATAAAATATAATCATATTTGGCTAAATCTGGCATTTAATTATGAAGAAATTAAACATATAACAGAAAACTTAATTTTAATTGAATTTATTGTTTTTATTACATAATACTTCAAAAGGGATAAATAAAACATACAGCTCTGTAACTATAAACTACAAAATGTTCCTTTCTAGGGCGTTATTTGATAAACCAACTTGTCAGTAAAATTTCTCTAAGTTGTTTCTTTATCTTAACAGTAATTGATCATTTGGTCACCTAAGAAAAACCAGAAAGGGAAATTTCATTTGCTCCCTTTACTGCCAGATATTTTGCTTTGTCTTTCTTTGTGAGGTACTGGGGACATACCAGTCTTTTTCCATTGAGTGACACCAAATTGTCACTTTATTTGTTCTCTTCCCACATGTTGGAGTATAAAACAAATAAATGTTTTCCAAACATCCACATGTTAAAGATTCGGACCTTAGCTTGGCTAATTTTAGAGGTGGTGAAAGAATTTAAGAGATGGGATCAGTGGTGGGGGCGTCAGCGATCATTGGGAGATACATTCTTTGAGAGGATGCCATGAACATGGTCTAGTCATTGGTGTTTTCCACTTTGTGGTCTTCTGTTCCAAGCAGTCTGCTCTATCACATACTCTTTTCCTGAGAAGCTACTTCCACACGCCCCAAAGCAAAATGATCAATTTATCATGGACTAAAACCTACAAACTGGTGATGTTAGATATCATTTATCGTGGCAGAAAGAAGAATGATACACATGTAAACACAAAGTTTAAAATGTGGACCATATACATTAAAAAGAATATACATTATGATACTTCGATTTTATAGAATATTCACCGTAAAAACAAATATTAACATGGGTGTATATTAGTTAATATTTTGTAACACTACAACATTAAGCATTACTGAGAAAACAAGTAAAACAAACGAACAAAAATCTGTCCAGTTGATATTGATTGTTCCTACACATTAGTTTACAGAACTGAAAAAATTGTTCTTTCATGGATCGAACATGATAAGCAGAAGATAACAAATAAAGAATGAGGGAACACATGAGCAAAGGTATGCGTAGAATCACAGGAAGTAACAGAGGCAGTAAGTACTATCAATGAGATCAGCAGGTCTAGAAGACAGAACAACAGCTAATGGCTGTTCTTACAGAGAGGAGTGAGGGATTTTAAATTAGGAAACATGTGCCTCCAGAGCAGCAGTGGATATTATTCATTTTCATGGATACAGAGCATCATAATCATAAAAACAAACAGTTGTCAAAGAATGTTGAAATTTAAAAATTACTACTGTAGCAATGCAAATGGAAGAGGGCGACAGAAACAGGAAAGCTGCCAGGATTGATGGAGATGGCATGACATTGTGAAGGTTTGCTGCCTTTTATGAGGGTGGCATGCCATTGTGAAGGCTTGTTGTATTTGTGGAGATTGATTGTCTTTATGAAGGTCTGCTGTATTTTCAGGATGAAAAAGTTTGTGAGGCTGTCTGAAAAATAAAGGACTTATAGATCACACCATAATTGTAGCTTAAACTACTGAAAACAATACCTTTATGCTAATTAGAAAGAAATTATTGAAAAATGAGTTTATCCTTTTTAGATATGACTCAGTATTTTAGAGTTTTTCTTTATGTATTCCGTTTTCATTTATTTATTCATTATATTTATTAGTTAAAGCAATTTTTAAGTTTAAAAATATTTTGATCATATTCTTTCCTTCCCTCAAGGTTCTTCCAGATTCTCTCCCTCTCCCTATCTAACTTCAAATTCCTACTCAAAAGCAAAGCAAACCCCCAATACAACAACAAAGCTCCATAAAACTGCTAAGACAAAATAAAAACACACCCCTGAAGAAAATTAAAACACTAAAACATAACCAAATCAAGGCACACACACACAAAAAAAAAACTTGAATCCATTGTTTATTGCTCAACTACTCATGAACATGAGACCATCTCTGGAATAAATGATAAACCTTGTTTTGTTCCATTGGGGAAAACCGATTTTTCCTCTCCCAGGAAAAAGTCAGTTGTTAACCTATACCCTAGTAGCTAGGTTTCCATCCATTCAATCATTCATGTTTTTAAAATATAACAAAAACATACTAAAACTGTAGTTTCAAAGTTGGGCAAGGCATACTAACAGAGGGAGAAATAATTTAGTTTCTGCCAGCCAACATGTATTCCTTGTAAAGGCTGATTGTTTTCTAAAGCAGCTGTTTGTAGCCTAAGGTTGTATTTGTGTGTGAGTCATTAGCACAGTGCTTACAAGTCTGCTCTGCACTGTATGCTTCCCATTAAAATATTTCATGGTTTATGTTTTACTTCTAAACATATTGCTATGTGAATTTTTTTCTCTGGCACAGGAATATCTAAGTTAAATCACCAATCCAGTCCTATCTTGTTGCTTAGTTTATTAATTCATTAATAAAAACAATGGAGGATGAGTTTTGATACCCTACAGAGTTATGATTAACTCCAGCATCCAAATATAATTCTATAAAAATTAGTGCCAGTGTTAGGGAAAACACTATTAATCTTGGCAGTAAGTTGTCCATCCTACCAATCTTTCTCCCAAAGTATATTCATTTAAAGTTTTCTGCCACATGTTCTTGAATTCTCAAGGCCCTCAGGCACACAATAATGAATAGATGAAGACAAAATGAAATTATTTTTTTTGAATTACTTTTTAAATCTTGAAGATTTGCTTTGTACTTTCTGTGTCTTATGAAGAAGGGGTCAAAAATTCACATTTCCTGATCTGAGCTGTAAGACAAGCAACTGCTCTTTTGCACCTAGCATACAATAAAGAAAAAAAGTGAGCATAGTCATATCAAAGACAGCATGGAAATAAAACAATAGGAACATGGGGCACTGGCCACCTTCTGGAAGATTTTAGAATCACTGTGGCAATCAGTCTTCTTCATCTGAGACAATGGTAGCAACTGCTTTCCTGGCTTCTTTTCCTCATTGATATTCCACCCTGTCTTTATTTCACTCCTGTTTTGTGATAAAATACCCTGACAAGAGCAATTGTGGGGGGAAAAGTTTATTTTACCTTACAATGTCAGGTTATAATGTATCATTTCAGAGAAGTCACAGTGGCAGGAGTTTGAAAGAACTTGTTACATTACATCCACAGGCAGGAGCAGAGAGTAATGAACTGATGCATTCATTCTAATGCTCAACTCATCTTTTCCTTTTTAATATAGTCCGTGGCAAAACTCCATGAAATGCTGCCACCCAATTTTACACTGGGTCTTCCCATGATTATAAACATAAACAAGACAATCCCCCACATATGTAACCACAGGCCAACCTGGTATGGACAGTCCCTCAGTGAGACACCTTTTACTGGTCATTCAAGACTCTGCCAAGTTGACTACTTATACTATCAAATATATATATATATATATATATATATATATATATATATATATGATAGCTAATATGCACAAATATACCAAATACACACTTTATTAATAGGAAAATATAATATGCTGTCTTCAATGTATTTCTTTATATTTAGATAAGTAATAAATATCCTTGAAGTAAGCCTTTAATGTTCTTGTAGTCTGAAGATTTTCTCCATTAATAATTGTAGACTGTCATCCTTGTCCTCAGCATTAAAACTTTAAAACTATCATAAATGTTCACAAGACTGACAAAATTGCATGGTAGAAGTCAAAATATTTGTGATTTTTTAAATCATGCATTTTTATTTTTATTATTAGTTACATTTTATTGCCTCTATATCCCAGCTGTATCGTGCTCCCTCATTCCCTCACAATCCCACCCTCCCTCCCTCATCTACTCCCTGCCCTTTTCCAAATCAACTGATAGGGGAGGACCTCCTCCCAATATTACTTCCATGTTTTCCCCTTACCTGGAGATATTTGCTTGACAGTAATCTATGCTCCCACTGTGATTTACTTTTTCTTAGGTTCCCTGGGCAATATAGCCCTCAAACTTTACAAGAATCTGTTCAATCAGTGACAGAATCAGTACATACTTCAGTTTACACTAACAGTGTAAACAAATGAGTGTGTGCTTCAGTTTAAGTTGCATTTTCCTATTGTGCATGTACCACACATGTTGTCAGTTTGTATCTTATCAAGACTGGTAAGTTCTTTATACTCATATTTTTAAGAGCTAAACATCTGAATTTCTAGATTCTAGGTATCTGAAATAAGGTATTGTAAATAAGCCTTATAAGTGTAGACAAAACTGGACATTTGGGGGATACAAACTATATAGAAATTATTAAACTCCCCTTAATTATGTAATGGTTATTCCTGGTGATCAGAGCTTGGTTTCAGTAATTATGTGCTCTAGAGATAGATAAATAAGCTGATGAAAATCAAGTACATATCTCATAGCATGCCTTACTATAACAAGTACTCATTTACATTCAGTTCAGGCTTATATGAAAACCGACAGCCTGTGTATGGCACCTTTTAAAGTTCTGGTAAACAGAAGTATTATATTCTGTATTTCACCAGGGCTGTAGTGCCAGAGTTTAAAGTGAAGTGGAAATATAAATTCTGAGCACACCACAGGGCTCTAGTGTATGCTCCTCTGTATAACGTATCAACTATCCTACATTGCTGTATAAAAATACTAGAAAGAAGATTGATTAAAACTATATCTATTGCTCCTGCTTAGGAACCTGTGGATCAGTAGGGAATAGAAAGAGGACTGGTCTTGGTCATTTGTGTCTGTCACCTATGGCTCATAGAAACTCTCTACTGATCTCCAATGGCCTATCCAGTGTTTGAGAATGGAGTAACTGTGGGGTAGCATGATAACCTTATCTTAGATGCATCCCTTCAGCCCACAACTAAGAAAAACTGTTTTCATGGGAGAAGCACAGGCCCAAGTAAGCAAGCACTGCCTTCCTGAAGGCAAGAGTTGCCTTCTTGAGAAGTAGAATAAGATGTATTACAGGACAGTGTTTGCTTGAATAAAGACCTAAATTCAGAAAAAAAAGGGGGAAACAAGTTCACCTAGCAGTTAGAAAAAACTGCTAGTGTAGGGAGATATGCTATGTGGTTAAGGGGCAGAATAAAGAAAACCAGTAATGTGGTAGTCATTACCATTTTAAACTTTAATGGCTGAAATAGGACTAAAGTGTTCCTATGTAAGAGCATTGCATTTCATAAAACAAACAAACAAACAAAAAAGCAAAGTGTAACATAGAGATTCTAACTAACTAGATTCATGCCATCTCTAGTGATTGAGTCTATGGGGACCATAGGCTCATGTGTTTGAATACTTGGCCCATAGGGGATACCACTAATAGGAGGTATAGCCTTGCTAGAGGGGATGAGGCCTTGTTGAAGCAAGTGTGTCACTGTGGAGGCAGGACTGAGGTCTCATATATACTCAAGTTAGGCCTAATGTGGCAATGTTCCTCCTGCTGCCTGTGAATCATGATGCAGAATTCTCATCTCCTTCTCCATGACCATGTCTCCTTGTGTACCACCATGCTTCTTGCCATGACTATAATGGAATAAACCTTGGAAACTGTAAGCCAGCCCCAATTAAATGTTTTTCTTTATAAGAGTTGCTCATGGTATCTCTTCAAAGCAATAAAACCCTAACTAAGACATCAGCCATTAATGACTTCTAGACAATAATCTCAAATTCCCTCCGCATGACTATTATCCAGGTCCCAAAGAAGCTCTTGATTTTAGAGCATGGGTGTTGCAGCTGTCAAAGAGAAGTGATTATATTTTGTCAGTCAATTGAAAAACACAAGTTCATTCTTTTTCTTTGGTTAAGGTACACAGAAATAAAGCTATAATTAATAGCTATAGATATTAATTCCCTGACTCCAGAATTAAGATTTGCTCAGTATATCACTAAGGATAAAAACATAGAATTAAAAGCAAGTTGAACTTTGCTTTTGTAGTAGAGTTATAGTGGGATAAAATTAAATATAAGAAAGCTAGAGTTGTGTGTATTTTATTAATAAGTAATATAGGTAGTGAAGCCTCAAAGAGACTTAAAGTAAGAAAGAAAACAGTATCATAGAAAATATAAAATAAAATTATGCTCACAGGGACAATCTAGATCCAGGAAGCTATCGATAATAGCTCAAAGCTACAGATAGAGTGCCCATAACAAGTGCAATTGGGAGCCCTTAGGTTAAATACCAAGAGACACAGGTAGTTCAAGAAAATTCAGAAAGAATTGAGAAGAAAAGGCAAAGGAGGAATGAAGCTTTGCCTAAAAGAAACTACTGCAAGTATTATGGGATTGTTCACAAAGTGAAGCTTCCTTATTGCACTTCTTGTTTGTATATACATTGTTTTTAATCCAAGAAAATATACTGTCACGTCTCTTGTAGAAATCAATCAGAAAATTTATGACATTATGTCTTTAAAGAAAACAATAATGATGAACTATCCTGAATATACTCACACAGGACAAAACACATACAATAAAGGTCCAAGTTATATTCTATACCAAACCATCCGAAAACAATGCTGACAAGTCTATTACAATCTGTGCTGTATTGTGTGCACATTCCACCATGAAACACACCCAAAGGAGTATCTATAGCAACGTAATAGAAATATAAATGGATAAGCCCAAGAGCAAAGTAGTTTTAAAAGCAGATGTTGCAATATCACTGCATTAATAATATAAATATACAAAACAGAGAAAAATAATAACTTCAAAGCACACTAGAGGTTTAACCTTCAAAATTTAAATAACTAAAAGCACATAGATGAAACTAGATGCCAGGAGTATAGGCTACACCACAAAGAAAGAAGTAGTAAGTATTGCCCGAGACAGTATCACCCTCCTCCTGACCACCAGGGAATCTAAAAATACAAAAAAAAAAAAAAAAGAGTTCTTAGGAAACACATTAAAAAGAAACATTTCCACAGAATATTAAATATACTATCTTAGAAAAATATTGAGCTTGGTTTTAAATCAAACAAATAAAATGATGGATAGAAGAAAAAAAAAAACTGTGCCCAGGAAACAAGGCTGTTAGACATAAAAAAGTCTAAATCAGAAGTGATTTTGAGGTTATTGCTTAAAATGTCTGAGGATTATTGAGACATTATCAAAAACTACTCCCCTAAACTCTGAAGCCAAATTTCTAATAAACTCATTATAAAAAAACATCTCCATTGCAACTGAAAAACATGATTTCCTTCATGTCCAGGGAGAAAGGACTGATTGCCTCAAACACTAAGGAAGTCTGCACCTCTACATTCTTTGTCTTTATATGGACCATACGACATCTTATCCCTTTTCCTTTTTTTTCCTGTATTTAAGTAGTACAAACAAATGTGATCCAGCTATAGTACTCCTGAGCATCTATCCAAAGAACTAAAACATTTACCATGGAGATAAGTCCACATTCAGATTTTGTCACTCTATCTACAACAGCAAGAAGAGTGGAACCAGCCTAGACATTCAACAACTGAAGGGTGGAAAGCCACATAATATCTCATAAAGTCCTAGCTTCTAATGCACGTGTGTGTGTGTGTGTGTGTGTGTGTGTGTGTTAGGGCGAAGGTGGTAAAACCAGAAAGTAGCCTATGAAAGAGCAACAAAAGAAGTATTAATGGAGGATGGTTAATGGAGGGTTATAAAACACGTGAGAAGAAATGTAAAGTGGAGTGTTGTAGGTGGATGTGCGTAGATGGGAAATGAAGGTCAGGGAAATGTATAAACATGTGTGGGATCATCTGCATGAAAGGAAACCTGTTGAGATATATGCTGATTTAAATTCATTAACGTAATTCAAAAGTAAATGTATTGATTGCCATGTGACAGGGATGATTCAAGCTTGGACACTTGTGAAGTTACAAATTCAGAAAAAAATGCTCATCAATACACTGTTGACTTCTGCAGCCCCATCTACTCTTTCTTCTCTCCTACTTTTTCTTTCTTTTTTCTATATTACAGTTCTATAGATAATTAGACTTCTTTCTCTAGAAATTCTGCTGACTGTTGGTATAATGTATCTCATGGTATTATGCATCGAAGGATAATTATTTTTTTCTTTTATTTTCAAAATTTGAATAAAAAATGTTTTGGTTGGAGTATCAGTCTCAAAAAGATCCCTGGGTCCAGATTTTTTTTTTATCCTGTTGCTCTTCTTGTGGAGTTTCTGTCCCCTCCAGGTCTTTCTATCTCCCTACCCTTTTGTAAGATTCTCTGAACTCTGCCCAAAGTTTGGCTATGAGTCTCAGCATCTGCTTTGATACCTTGCTGGGTAGAGTCCCTCTGTGGTAGGCTCTTGTCCTGTTCCCTATTTTGTCCCTCTTCTGATATCTGTCCCATTTGCCTTTTTGTATGAGGATTGAGCATCTTACCTAGGGTCCTCCTTCTTGCATAGCTTCTTTAAGTGTACAGATTTTAGTATGTTTATCTTATATTATATGTCTAATATCCACAACCTAGAACCTCTGCACATATGTAGCCCATGGTATCTCAGTCTCCAAGTGTGTTCCCTAGAAAGGGGAAAAGAGATTGTCTGTCTCTGACATGATTGCAGTGGCTAACTCTTTGCTCACCTCCCCCTGAGTGCAGAGCAGCCTTAGCAGACCACAGCAGAAGACAATACAGCCAATTCTGATGACGCCTGATAGGCTACAGTCAGAGGGAAAGGGAGGAGGACCTCCTCTACTAGTGGACTGGGTGAGGGGCTTGTGAGGAGAAGAGGGAGGGACAGCAGGATTGGGAGGAGATGAGGAAGGGGGCTACAGCTGAGATACAAAGTGAATAATTTGTAATAAATAAAAAAAATTTAAACACAATGTTTTGCGTCCTATTGAGTATCTTTGGAAAATTGGGCCTCAGAGAGACTTAGGTTTGACTTCATTTACCTTTGGAAATAGAAATTACATGGATTGAGAAAGAATCACCCCACAATGCTTTGAAAAAGGAGAAAACCTCCATCCAGGTGTCTGGATTAAATGTGCCTGACAGCTATTGGGTAGAGAGCTCAATGAAACTGAAAAGGGCAGGACTTTACATTTTAATTTAACAGGATTTAATAAGACATTGGAGATTTTAATTTATCTGCTTGAAATAATACTTTTATGTTAGGGAATTCTTATATTCCTAGAAGTATACTAAGATGTGTGTTGACATCTGAACTTGTTGCCAAATAATCAACTGACTTGTATTGAACTGTGTTGAAAAGGCATAATTTAAAGTATAAAGTAAGGTAAGCAGTGAAATTTTAGTAGTCGGGAACATATTTCTATGGATCTAATTTATTAATAGCTTATTCTGGCCACATATCAGAGATTTCAGATCTCTGGCATGGTACCTTGGACCTTTGCAAACATACATGGAGTCATTATTGAACAAAAGTCTTGATAAAGGGTAAACCAGTCATATGGAAACTTTGCAGTCTTAACAGTAGCTGATCATAGATTTGTCTTTTAGGTTCAATGATATAGTAGGACTCTATCTTAGGGGGTGGTGGGAAACATGCCCTGATAAGAAAGTAGAGACCTAGACTCTACTCTGGAGTACATTCATTTGCAATTTCTCTTTTCTTATTTTCACTTGTCAAAAGAGATAATAATACTTATTTTTCTTTCTGGATCCAACTTTATGTGGTATTTGGCCTCTTTGTAAGTTTGTCTTCAGAGCAGACAGTCTAGGTCCTCTCCAAGCATGGTCCGTGGTTGATTCATCAGTCTTTGGAGGACCCCACCCCTGAGCCCAGATATTTTTGCTCTGTTGGTCTCCTTGTGGGGCTCCTGTACCCTCTAGGTCTTTCTATCTCCCCTTTCTTCCATGAGATTCCCTGCACTCTGCCCAAAGTTTGGCTATGAGTCTCACCTTCTACTTCAATACACTGCTGGGTAGAGTATTTCAGAGGCCCTCTGTGGAAGGCTCCTGTCCTGTCCTCTGTCTTCTCTCACTTCCGATGTCCATCTCCTCTACCCCTCTGAATGAGTATTAAACATCTTCCCTAAACGTCCTCCCTGTTGTTTAGTTTCTTTGGGACTATAGATTTTAATACGCTTATCCTATATTATATAGATAATATTCTATTATAAGTGAGTATATGCTATGTGTGTTATCTCACTCAGGAAGGAGGGTAGAACTGGAAGGCAATGAGAGAGGAGGCTATAGCCAGGTTACAAAGTGAATAAATTGTAATAAATAATAACAATAATAATTTAAAAAAAGAAAATATGTAACTGTTTCTAAGTGTACCCATGCTCTATTACAATAATAACCAGCAAAAGAGCCTAATGATTCAATTGTAATAAATTTCTCAATGTCTAGTTTAAAAAAAAAAGTTTGTCTTCATCTCTTAAAAAAATCTAAGAGGTGCTGGAGTGTGAGTCAACTGCAAAGCCTGGAACATACAAGGCTCCAGCACATCAAAAGAAATGAAAGTTCAAAGTTTTATCTTAGAGAGTGGCTTATAATTTCCAGTTCCTCAAACTGCATTTGAGAGGGTAGATCAGACACACTGTACAATGTGCCTTTAATAGTCACTATGTCTCCATTGCAAAAGCAAATATTCTATGGTCAAAGGGGCACTATAGCAACCAACAATATTATGTGTATTCACTATTCCAATAAACTAAATGTATCATACACTTCTGCACATTGATATCAGGTTTTCCCCATATGATTTACTATTTATAAATATATGGAAACCAATAACACTGGTCCTTCTAAGCACCAGTTCTAAAAGGCATACTGTGTTGGTTCTGTTTTCTTTTTCCCATTGCTTCTCTAAAGCAACATGACAAGAGTCCTCTCATATGTTGAATTGAGGAGTCAGAGTCAAGAGCCATGGGGAACTCACAAACAAGCAGAGAACAAAGCCATTGGCAAGCCACAGCAGGCAAGGACCAGAGCCACTGGCCAGAGTAACAAAGCCATACTTCTCACAAACTGAGCAATTTCTATGGCACTGAACTTTTAACTTTTGGAATGAGTATATTGCAGTTGGTTCAAGAAACATTAGTTCAATTTATTGAACTAATGAGTTTTATTGTGGTTACTTACAGGAATATGAGTAAGAGGGTTACTTGCAAGAGCAGAAATGATTGGAAGACAGCTGAATCACCAAAGCTTATCCCAGCCCACGTGATAGCTCACAAAAGTTGGGGAACATAGAGCACACTTCACAGCCTACAGGAGCTCAATGGTTTGACAGTGTCCTTTCCAACACACTGGGTTGTTCTAAAACCTTTCCAGGCAGCTGGACAGGTTTCTGCTGCTTCTAGGCAGCTGGTCTTGTCTCTGTCCTTCTTGAAGCTGGTCTTCTCTGAGATTCTTCACTGAAGCGTGGCTTGTCTGAGATTTCTTTGAAGGTTGGTTTATTTACTCTTGTGAAGAACGGACCTAGGAAATCTGATAAATTTTGGGGACTTCCTGAAGTTATTTTAAGTTCTTTTCCATCTGGCTTAAGGAGATTCCTTAAGGACAGAATGTTTCAAACATGAAATAAATACACAATAACTTGATGAAGCAGTCCTGATTGTCAGCTTTATAGGATTTATGAAAATAATGAAAGCAAATTTATGTTCATTGCTGTGAATGATAATCTAGGTATTTTAATTAGTGTGGAAAGACCTGTCTTAAATATGAGTGTCACTGTTATCTAAATCAGTGGTTATCCACCTCTGGGCTATGACCCCTTTGTGGGTTGAATGACCCTTTCACAAGAATCATATACATATCATATATTTATCTTACAGCTAATAACATTATCAAATTACAGTTGTGAAACAGCAAAATATAATTTTATCTTTGAGGAGGATGGCCACAGCATGAACAACTGTATGTATTAAAGGGTCACAGCATTAGGAAGTTAGAGAACCTGTGATCTGTGGTCTTGGACAGAAGGAAAACGCGAGTTCAGCACAAACCTCCATGGCATTCTACTGAGGGAGTGTGAGCTAGTTCTCTGAAAGTCCTACCACAATGCTTCTTTGCAACAATGTGCTGTTCCTTCAATCTTTGAGCCAAAATAAACCCTTCATTTTATAACGTGCTTTTTAAAAGATATTTTGTCACAGAAAACAAGACATTGCACTTGATATCCAAACCTTTGAAATTTCAGCCTTTGGGGTCATTTCAGATTCCAGCCATACACTATGGTAGCTGAAACTAATGCTCATACATCTTTAAATAAAACGAGAAAACAGCACATAGTGGTAGAAATTTGATGACATAACTCTATTTCATTGTCACAAAAGAGTTTAATGTCTTTACCAAAAAAGTGAGCTTAGAAACTAACTAGCCAGTGTGCAAATATATTTAAAACAAATTTACTAAATATTTTCTTTGAAATTTGGAGCTGAAAAATCTAATTAATTATAATTTATATTCATAAAAATGATACACTTGGAACAAAACAACAGTTTCAAAAATTCAATGTCATGGAAAATTTAAATTCAAGAAGAGTCCTAAAATATATTTTAAAGACTCTGGGTTGGATAATGTATTACCCACTATGTCATTTTAGTTAGACAGTTTGAGAGCAGAGTAAAAATCTGGTTTACCATCAGATATCTGATAAATTCAAATACTCTTAATATGTCTAAAGAAAGAAACATTTCCTGTAAATAATTATTTAATAAGAGGAGAACTTGAGGCAAAACATCACATGGAAAAGATATTTAGAATATTATTTAGCTGTCAAATGAAATTCAAGTATTGTCCAAAATAGGAATACATTTTCTACAACACAACAGAAAAGCATAGGGACAAATTCTGCAGGATTTGTCCAGAGTACATAAAACATTCATATTCATAGAAGCTGTAAGTACAGATGATTTTCAGGAGCTCAACAATGGAAAAAGTGAGAAATTGCTGTTCACTGGGTACAGTGTCAAGTGTACTAGGCACTCTATTTCACCATAGAATACTTCATTTTAAAGATTTTTATGAAGGCATTATCTAAGTCATTTTAACACAATCACACACACACACACAAACACCTCCATAGACACAAAAACACAAGGAAATGTAGGGAAATATCAGCGGTCTCTCTTTACCTGTAGCGTTGACCTCCACAGGTGTTTTTCTAGGCCACACTAATTAAATCCTGCCCATTAAATCTATGAAGACTCTTTGTATATCAAACTATATCAATTAAAATAATCTGACCAAGTTGGTGAGAGATTTGTATATCTAGAAGACCTGTGATTAAAGTTAAGAGAGAGAGAGACAGAGACAGAGACAGAGAGAGAGACAGAGACAGAGAGAGAGAGAGAGAGAGAGAGAGAGAGAGAGAGAGAGAGAGAGAGAGAGAGAGAGAGAGAGAGAGAGAACTAGTGACTTAATTGAAAAATTACCCATTTCTGTAGGAAGGCCCTTATTAACGTCCACACAAAAATAAAACAGAATTCCCAAGAAGCAGTGACCACAGTGAATCACATCATATTCATTTTTTATGAGTGTTAGCGTTTACTAAAGTTGTCTTATCCTGTTCTATTACATAAACAGTTGACATGAGAAGCCAGTTTTCTCAGAGTTCTCCGAGAGCAGAATCATATTCAAGCTGTTACCTCATGACAAGAAGTTACCTCATAAGTCTGTCTCTCTTGGACATGCATTCACTAGTCAAATGACCTCTTTTATCACAGAGCTTCTACAAACTTCAGGAAGCTTATAAATTCTCACCAAGAACCCAGTACCTTCATAAAGGGCTTGTTTGCTTCTCTGGCAGAACTTACCATATTCCTCAGATTTAATGCACAGGATGTTTTGAGCTCTGAGGCTTTTAGTGGTTTGGTAACAAATCTAAGGCTTTTTTTGGTGGCTATTGTGAAAGTTAATGGTACTAATCTCTCTCTCTCTCTCTCTCTCTCTCTGTGTGTGTGTGTGTTTTTGAAATTATTTTTGAAATTATTATCATTTATTACAATGTATTCAATTTGTATCCCTGCTGTGCCCCCTCCCTCATCTCTTCCCAATCCATCCTCCCTCCCTCTTTTCCCATCTATGTCCCTCCTCTAGTCCACTGATAGGGGGAGTCCTCCTCCCCTTCTATCTTACCCTAGCCTATCAGGTCTCATCAGGACTGCCTGCATTGTCTCCCTCTGTGTCCTGGCAAGGCTGCTCCTCTCAGTGGGAAATTATCAGAGAGCATGCCACTGAGTTCATGCCAGAGAAAGTCTCTGCTTGCCTTATTAGGGACCTCACTTGGAGACTGAGTATATGGGCTACATATGAGTTTGGATTTTAGTTTCTCTCCATGCATTGATTGGGGTACCATTCCTTTCAGGGACCCCTGAAGACAGTTTTCATGGGTCTGTTAGTCTCCTTTTGGTGCTTCTGTCCATGCCTCCAGGTCTTTCTATCACCCCCTTCTATCATAAGATTCTGTGCACTCTGCCCAAAGTTTGGCTGTGAATCTTAGCACATGGTATATACTCACTCATATAATGTAGGAGAAACATACTCAAATCTATACTCCTAAAGAAGCTAAACAACAAGGAAAACCTTAAGGAAGATGCTCAATCATCATCCAGAAGGACAAACACTATAGACATCTGAAGCAGGAGAAGACAAGAGCCTACTACAGATGGCCTCTGAAAGACTCTACTGAATGAGGTGGTAATCTCTTAATCTGAACTCCTTTCAGAGTCTGTACCAGGCAAATAGTTTGCTGCTGTGGTCAATCTGAATCAGTCCCATATCTTACAACTGGGATCAAAACAAAAACATGTTTGTTTGTTTTTCTGTTTTGTATACTTCCAATTTGGGTGCAATTTAATTAATGATATCAAGCAATAGTTTTTATGTAAATGAATTTTCAGTTCAGTTGTCAAACTACCTAGCAGTGTGACATGATATCACATGATCAAAACAAATTTTTAATTTTTGAGAAGTCCCCAAAATGACCTATTAGAGTGGTTGTATATTTTTTAATTCCCTCTAACAATGGTTAGAGTGAAATATGCTTATATACTAAAATTTTTGGGACATTCAGCATTCCTAATCTTTAATATTTAGATGTTGCTGAGTATACACATTTTGTCCTGTACAACAGGACAAAAGTATGTTTAACATCCACAACATTAGTCCTTTGCTTTCTGAACAACAGATTTGGTGGATGGCTTATTGGCCAATACAATGTACTAATTCAATTAAATATAGCAATGTCAGTCATGGTCCCTTCCAAGTTAACATCTTCAAAAACATTTGTGTAAAACAAGAAAGGAAACTCCATTCCAATTTAACACGAATTTCTAAATCACAGTTGATTGAAAACAATGGGAAATCCTTAAATCTCAAAATTATTTGATTGCTTTCTCTCTCTTAGACACTCTACCAAATGTCTCCCTGAATAACCTTGACATAGTTCACCCAATGCTATTAGTACCTCATTCAATGCTAAGTCATATGAATAAGAGTTATAGTGTGACTCTCCCAAGGTCAACCAAATAATAAGCACTCTGATTCTACATATGATATAACTGGTCATTTTTTTCTCAACAACGTAGGATAATCACAATTTTTATAATAAAAGGGGAATCCTAAAAATTATACTGCCAAATTAAGCAACTCAAAACAAAAGGAAACCCATCTTTCACCATTGTCTTCTTGTGATGGAGCCTGTACCACCGTGACCCTGTATAAGAGAGAGCACATCCTTTAAATACATTCACTGGCTTCTCCTCAGGCTCAGCCTCATCTTAAGAAGCTACACAGAAGATAGTCTCTCTGGTTATACTGAAATTGAATACTAAAGTAAGTGCAGCTCCAATGTCTTTCCTGAGGAGTTCTCCCGGTAACCCCATTTAATCAAGCAAGCCAATAAAGAGGACATAAAACACAATGCGGCTGTATTTTATAATCATTTTGAAACACAGTTGGAATAGAAGGAGAGGACTCAACATGGAATTGGCTATAACTTATTTTCCTGTAGGCTCAAAATTTAAAAACGGTCCCTTTTAATTTTCAGGTTTTTTTTTTCTTTACCTGCAAATAAGAAATAATAGTAATAATAAATGATGGGTTTAATGTATTATTTGATTACATTCAAGAAATTAAGACTGGATAATATATTAATTAGTACATGATAGGTTACTCTATGTTACTTTTCAAATATCATCAGCATAAAAAAATATAAGCATTTTTCTTTATATATGTGCAACACATTATTAGTGAGTGACAGAGATGATGTTTCTCACTGTGACTCAATGGATGACAGATATACCTGTATTGGACTTTGCAACTCTTTTCTCAACATGGACAGAAATGAAAGTGCTAAAGATCTCATTGTAGAATTAAATGTCTCAGCTAGGAAGAGAAATGTCATTTCTTATCTTATACTATGATTTCAGCTGTAGGAGTATGGGGAAATAAAACCATTGTATAGCCTCAGAAGAAAACTAGAACAATAGATGTGTGATTTCTGGAAAGAATTGTTTGTGAAACACATAACACATATCAAGAACTGACAGGATAAATATTATTTGACCACTGGTTTTTATTTTTTCAGTCTTTATTTTTACTTTTAATCCTTCCTAGGCATTTCCAAACTGAAACAAATTCAAAACCCAAAGATTTCTATAAAGCAAAGTATTGAAAACCTTAGGCAAGCAATTTTTAAGTGAAAGTCACTTAAAGGAGGATCATAAAATTATCTAGATCTTAACATTGAATTAATTGGAAGGCAATTAGGAAAAGTGAGATGTGCAATTTCTCAGGTGAATCTAGTATAGGATCAAAAATAAGAAAATGTTAAATCTGCTAATATCTAGAAATCTCTGCCCCAAACTCATTCATTTTCCATCCAGCCTTGATAGCAAAATATAATTGTATTTCAAATGTATACACTTACACTTGTAATTTTAAAAGCTAAATATTATATTATATAATTATAATGTTATAAAACTAGTCATAATTACAACTATTTCTATGGATAAGTACCCTGTTTTCAATTATTTCACTTAGATGGTCTGATAAGAATCAAAGGTAGACTCCATAGTTTGTTTAGTATTTATGTTTAAAGCACATTGTAGTACAAATGTTAGTAGTGCCCAAAACAAGCCTTTTAGATTGGAATTAAGCCCTTCCACAAAATGAACCCATTCATAGTAAAGGAGTCTAAGAACTAGTAACTAGCCAGAATATCACCTTAATAGAAAACCTACTATTATTCTGCTTAATGGGTATAGTATTAAAATAACTCTTAATGACTTATTGCTATACCCATCAATTAATACATCTCTCAACAATAAAACAATACAAAGCTCAACAATAAACTTCTTTTTGCAGTTGATGGCATATAACAGAGATCGAAAGCCAGTTAACGAGCAGAGAATAAGAGACTCTAGAGTGCTTAGATCTGTATAATGCATCTGTATCACACCTGTCCTTTCCATGCTGAGGACTCTTCTAAAGAGAGAAGTAGAAAGACAGTGGCAGAGATGGAGGTGATGGACAACTTCAAAGAAAGGGTATTTTCTAAACACATCCAAGCAGTTGCACATATGCATTCACAGTGATTTTGACAGTATTCATAAGACCTGAACAAGCTCAAGCAAGTCAGTAATGTCAACATTGAGGGGGAGGGGATCATAAATTCCTAACTGAGGAGCTTCTGGCATTTGGTGGAGGAAGAGTCACTTTTATTTATTTATGTGACACCTGGTATATTAACCACACTTTAGGGCAAGACATATAGCAAGAGTAGTGTGGAAATACAAACTAGAATCCTGGAATCACTGGATTTAAAAGAGGGGAGAGAGAGAGAGAGAGAGAGAGAGAGAGAGAGAGCAGTAATTTGGGTTGGTAGGTAGGTATGAGTAGATCTGAGAAAAGTTGGAAAAGGAGTGAATATAATTAAAGTACATTCTATGGAATTCTCAGATATTTGATTAAAATGCTGTTTTAAAATACTCTAAACCCAAACAGTTGTTTAAAAGACATACACAAGTCTATGGAATTAACAGTTATGAGTTGACCCTACTTAACAAATGCATATAAGAGGCATATAAGTCCTACCCTTGCGTAACTGTAGTGCAAAAGACTAGAATACTTACTTTTAAAGGTTTACATAAATGCACAGATTTTTTTAATTTCCATATTAATTATAAATGTGTTTAATTTAAGGATTATATCTCTAACGTTTATGCTAAACTAAAAGATACTGGTAAATATACTTTATCTTGGTGTGGCTGGGGAGAGAACTCAGTTAGTATAGTGCTTGTTATGAAAGCATGAAGACCCAAATTTGATCCTCAGAATTTATATCAAAAGCAAGGCAGGTGTTTATAACTTCAGTTATATTGAGATGAGAATAGGTGGATTACTGTGCCTACCCTACATGGCAAGTTCCAGGACAGTGAGATATTATGTCTGGAAAAAATAGTAAGGTGGAAAATCACCATCTAAGGTAGAGGACACCTGAAGTTTGCTACTGGGACTGAAGGCAATCCTCCTGCCTCCACATGATGCTCAGGAATATACTTGTAGACTCACAAGCATACATATAATATGGAGAGAACCTGCTTAGTGACAATAAAACCTATTGAATAGAGGAAAATTTAAAGTTGTTATTATAATAATAATATTATTATATATGAATGTATACACACATATAAAACATATAGTTGAAAGCCACAGGTTTATATGTTCAATAACTTTATTGGAATATTTGGCAGAATTTTAATTTAAGTGTTTGAGAAAAATTGTCTCCCTCAAATCAACTATCTTTTTCAACATATTTTATTGAGTTTTTGGAAATTTTCATCATATACCTCATCATTGCCCAGTCCTTTCATGTCCACTTCCCTGACCTGTGGCTTCCCCCACCCAATAAAACAACAATAACAACAACAACAGCAACACAGGTCCAATTTGTGTTACCTATGTGCTCACTGGAGTGTGTTCAAACTCTTAGTAACCTGTCCCTTAAAAGGAACTAAGTTGCCTTCCCACACCCCTACCAGAAGCCATCAGTTGTGGACACCTATATTTCAGCATCCTTATCATAATTTTTACGTGTTTTCTTCTATGACTCCCTGTTTTTTAACAAAAATGTTTTGTATAGAATATGTATCCAAAGAAAAATTGTCTTAGCAAGCTAATCAATATAGAATATTCTTGTATTCAGTCTTCCTATCTAAAGAGAAATTTAAAAAGGAATAAAGAAGTAATTGTTTTCAGCCTACAAAAATGGTGTCCAACAGTGAAAATAATAGTAGACATTTCACCAGTAATGAAAGTCAAAATCTTAAGCAGTCTGGAGAATTCTACCTTTAATCTACTATATAGTAGAGACTATAAACAGAGAATTCTAGTGAAAGATGAGACAACTCTAATAAACAGATGCTCCCATCCCCATCAATTCAGACCTAGCACAGCACTTTGAAAAAACATGCACCAGCAGCCTGCCACAAAAAAAGCATCAGAGCTGAACTGATGGCCACCTCCAATTTGTGGTGTGGTGCTTATGTACATCTGGGCATGAGGGCATCCAACGGGGTATGATCTACAAAGTGCACACCACACTTTTCAGAAAACCATCCTTCCTCCTCCAAAAATATATTGCCAACAGCTCATCAACTAGAAGTGGGACTTGTGAGGTCTTCCAACTATCATCCTAGATGGTTGGCTGGCTTGATCTTGTGCAGGTTTTGTATGAAGAACAATAGCTGCTATGAGCTCATGAGTGTTGCGGTCTTGTCAAATCCTGACGATAATTATTTCACTCTTTTCCACCTAGCCACTGGCTGATATTATGTTCCTGTCCCCTCTCCCACAATGGTCCCTGAGCCTTAGATAGAGGATTATGGCATATATGCATTATTTGAGGCTAAACAGGCCACAGACATTAATTTTCTGTAGTTTGGGAAGATTTGAGTTTCTGTGTTATCATCCAATGTATAAAGAAATGTCTCTTTCACATGGAGAACCTAGCTTCACATGTTCTCTCACATTTTTAAATCCTAGCTCTGAATCTTTGTATATGAGTTTGTAACCTCACTTAATATCAGAAACTAGAAAAGTAAAAAAAGAAGTATGATGGGGTAGCAGGGCATTAGAGAAAGGAATAGAAGGCACAGATCCTGTGAAAAGAGAAATGGGAAACATGAGCTGTAAATTTTTACTAAGAAGAAGAGACAGTAATGTGGAGGGAGAATGAAGGAAGGAGAATAACATCAAAATGTTATAAAATCCACAGTGAAATAGAGAAAAGTATTTCTCTAACATCTACTACATGAAATATTTTAAGAAACAAACATATATTTGTTCCCTGTTTACTGATGTTCTTAAGGTTAGAAATAATAAAAATTAAAATATATGGAAGAAGGACTGTGTTGATTGGATGTGACAGTGGGCCCCAAGGAAATCTCCAAACATCTTAGACTCTTGTCAAGAGAATTGGTTGCTCTCAACAAAATGATGGCAAGGTCCTGTTGCTGAGGACAACACTTACATTAACTCATTGAACATGAAGAAGTAGGAACGAAGAAGGCTAACTAGAGCCTTCATATTTACTGCCTAATAGTCATGGTGATATAAGGTACTAAAAATCTTACCAGAGGGGAATCCAAGATGGCTGCCACGAGAGGACACTGTGTCTGAGGACTAGGTCAGAAGAAACAAAGCAGCAACTGGGAGACTGAACTCTGGGACCTAAAACGCCAGCATTTGTGATTGCCAGGTGAGCAGAACTCCTAAGGTGAGAAAATCAAGTGGGAAAACCCCAGGGACACCGAGTTATTCCCCAGAAAAATCTCCAGGTGACCAGAGGCACACAGCTCTGATCGGAGCTAGTAGCTGCGCAGGGTGCCAGCAGCCACTATACTAAAATGGACCACATAGTTTCTGGGGCAGAATGAGGACGACCTGGGCACCATTTTGTCTGACCTGCACACTGCGGGTACACGCTGCTCAAATCCGCCAGCAAAAACCTCAGTCAGTGTATGAGTCCACAGGCCAGTCTGGGAAGGTTCAGGGATCTGCTTCACACAGCGGGTGTACAGCAGGGGCATGCAGATCAGCGCTGGAACCACTTCAGACTGAGAGGGACAGGGGACCGTTTTGACCAGACTGCACACTGCAGTCACACACTGCTCAGGGTGCTAGCAACTACCTTGGTCCCTGTGTTTGTCCACGGGCCAGAGAAGGCCTCGGGCACCACTTCAAACAGGCCTACATACAGCGGGTGCACACCTCTCAGCAACGCCTGCAACCAAACCATACCCACTGTATGTGCCACAAATATCATCTCAGACCGTGGTTCACAGCCCTGGCCCAGAAGGGGGGGCCAAGTCTCCAGTCCAGGGGAGAGCCCTTAGCAGTAGCTGGAGCACAAAGCCCCCAGCTGACATCTCAAAAGACTGAGGAGATAAACCTCCAGAGGGGTGACCAGCCTGCAGTGCTCACAGCTTCTAGCACAGAGCACAAAGCCAGGCACACGGAGCCCAGAACAGAGTTCAACTGTAACAACAACACACACTAACAAACCACGGGAAATCCCTGATCTTCTTGAAGAATACTCCTGGCACAAGAGATTGACAGCTCCAGACTGAAGTACAGCCTTAAAGCACAAACAGCTCCTTGATTATATATAAACAAATGCCCAGAAATCGGCAAAAGAACTCACCCAACAAAAACCAGGACACCATGGCCCCACAAGAAAC
>CM053765.1:46607547-46626210 GCA_028658305.1 Pachyuromys duprasi | reverse complement strand
TAATTCTGTTTTCATGCTTTGTACTGTTTCCTTCAACTGATTGACTGTGTCTCCTCTTTGGTTGATTCCTCTCTATTTATCTTTGATTGTTCCTCTATGTGGGCAGTTAAATTCTTCTCCATTTCTTTGAGGGCCTTGTTCATTTCCTCTTTTTGTCTCTCTTTTTGTTCCTCCAATATCTGCATAATCAAAGCTTTAACATAATTTTCCTGTGTCTCCGCTGAGTTATAATCTCCACTCCTTTTTTGTGTGTCTGGTGGGGCCATGGTGTCCTGATTTTTGTTGGGTGAGTTCTTTCGCTGATTTCTGGGCATTTGTTTATATATAATCACGGAGCTGTTTGTGCTTTAAGGCTGAACTTCAGTCTGGAACTGTCAATCTCTTGTGTCAGGAGTATTCTTCAGGAAGATCAGGGAGTTCCAGTGGTTTGTTAGTGTGTGTTGCTGTTTCAGTTGAACTCTGTTGTGGGTTCTGTGTGCTGGCTTTGTGCTCTGTGCTAGAAGCTGTGAGCACTGCAGGCTGGTCACCCCTCTGGTCTGGAGGCTTTGCTCCTCACTCTGTGCTAGAGGCTGAGTGTCCCAGTTTGAGATGTCAGCTGGGGTCTCTGTGCTTTGCCCTGGACTTGCTGCTAAGGGCTCTCCCAGGACTGGAGATTTGTTGCCCCCTTCTGGGCCAGGGGCTGTGCACTACGGTCTGAGATGATATTTGGGGCACACACAGTGGGTCTGGGTTGGTTGCAGGCGTTGCTGAGCATTGTGCACCAGCTGTATGGAGGCCTGTCTGAAACGGTGACCGAGGCCTTCTCTATCTGGCCCGTGAACACACACACATGGACCAAGGTGGTTGCTGGTGGACCCAAGCTGTGTGCGCCTGCAGTGTTCAGTCTCATCAAAATGGTTCCCTGTCCCACTCAGTCTGAGGTGGTTCCAGAGGAGGCGATTGGTGTGTGCCTGCAGTAAGCCCGCCATTTGAAGCAGAACCCGGGTCCTTCCCAGACTGGCCCACAGACTCACACAGGAACTGAGGTTTTTGCTCCTGGATCTGAGCAGTGTGTGCCCACAGTGTGCAGGTCAGTCAAAATGGTACCCGGGTCCTCCTCAGTCTGCCCGGGTGACTGTGTGATCCAGTCTAGTATGGTGGCTGCTGGCGCCCAGCACAGCTGCTAGCTCAGATCAGAGCTGTGTGCCTCCAGTCACCAGAAGATTTTTCCGGGGAATAACTGGGTGTCCCTAGGATTTTCCCACTTGATTTTCTCACTGTAGGAGTTCTGATCACCTGGCAATCACAAATGCTTGTGTTTTAGGTCCCAGAGTTCAGTCTCCTGATCACTACATTGTTTCTGCTGTCCTATTCCTCAGACACAGTGTCCTCTCATCGCAGCCATGGTGGATCTCCCAGATCTATAGTACATCTTAAAATCAGGGATGGAGATACCTCCAGAAGATCTTTTACTATAGAGGTTTGTTTTTACCAATTCTGGGTTTCTTGTTGTTCCATGTTAAATTGAGAATGTTTTTTCAAGGTCTAGAAAGAATTGTGTTCCTAATTTGATGGGAATTGCATTGAATCTGTACATTGCTTTTGGTAAGATGGCCATTTTTACTATATTAATCCTTCCATGCCATAATCGTGGGAGATCTTTCCATCTTCTGATATCTTCTTCTAATTCTTTCTTCAGAGATTTGAAATTTTTTTTCATACAAGTCTTTGACTTGCTTGGTTATGGTCACACCAAGGTGCTCTATGAACTTTGTGGCAATTTTGAAGGATGTTGTTTCCCTAATTTCTTTCTCAGCCCTTTTGTCTTTTGTATATGGGAGGGCTACTGATTTCGTTGAGTTAATTTTTTATCTGGCCACTTTACTTAAGGTGTTTATCAGCTGTAGGAGTTCCCTGGTAGAATTTGTGGGATCACTCAGGTATGCTATCATATCATCTGCAAATAGTGATACTTTGACTTCTTCCTTTCCACTTTGTATCCCTTAATCTCCTTTCATTGTTTTATTGCTCTAGCAAAAACTAGCAAGAACTTCAAGAACTATGTTGAAGATATATGGAGAGAGTGGGCAGCCTTGCCTTGTCCCTGGTTTCAGTGGGATTGATTCAAGTTTCTCTCCATTTAGTTTAATGTTGGCTATAGGCTTGCTATATATTGCCTTTACTATGTTCAGGTATGTGCCTTGTATCCCTGATCTCTCCAAGACATTATACGTGAATGGATGTTCGATTTTGTCAAATGCTTTTTCAGCATCTAAGAAGATGATCATGTGGATTTTCTCCTTCAGTTTGTTTACATGGTAGATCACATTGATGGATTTCTGTATATTGAACCACCTTTGCATGTCTGGCATGAAGCCTACTTGGTCATAGTGGATAATATCTTTGATGTGTTCTTGGATTTGGTTTGCAAGTATTTTGTTGAGTATTTTTTTTTTATCCATGTTCATAAGGGAGATTGGCCTGAGGTTCTCTTTCTTTGTTGGGTCTTTGTGAGGTTTAGGTACCAAAGTGACTGTGGCTTCATAGAATGAGGTTGGTAATGTTCTTTCTGTTTCTATTTTGTGGAATAATTTGAAGAGTATTGGTGTTAGGGCTTCTTTGAAAGTCTGGTAGAATTTTGCGCTGAAACCATCTGGCCCTGGGCTTTCTTTGCTTGGGAGACTTTTGATGACAGCTTCTATTTCCTTAGGGGATATAGGACTATTTAATTGATTCACCTGGTCTTGATTCAGCTTTGGAAAGTGGAATTGATCAGGAAAATTGTCCTTTCCATTTAGATTTTCCAATTTTGTAGCATATAGGCTTTTGAAGTAAGACCTAATGATTGTTTGGATTTCTTCTGTGTCTGTTGTTATGTTCTGTCCCCTTTTAATTTCTGATTTTGTTGATTTGGATAGTGTCTCTCTGCCTTTTAGATTGTTTGGCTAAGGGTTTGTCTATCTTGTTGATTTTCTCAAAGAACCAGCTCTTGGATTCATTGATTCTTTGAATTGTTTTATTTGTTTCTAATTGATTGATTTCAGCCCTGAGTTTGATTATTTACATCTGTCTACTCCTCTTTGGTGTGTCTGCTTCTTCTTTATTTCCTAGGGCTTTTAGGTAAGCCATTAAGATGCTTGAATCAGATGTTTTGAATTTTTTCTTGAAGGCACTTAATGCTATGATCATTCCTGTTAACACTCCTTTCTTTATGTCCCATAAGTTTGGGTAAGTTGTGCCTTCATTTTCATTGAATTTTAGGAAGTCTTTAATTTCCTTCTTAATTTCTTCCCTGACCCAGCTGTCATTTAGTAGCAAGTTGTTCAGTTTCTATGTGTGTGTGTAGCCTTTTTCTTATTTCTGTTGTTGAGGTCCAGTTTTAGTCCATGGTGACCAGATAAATTACAAGGGATTATTTCAGTCTTCTTGTATCTGTTGAGGCTTGCTTTGTGACCAAGTATATGGTCTATTTTGGAGAAGGTTCCATGAGGTGCTGAGAAGAAGGTAAATTCTTTTGTGTATGGGTGAAAGGTTCTGTAGATGTCTGTTATGTCCATTTGATTCATGACCTCTGTTAGAGTCATTGTATCTTTGATTAATTTTTGTTTTGTTGACCTGTCCTTTGTTGAGAGGGGTGTGTTGAGGTCTCCCACTATTATTGTGTGGGGATCTATGTGTGGTTTAAGTTTTATTAATGTTTCCTTTAAAAATGTGACTGCCCTTTTATTGGGGGCATAAATGTTCAGGATTGTGATGTCTTCCTGGTGGAATTTTCCCTTGATGAGTATGAAGTGTCCTTCCCCATCCCTTTTGATTAATTTTGGTTGAAAGTCTATTTTATTAGTTATTAGAATGGCTACTTCTGCTTGCTTCTTGGGTGCATTTGCTTGGAGAACTATCTTCCAGTCCTTTACTCTCAGGCAATGTCTATCTTTGTGACTTAGGTGTGTATGCAACGGATTGTTGGGGCTTTTTGATGCATCCATTCTGTTAGTCTGCATCTTTTTATTAGAGAATTGAGTCCATTGATGTTGAGAGAGATTAATGACCAGTGGCTGATAGATCCTTTGATTTTGATATTGGCTATGGTAGAGTGTTTGTGTGCTTGGCTACTTGTTGTTTTACTGTAGTAAGGTTATTTATTTCTTGTTTTTTCTTGAAAGTACTTAGTTTTCTTGGGTTGTATTTTTCCTTCTACTATCTTCTGTAACACTGGATTTGTGTGTAGGTATTGTACAAATTTGGTTTTGTTGTTGTATATCTTGTTTTCTCCATCTATGAGGACTGACAGTTTTGCTGGGTATAGTAGTCTAGGCTGACATCTGTGTTCTCTTAGGGTCTACATGATATCCATCCAGGCTCTCTGGCTTTCCTAGTCTCTGTTGAGAGGTCAGGTGTGATTCTCATGGGTTTGCCATTATATGTTACTTGGCCTTTTTCCCTTGCAGCTTTTAGTATTTTTTCTTTGTTCTGTATACTTATTGTTTTGATTATTATGTGATAGGAGAATTTTCTTTCCTGGTCTAATTTATTAGATGTTCTGTAGGCCTTTTGTATTCTTATAGGCCTCTCCTTTAAGTTGGGGAAATTTTCTTCTATGGTTTTGTTGAAAATATTTTCTGGGACTTGGAGGAGGGAATCTTCTTTTTCCTCTATTTTTATTATTCTTAGGTTTTGGTCTTTTTATGTTGTCTTGGATTTCTTGGATGGTTTGTGTCGGGAATTTCATAGATTTATTGTTTTCTTTGACTGATACATCAATTTCTTCCATCAGGTATCTTCCACACCTGATATTCTTTCTTCCATCTCTTGTAGTCTGTTGGTTATGCTTACCTCTGCAGTTCTTGTTTTCTTTCCTAGGTTCTCCTTCTCCATGGCTTCCTCCTTTTGTGTTTTCTTTAATTTTTCCAATTCTATCTTCAGATCTTGAAGTATTTTGTTGATTAGATCTTGAAGTATTTTGTTGATTTTCTTCACCGGTGTGATTGTATTTTCCTGTTTTTCCTTCAATTCCTTCCCCTGTTTGTTTGAGCATTCTGCTGTTTCTTTTGTTTCTTTCAGTGTTTTAATCATTTCCTCTTTGAAAGCCAAATCTGTTTGGCTGCATCTTCCTGTATTACTTTATGGATGGCAGTAATCTGTTTTACTATATCTCCCTCTAACTCTTTATACATTTTAATTGCTTCCTCTATTAACCTCTTCATAAGCGTAGATCAAAGGTCATCTTCTTGAATTTCACTTATGTTAGGGTATCCAGGGCTACTTGCTTCTGGGTAACTAGATTCTGGGGATGCCATATTGCTTTGCCTTTTGTTGGGTGTATTTTTATGCTGGCATCTACACATTTGGGTATCTCAGGTGTTGTCTGTTAATTTCTGGTGCTTGCTGCCTCTTGGGGTGGGGAGAATCCCCTTGGCAGGGTTCTGAAGTAGATCTCCTCAGCTTTTTGGGTATGGTCAACTGAATGGTGGTGCTTCTCAGCTATTGTCACAGTTCACCTCAGTCATATGGACCTATCAGGTAACTGTGGTGTTCAGGAAGGCTCTCCTGTCATCAGAGAAGTCCTGGAGATGGCTGCCCTGATGCTGGTTTTTTTGCTCTGAGTTTAGTGAGCTGCAGCTGCTGTTCTTAAGGTATATTTTTTGAGGTGCAGCCCTCTTGAAGAATCAGGGAGTCCACAGTTTTGTCAGTTTAGCTAGGGGTGACCAGTCTCAACTTGGACCAGTAACTCGGGGCTT
The DNA here is from genome assembly GCA_028658305.1 of Pachyuromys duprasi. Classification (NCBI taxonomy): domain Eukaryota; kingdom Metazoa; phylum Chordata; class Mammalia; order Rodentia; family Muridae; genus Pachyuromys; species Pachyuromys duprasi. The sequence continues at coordinate 46,620,493 of CM053765.1, read as the reverse complement.
CTGTCAGTCTGAGGTTGCAACTGTTTGCCCCTGTTCCCTAGCAGTGATCAATGGCATGTGAGCAGGGCAATCATGCCTGCAGGAGAAGGCTAGAGCCTAGAGCCCTCATGAACCCAGAAAGTCTTCTGGAGCTCAGTGTCCTGAATGATGTACCTGATGATCTCTCTGCTGTGGGGTTTCCTCCAGGCAGGGACACCCACACTGTGTTTTGGGGACTGTAATTCTTTCCGGGACGGCGAGTAGAACCTACAGGCACAGGTACCCTCGTGCCTCTGCCTTGGTGTTGATTGGGCTCCTGGATGTCTGCTGAAACTGTAACTCTTCCCGAGGACTTTTCAAGGCAGGGAGCGTTGGCTGAGTGCTCTGAGGTCAAACCTACAGTTCTCTCTGTGGATCAAAGAAGAGAGACTCAGGCTCTGGAGCCCTGGGGCCCACAGTTCTATCTGAGGCAGCTAGTCAGGCTCACAGGCAGGACTTTGCTGGCACCTGCATCCCTGGCTTTGGGCTGATGCCTGGGCATCCCCCAGACCCGGATCTTTTTCCAGGGATTCTCTGTGTGACCTAAGTTTGGTCCTGATTGTTTCCTGCACCATGGGGTTTTCTCTCGACTGGAAATCCCAGTCTCTCATGTTGTGGAGCATACAGATCAGTCCAGGACAGTGATCAGAGCAATCTGGTGTGTGACTCTGGGCTGGCGACCAAGCGCCTCGTTGAACCAGGACCTCTTTCGTGATTTAGCTGGGAAAGTTGAAGCTGATTGAATCCCACACCGCGGGGTATCCTCTTACCTGAGAAATACAGGTCATTGGTGTTCTGTGAAGATCCTGCTGTGCTGCTGGTCAGAAAGAATGTCCTCCCGGTGCCACCATCTTGGAACCCCCGACTATGATACTAGTTTCTTATCTAATTACTTAGTTTGTGAGTTTTTATTTGGGGAATGAGACCACTAATATTCAGCCACATTATTTTTACTAGATCCTATAATTTTGTCGATTTTGTTGTGGTTCTTGCAATCTCTTTTGATGACTTGTCTTCCCTTTTCCTACTCTTCAGAGAAAAGTATTTCCTCTAGTGTATTGTGTAGAGCTAACTTGGTCCTTATAAGATTCTTTAGTATATTTTTATCATGAAAAGTTTTTACTTCTCCAATTTTAAAGGAAATTTTTGCTGAGTATAATATTCAGGGTTGACAGCTGTGGTCTTTTGGGCTTTCAGTACTTGGAATTTATTTTGCAGACCCTCTGCCTTTAAAACTTTCTGTTGAATAATTGGATGCTATATTTTTAATTTATTTTTTATATTAATCACAGGTAATATACTTTGTATCCTAGTTGTAGCCCCCTCTCTCATTCCCTCCCACTCTCTCCCTCCCTCCCTCATTTCCTCCCTGCCCCTTTCCAAGTCCACTGACTCTAGCTTATCATGTCTCCTCAGGACTGGCTGCAATATCCTCTTTTGTGGCCCAGCAAGGCTGCTCCTCCCTTGGTGGGGGGGAAGGGTTGAAGAGCCAGCTATTGAGTTCATGTCAGAAATAATCCCTGTACCCCTTACTATGGTACTCACTTGGATACTGAGCTACCATGGGCTATATATGAGCAAGGGTTCTGGGTTATATCCTGGATGCTATTTTAATGTGCCTGCCTTTCAAGTATTTTCACCTGTGTCCCTTACAGCTTTCAATACCCATTCCTTACTCTGAGTTTTTACTTTTTATAATTGTTTCAATCATTTTGATGTCTTACATGTAGGGTTCTTTTTTTGGGGGGGGTCTATATTTCTATAGATCTCTTGTCCTTGGATGGGCATCTCCTAATAGTTTAGAAATATTTTCTTCTACTATTTTATTAATGATAGCCTAAATTCCTTTCTTTTCTTCTTCTTCTCTTCCTCATCTGTAATTCAGTGGTCATGATTCCTAAAATTCCAGTCATTTTTCAAAACATTCTGGTTGACCTTTATTGACTAGTTCAATTCCTCTGCTTTAACTTTCAACCTCAATTCTCTGTATGTGATATCATGATTCCATTGTTGAGGCTTTCTACAGAGGTTTAAATTGGGTTATTGATGTTTCACTTATCAAAATCTTTTTAGTTTTGGTTGTCTTTTATTTTAAAGTCTTGGATTGACTTTGTTATTTTATTTATCACTTTGTCATCTTTGAGTTTTTTGACCATAGTTGTAAGGATTCTTTTGAAGTCCATCGTTAGTTTTTCCAGAGTAGTTTATTAAAGCTCATTACTATGGAATTTGTACGTTTTGGTAAAGACATGTTGTTTTCCTTTTTGTGTGTTGTTTGAATCTCTGTATTGCACTTTACACATCTAGAGTTAGTTTGTTGACAATTCATTTCCTTTTTATTCAAGTCACTTTTGCTCTTTCAACATAAATTTTTATTGCATTAATTAGGAAAACACAGCATTGTTGAGATGCCATTTGCTCTGTCTGTTATAGGACCACATTCTCTTTCCCACATCTGTCTTGTCAGTTATAGTCTTGTGTCTGTATCTACTTAGTCCAGTAGCATGAGACAAAGTTTCCCGTGTATCTGTGATTGGTCCCATGTCTCACAAAAACTGCTTTTGAAAAAGTATTTTAAAAGTCTGGGTATATACTACAGTATTCTAGAATATGTGATGCCATAGCATCAATCCCAATATCAAGAAAATAAATTAGATATATCTACTTTTTGAGATATAATTACCTAAGTAAGAGAATTAAAAAATACTTAGTAAAAGCCAACATGGTGAAAAAATATATATTATAGTAACTATTAAAGAAATATTAACAGAGGTATGTACTGAGAATGAAATGGAATGGTAGGTTTTCTGCTGCAAATGCAGTGGGGGGATACATGTCAAAGTTTACTGAAGCAGTGTTCAAAATGATTTCTGGCAGGATGGTATTGAAGGAATGTTCAGATGGAAGTAACATTTTAAACCTAAAATAGGAAAAAAATAGAAAATAGAATTAGATTTAAAAATTACCAAAACTATGATGTTTAACCTATTTTTAACATAGCCTTATCTTATAAAAAAATTTCAGTCTGATGTCAGAGTAGTGAATGATTAGGGAAAGTGAAACTTCAAAGAACAGACTAATTTCAAAGCTGCTATATTAATCCATTCACCAGATGATAGATGCTTTAATTAATGGGTACCTGTGGGTACACCAAAAGAAGATTCAATATGACAGATGGTGTGAAGTTTTCTCTGTACAACTTAATGATTTAAAAGGCAAAGGGTAAAGGATAAAAAGGTACATTATAAATGTGCGAAATATGAAATTACTGATATTTTGAGTTGGAGAGTGAAAAGATGGAGTTTGTATTTTTGAAAAAATATTATGATGAATACATTTGAGGAAAATTATTGTTAGCAAGAAAGAAAATAAACTAAGAGGCAAATGCAATATTTCTAAGAACATTTTTTGAGGACCCAAATTAATAAGATGGAGCAAAAGCCAAAATATTATAAATTCTTTGCTGAGACTCATCAGTTCTAAAATTTATTTTGCACATGAGGTAATTCATATGCAAATGAATGGTGGTTTCAGACATAGGCTAGAAATATAGTTTTAATAATTTCTAATAGAAGAAGGTATGTCTAAAAATCTAGTCCTCTGTGTTATTTGTAGAAGCATTTTCTAACTGAAATTAGTCTGGAAAAAGTTATATATAAAATACAAAATAGAATTTTTGAGGCACATTTTTAAATAGTTTTTATTTTTTATATAAATCACAGGTTATTTACTTTGTATCCCAGATGTAGCCCCCTCCCTCATTCCCTCCTAATCCCACACTCCCTCCCTCATCTCCTCCCTGCCCCTTTCCAAGACCACTGACCCTAGCTTATCAGGTCTCTTCAAGACTGGCTGCAATGTCCTCCTCTGTGACCTATCAGGGTTGCTAATCCATGGGGGGTAGGGGGATGTCAAAAAGCCAGCCATTGAGTTCATGTCAGAAATAGTCCCTGTTCCCCTTACTAGGGTACCCACTTGGATGCTGAGCTACCATGCGCTACATCCAAGCAGGGGTTCTAGGTTATATCCATACACGGTCCTTGGTTGGAGAAACAGTCTTATAAAAGACCCCTGTGCCCTGATATATTTGGTCCCTGTGGAGCTCCTGTCTTCTCCAGATCACCTTATTTTTTAATTGAGATAGTAATTTAAAAACTCACTAGAAGGAAGTAGAACAAGATGGATGCTAAATGATCAGACACTCATAGCAATACAATATTTACAATTGTTCTACACCAAGGTATTTTCACAAGAACAATTAAAAAATCAAATAGCCTATATTATATGTCTAAAAGGATAAACATACTAATATCTGTATATCTAAAGAAACTAATCAAGAAGGAGGATACTGGGTAAGATTTTTCAATCCTCATTCAAAAAGGCAAAGAGGATGGACATCAGAAGAAGGAGAAAACAGGGAACATGGTAGGAGCCTACCACAGAGGGACTCTAAAAGACTCTACCCTGCAAGGAATCAAAATAGATGCTGAGACTTATAGCCAAACTTTGGGTAGAGTTAAGGGAATCTTATGAAAGAAGAAAGGAGCTCCACAAGGAGAGCAACAGAAAAAAATCTGGGCACAGGGGTCTTTTCTGAGACTGATACTCCAACCAAGGACCATTCATGGAGATAACCTAGAATGCCTGCACAGATGTAGCTCATGGCAGTTGAGTGTCCAAGTGGGTTCCATAATGATGGGAACAGGGACTGTCTCTGACATGAACTGATTGTCCTGCTCTTTGATCACCTTCCCCTTAGGGGAGGGGGGCAACCATACTAGGCCATAGAGGAAGCCAATGCAGCCACTCCTGATGAGACTGATAGTCTAGGATCAGAAGAAAGGGGAGGAAGACCTCTCTTATCAGTGGACTTGTGGAGGGGCATGGGTGGAGAATAAGGAGGGAGGGTGGGATTGGGAGTGGAAGAGGGAGGAAGCTACAGGTGGGATACAAAGTTAATAACCTGTAATTAATAAAAATAAAAAAGTTAAAAAATTAAAAATAAATAAAAATAAAATAGCATTTCAGGGACCTGATGAAAAGAAAGACACACAAACACTATGGGGGATATATTTTTCAGGAGCATAAAACTGCCTAAGCACCAGACAGACATCTGCATGCCATCAGGACAAACACATGTTTTCTTCCACATCACCACCACCTACAACATAGACCTTGAGCCACTTCTAAAACTGTACATGACTTTTCAGCATTAAAGTAGTAAACTGACCAAGGATCTTTCCCAACCACTCTGTTCCCCTACACCTAATCCTCAGGGCCACTGGAGAACTGCAATAGAACATTACCTTCAGCCTCCCCACAGACCACTTCTCGGCCCTGCCCCCCATTCACTGTGTCCCAGCCTCTAATGTGGGCTGATATCCCCTGCTTAATCACAGGCATGCCTGCCAGAAGACCAAGTAGCCTGCATGTGATCTATTTCCTCTGTTCTACTAGACCCTATCCTGAAGGTCGTTCCTAGCCTACAACTGAACATCAGCTGCAGCCTTCTTTTCCCTGAGGATTCCACAGACCAACCACAGCCTTCACCCTTCTACCAGCCTCCAACAACTGTAAGTACTCCCTTTAAACATACTAGTCAAGCAGGCCTGTAAACAGGCAACTCACAGCCAACATAATCTGAAAACCCAGAGTAGAAAGAGAAAGCAGGGAGCATAACTTCTACTCAACAAAGGTAAGTCCAGAAATCAGCACCTAGAACTAGACTTAATTACCCTAAATTCAGATGTGCTACCTTAAGAACACAATCAATAACATCCAAGAAATATGTCTCCATCAGAGCTCAGCTGACCCACCATAGCAGGCCATAGATATTTCAAAAGCTTAAAATGATAGAGGTCCTTAAAAAGAAAAAATTAATAAATCTGTTAAGGAAATCCATGAAAACACAAACAAGCAATTAAAGAAAGCCAGGGATAGAGAGCAGGAACAAGTTCAGAAAAAAAGAAATACTTAAAGAAAGTCAAGAAAAATCAACAATTGAAAGAAACATTTAAAATACTTCAAGACAAGAAAGTGGAAATAAAAGCAATAAAGAAAATATAAATAAACAGAGGGAATTCTAGAAAGTACAAATTTAAAAACTCAGACTTACTAGTGGAATACAAGACATGGACAAGAGACAGACTCTCAGGCATTCAGGCATTGAATATATGATAGAAGAAGTGGTTACATGAGTTAAATTTAAAAAACAAAAGCAAGCAAACAAACAAAAAAACCTAACACAAAACATCCAGGAAATTGGTGACACTGTGAAAAGACCAAACCTAAGAATAGTAAGAACAGAAGAAGAAAAAAATCCAACTCAAAACCAGAAAAATTATCTTTCATCAGCAAACCAAAAGAAGCAAAGCATACATACCTCCCCTCACACCACCACCACCACAACCAACAACAATACCATCACCACCAAAATGATAACAACAAAGTAACTGGTATCAGCAATCATTGGTCATTGAATTGCTATATCTCAATATCAATGATACCAATACCTCAATAATAATACAATGATTAATAGAATGGTTGCAAAAAACCCATCCCTCTACTGCATATAAGAAACACACCTCAATATCAAGGATACACATTAGCTGGGGGTAAAGGGTTGGAAAAGATATTCCAAGCAAATGAACCTAAGAAGGAAGCTGTTGCAGCTATTTTAATATCTAACAAAAACTTCAAATCAAAACGAATCAAAAGAGTTGAAGGACGATATATACTCATCAGAGAAAGAAAAAAATCACCAAGGTAACATTTCAGTTCTTAACATCAATGCACCAAACACAAAGGCATCCAAGTCTGTAAAAGAAACATCACTACAGCTTGAATTACATATTGGCCCTTACTCAGTGATACTGGGAGACTTAACACCCTTCTCTTACAAATGAATAAGTTTTCCAGACCAAGACTAAACAGAAAAATATTGGAGCTAACAAATGCTATAAACCAAATGGACCTAATAGATATTTACAGAAAGAACATTTCATTCAAACACAAAACACCTTCTTTGCATCTCATGGAGCTTTATCCAAAATTGTCCTCATACTTGGAAACAAAGCAAGTCTCAATAGAACCAAGAACGCTGAAAAAAAAAAAAAAACAACTACATTCTATCAGTCCACAACAGATTAAAGCTAGATATCAACAATAAAATAAGACTGGAAGCTTACAAACCCATAGAAACTGAACAACTCTTTACTGAATAAAAATGCATCTAACTTGGGCCCATGGGGCTCACAGATACTAAACCACCAACAAAAGACCTTGCATGGATTGAACTAGACCTCCTACACACATGTTCAGCTTGGTGTAGGAGCAGAAGCTGTCTCTGAATCTCTTGCTTGCCTCTGGGTCACTTTCCTCAGACTGGGCTGCCCTGTCACTCCCTGGTAGGAAAGAATATGCTTAGTCCTACCATGACTAGGGTGGATTGGTGCCAGTTATGCCAGTTATCTCTCTCTCTGGGAGGAAGGAGAGGGGGAAATGGGGTAGGGTGTGAAGGTGGGACTGGGGGCAGAGACAGGATTGGGTTGGCACCAGGATGTTAAGTGATTAAATAAATAAATAAATAAATAAACAAATAAATAGATAAATAAATTAACAGATAGATAGATAGATGATAGATAGATAGAGAGAGAGAGAGAGAGAGAGAGAGAGAGAGAGAGAGAAAATGTGTAAATGCAGAAACAAGAAGAGAAAAACTTACTAGAATTCAATGAAAATGAATACACAGCATACTCAAGCTTATGGAACACAGTGACAGTCGTTCTAAGTGGTAAGTTCATAACACTAAGTCCCTACATTTAAAAAACAACAATAACCAAACAAACAAACAAAGAAAACCAAAGCAAAACAGCAACAAAAATCTGGAGAAATCTTATACTAGAAGCCTGCAAGAATGCCTTGATGATGTTTTACAAGAAGAACTAATCACACCCACAAGAAGTGGATGTCAAGAAATAATCAAACAGATTTCTATCTAAAGTAAGTGAAATTGAAACAAAGAGAACAACACAAAGAATCAAACAAAGATATGCATGATTCTTTGGGAATCTCAACAAGATAGACAAACCCTTATTCAAGCTAACTAAAATGTAAAAAGAGAATATCAAGATTAACTAAACCATCAACAAGAAAGACATAACAACAGACACAAAGAAATCCAGAGAATCCTAAGAAAAACTTTAAGAACCTGGCTTCCACTGAATAGTAAAATCTAAAAGAAATGGACAATTTTCTCAATATGTATCAATCAAGGTCAGATAAACAATTTAAACAGACTTATAAACCCTAGTGAAATAGAAGCAGCAATTAAAAATCTCCCAGCCAAAACAAACAAACAAAACTCCAAGATAAGATTGTTTTAGCACAGAATTTTATAAGATTTTCAAAAGAATAGCTGATACCAATACTCTTCAAATTATTCCACAAAATGGTAACAGAAAGAGCATTTCTGAATTCATTTTGTGAAGCCACATTTACCCTCATACCAAAAACCACTTAAAGATTTAACAAAAAAGAGAAAGATTACAGAATAATCTCCCCTATGAATATAGATGCAAAAAAATTCAATAAAATACAGTATGAACTGAAGACGACAACCAAAAGATGATCCATGATGAGGAAGTGGACTTCATCCCTGGGATGAAGGAATGATTCAATACTTGAAAATTAATAAATATAATTTACCACCTAAACAAGCTAGAAAAAAAAAGCACATGATCATCTTATTAGATAAAGAAAATCCTTTGACAAATTCTATTACCCCTTCATGATGAAGGTCATGGAGATAGTACCGACACAGGAAACATTAAAAAAAGAAAATACATAAACGCAATTACAGCAAGCCTATAGCAAACACCAAATTAAATGGAGAGAAACTCAAAGAAATCCATTAAAATCAGTGACAAGAAAAGGTTGTCTATATTCTCCATATCTATTGAATATACTACTTAAAATATTGCCTAGAGCAATATGACAACTAAAGGAGGTCAAGGGAATACAAGTTGGAAAGAAAGAAGTCAAAGTATCTTCATTTGCAGATGATATGATAATATACATAAATGACCCTAAACATCTCCCATGCTCATGGATTGGGAGAATTAACGTAAGAAAAATGTCCACCCTACTAAAAGCAATATACAGATTCAATGCAATCTTTATCAAAATTTCAACACAATTTTTACAGACTTTGAAAGGATAATTCTTAAACTTATATGCAAAAACAAAAAGAACAGAATAGCTAAAACAATTCTGTACAATAAAAGATAGAGGTATCCCTAATTTCAAGTTGTACTATAGAGCTATAGTAATAAAAATCATGTGGCATTAGCATAAAATCCCTTTGATCAATGGAAGGAGGATGAGATTGGGAGAGGATGAGGAAGGGATACAAAGTGAATAAATTCTAATAAATAAATTTTAAAAAAGAAAAAAGGAATCAAAATGAAGAACAAGACATAAATGTACACACCTACGGGCACCTGGTTTTGATAAAGAAGCTACTTATATACACTGGGGGGGAAAAGCATCTTCAATAAATGGTACTGTTCAATCAGTATATCTGCATATAGAAGAATACAAATAGGTCCGTTTTTACCTCCCTGTGCAAGTGCATCGAAGACCTCAACCTGAAACCAGACACACTGAACATGATAGAAGAGAGAGTGGGGAATGGCACGGATGACATGAACAGAACACCTACAACAAAGGCTCTAAGATCAACAATTCGTAAATGGGATCTCGTGAAACCGAAAAGCTTTTCTCAGGAAAAGACATTACCAATAGAGAAAACAACAGCTTACAGAATGGAAACACATTTTTACCAACTCCACATCTGATAGGGGCTTAATATCCCAAATACATAAAGAACTCAAAAGCTAGATTACAAACACACACACACACACACACACACACACACCAGTCCAATTAAATAATGGAGTACAGTTCTAAGTAGTTAATTCTCAGTAATGACATCTCAAATGTCTGAGAAACTCTTAAAGAAATGTTCAGCATTAGAGAAATGCAAATCAAAAGTACTCTGAGAGTTTATCTTACATCTGTCAGAATAGCTAAGATCCATAATACAAATGAGAGCTCATGCTTGTGAAATGTGAAGGAACACATTCACATTGTGCAAACTTGTACAACAACTACGGAAATCAATTTGCTGATTCCTTAAGAAAATTGGGCATCAATCTACCTCAAGACCCAACTATTCAGCTCTGGGCATATATCCAAAGAACTCTCCATCCTACCACAAGGATGCTTGCTCAATATGTTCACTAAGGATTTATCATTATAGCTAGAAACTGTTGGACCAACCCAGAAGCTCCTCAACAGATTTTTTAAATGTGGTACATTTACACAAAGAAACAATACTCATTTGTTAAACACAAACCAACAAACAATGACGTCATGAAATTTGCAAGCAAATAGAAGCAACTTTAAAAAAATCATTCTGGGTGAGGTAACTGACACAGAAAGACAATATAGTATGGTATTCATTTCTGAGTGAATATTAGCTGTTAAGCAAATGATAATCAAGCTTCAATCCACAGACCAAGAGATGTTAGGTAAAGAGGAGGGCCAGAAGGGGACAAAAGCAGTGGAGATCACGTACAGGGACAGGAGAGATGGGGGAGCATTTAGAGAGCAGTCTAGAAACTTAATGTTGTCTAAACTTCCTGGAATCCATAGGAAGACCCTAGTGAGGTCTCCTAGTAATAGAGGAATCAGAGTCTTAGAGAAGTCAGTCTGGTACTTGCATGGAGCCTTGACCCTAGTTGTGGTATCTTTGGTAAAGAAAGGTACTCTGATATATTTGATCCTTGTGGAGCTCCTATCCTCTCCAGGTCATATTAACTCCCCTTTCTTTCATAGTATTCCCTGCACTCTGCCGAAGGTTTGGTTATGAGTCTTAGTATCTGCTTTGATACACTGCTAGGTAGAGTCTTTCATTATCCAAGTGGGTACCCTAGTAAGGGGAACAGGGACTATTTCTGACATGAACTCAATGGCTGGCTCTTCGACCTCCCAACCCTGCAAGGGAGGAGCAGCCCTAATAGTCCACAGAGGAGGACTTTGCAGCCAGTCCTGAAGATACCTGATAAAACAGGGTCAGATGAAAAGGGAGAAGGTCCTCCCCTATCAGTAGACTTGGAAATGGGCAGGGAGGAGATGAAGGAGGGTGGGTGGAATTGGGAGGGAATGAGGGAGCAGGATACAGCTGGGATACAGAGTTAATAAAATGTAACCAATAATAAAAGTAAAATAATAATAATAAAAAGAAAGGTACTCTGCAGGATACTGAAAGTAAAACCTAACACAGCCACAAAACCTTTAATTTATAATCTGTCTTGCCTACAAGATATGTTGGGACATTGTGCGGAACTTGTGGGAAGAATAAACTAGTGTGTGACTTAACCTGAAGCCCACCCCACAAGAGGAAAGCCATGCCTAAGCCTGCCTATATGGCCAGGAATCGGAGACTGAATATCCCAGAGACCTAGGGTAGGACCAAACATGACCGGCCAAAGATAAATCACTCAATAAAATCATTCCGAATGATACTCTGCTATACTCATAGCTGTCAGTTATTATCAGAGAGGCTTCTTCCAGTAGTTGATGGGGGCTGATGAAGGGACCCACAGCCAGATATTACATGGAGAGAGACTAAATTGGAGGTCGCCATCAGGTCTCTTCTCTTGTTGTTCAGGGAATCCTGGGGAAGTAGGGAAAGAAAGATTGTAGAAGTCAGAAGGAAATTAGTACACCAGGAGAACATGGACCACTGAGTCACAGGGCTCATATGGACTCACAGAGACTGAAGTGGTATAGAAGGGGCCTACATGGATCTGCACTAGATCCTCTGAATATCTGTTATGGTTATTAGCTTGCTGTTTTTTGTGGTGCTTTAAACAGTGGGAGGAGGTGTGTCTCTGACTCTTTTGCCCGTTCTTGGGACACTTTTCCTTCTAATGTGTTGTCCAGTCTAGACAAGGCTTTTGCCTTGTCTTATTGTATCTTGTTTTATTTTATTTGTTTTTTGTCTCTGAGAGGCTTGCTCCTTGTCTCTTAGAGGCTTGCTCCTTTTCTGAGCAATAAATAATAGATAGATAGATAGATAGATAGATAGATAGATAGATAGATAGATAGATAGATAGATAGATAAAAATGGGGTGGGTGTGTTTGTTAATACAAACAAGCTAATTAATTAATACACTAAAATTAATTAAGAAAAAGTGACAGGAGATTAAAGACAACAAGTACAAAAAAACCAACAAAGTCTTGAATGTGGACTTAGAATAAAAGAAAAATTATTTAATGTAGCAAAAGAATTTAGTACGCTAAAAGGCACTTATCCTGATGTATAACTACTGTGAAGGAGAGAAATTTGAATGTACTGCAAAAAGAATATTATAAAATGATATCTCTGAGAAGGAGAAATGAGATACGTTCATGGCAAGGATGTAAGAATTCAAAGCAAAGAAAAACACACCCTTACAGATTTGTGGTGATGGGAAGTCTTGGTTTTTGTTTTGTTTTGTTTTTAGCCATTGAAAAAGCAGAAACATTTGAGAGTCTGTGAAGGTTTGAAGAAAAATATAACAGTGAAAGCAAAGCAAACAACAACAACAAAAGAATTCTGGCAACAAATATCTTAAAGAATTTCTAGACACATTAGGGAATCTTTAAAAACTAGTTTGGAGGGGGTGGCATGAGAGTTCAGTGGGTAAAGGCATTTGTCACTAAGCTTGACGACATGAGTTTGATTCTCAGAACTGCTTGTCTGTGGAAGATAAAGAATTCTAAAAGTTGCGCTTTGGCCTTCAGCTTAATCTCTCTCTCTCTCTCTCTCTCTCTCTCTCTCTCTCTCTCTCTCTCTCTCTCTCTCTCTCTCTCTCTCTCT
>CM053765.1:46546291-46607447 GCA_028658305.1 Pachyuromys duprasi | reverse complement strand
GTAATGGAACAAGGACAATGGTAATTAATTAAGTCTGCAACATTAGTGACAGAGACAGAAGTAGCTAAATTCAAGGAAATTAGAGCATGCTTTTGATACTCCCAGCTTGAATACACTAGTTCCTTAGCTCCATTAAGAAATCCCCATCTGTAAAGGAAGTTCTGTGTTTTTTTGTATGTTATGGAAAATATGCTTTTGTTTTAATTCCAAGTGTGGGATTTTAGTTGGGATACAGTTTGTCCATACTTGTTAATTGTCATGTGCAAGGCATGATCTTTGCCAGCTGGTAAAGGCCCCTTGGAAAGGAGCGTGGTCTAGTACTCTGAGAGTATAAATATGAGGTCAAGAAATACACCTTGTGGTCTCATTCTGGAAACGCATTCCATGTTGCTGTATGTCCTGTAGCAGTTTGGAGAGACCAGAGACTGGAGAAGGTGTGGTCATTTGGAGCAGACAGAGGGAAAGGAACGCTTCAGGGCACAGCAGAGTGGAGACTGTTAGCTGTGTCTACAGTTGACTGAGATAGGTATAGAGCCCTAAGAGAACACCTTGACCCTAAAAAGCTAGGAGAAGTAAAGGAGTCTGGGTTCCTTCTCCCTACTAACTTTTTCTCTCTCTTATTTAAGGTTGGGGGGTTGGTGGAAAGGAGGTAGAGGCCTGAACACCCCACATAAAGTAGAGTTATTCTACAGGTGGCTTTCTGCTATCCATCCCTGGTACTTCCTTATGCATCTCTTTCTCTTTCTTAAAGTCAGCTGGGCTCGTGTCAGTTTAAAAACCCACCAAAAGAGAATTCCTACTCAAATAGAGTGTCTGTTGCTATTGGTTCCCATTTCTTAAAAACACTGTGTTTCGATAAAAAGTAGATTAGAAGGGAAGAAGGACCTCCCCTACCAGTGGACTGGGAAAGGGGCATGGGAGCAAACAAGGGAGGGAGGGTGGAATTGGGAGGGGAAGAAGGAGGGAGCTACAGCTGGGATACAAAGTGGATAAGCTGTAATTAACAAAAATAAATGTTATATCAAAAAAGTAGATTAGTTGAATTAAAGTCTAACATATAACACCAGAACTGAGTCAAAGCACAAAGACTATTTGAATGGTTTCTGAATTTTTTATATCTCTCATGTTCTTTGAACATTGTCAACATTAAAACAAACATGCTGACTTCCTTGAATTGTTTTTATCATAGGCGTGGAATTTCTTCTTTGGATAATCATGGGAATGGATTTGTCCATTCTTGACCTCAAACATCCAGAAAGCATTGAAACATAAGACTGTGCTAAATTGGGTGCATATTGAGAAAGCTATTTTATACTTCATTTGCCAAGGAAAGAAACTTTGAAGTTCAAAGATAACCTTCTCTAATCTTTTATTCTTTTGAAATGATGTGTGTTTTCCACTTCCATGCACATAATGTTTCCCCATTTCACCCTGAAATGTGCTCAGTCTACAGTGAAGCCCTTTGGATAAGCCAAAGAGAAGAGGGGGAAAAAAAGATCTAAAGAATGGCAAAAATCTATTTAAGCCCAGTCCTAGCACTCATCATTAATCTTAGAGATGTCTATAAGACTCTATCATTATGATGTCTTTTAAATACACATGGATTAAAAATGGATTTATTATTGAAAATAAGGTGATATCTCATATTTACATTGCAATTGTCTTCCATTGACTGGGATATAAAGCAGATTGTTATAAAGGAGATTGCCTAAAAAGTTCGTTATGTCATTGATTATAATCTTGCCCACCTATTTCTCATTTCTTTTAAACTGCTTGAAAATAGGATCCATGTTTCCCCTTTGCTGACTCATCTTACTGTAGTGTAAGCAGGTTAACACAAAACAGGATATTGAAACTTTCCTGGTCTATAAAACAATCAATTACATAAAAGTTGCCCCCACTGAGCTATCTTTTGAAAGTATGGAGTCTTATAGTATCTGCAACTTTTGAAGACTTAAGTGTTGAAGATGAGTGAGGAATGAGTAAAGATGGTGGCAGAGGAGAAAGGAGAGGATACAATAGCACATAAAGGTAGATCTACTAAAATTACAGCTGAAACCTCAGTGGAGGCACTAAAAGCCAGAAGGTCAGAGAGAGGTACTGCAGACTCTAAGAGAATACATATACCAGGCTAAACTACTATACACAGGAAAAGTTTCAATCACCAAACATGGAGAAAATAAGAAATTCCATGATAAAGCTAAATTTAAACAATACCTAAAAATCTACAGAAGGCGCTAGAATTAAACCTACAGTCATAGAGATTAATTACATCTAGAAAGCATAGGGAATAAATAATCTCATACTAGCAAAAAAGGAAGAAAGCATACACACACAGAGAACCACTACCATCACCACCAAAAACAACCTGGCAAAAATTAACCGTCATTGAACATTGCTATAGTTCAATATAAATGGTGTCAACTGCCCAACAAAAAGCCATAGACTGACAGAATGTATAGGAAAAAGGTTTCCAGCTTCTGTTGCATTCAAGAAACACACCTCAACTTCAAAGATTAAATTAACTCAGAGCAAAGGGTTGGGAAAAGATAGTCAAGCAAATGTTCCAGAGTTAAATCAAGATCAGGTAAACAATTGAAACATACTTAAAACCCTTAGTGAAATAGAACCAACAAAGAGAATTATAGACCAATTTCCTCTAAGAGCATATATTCAAAAGTACTCAAAATACTTGAAAAAATAAGTTCTAGAACATATTAAAGAGATCATCAGCCATGATCAAGTAGGATTCATCTAAGAGATGCAGGAATTGCACAATACATACAAATTAGTGAAGGTAATCTACCCTATAAACAAACTGAAAGCAACAAAACAACCAACATGATCATTTCATTAGATGCAGAAAGGGCCTTTGATAAAATCCAACGCTTTTCTTTGATGAAAGTCATAAAGATAGTAGGGTAATGCCCAAACACAATAAAGGCAGTTACATAAAGTCTATAGGCAAAATCAAATTAAATAGAGAAAAATTCAGAGTAATTATAGTAAAATCAGGGGCAAGATAATTTTTCACTCTTTTTGTATCTATTCAATATAGTACTTGATGTCTTAGCTAGAGCAATAAGACAAGTGAAGGAAATAAAGAGTATACAAATTCAAAAGAGAAAGTCAAAATACTATTTGGACATGATAATAAAAGATCCTGAAAAATCCACCAAGGAACTTCTAAAACTGATAAACACTTCCAGGAAAGCACCTACATACAAGATTAAGTAAATAAATAAATAAATAAATAAATAAATAAATAAATAAATAAATAGCCCTCCTATATATAAATGACAGAGGGGTTGAAAAAGAACTCAGGGGAACAATACCATTCACAATAGCCTCAAATAACATTGAAGCTTAACTTTAACCAAGCAAGTGAAAGACTTGTATAAATAAAAACTACAAGTTCTGGAAGAAAGATATCACAATATGGAACGATTTGCCATGCAAATTGATCCATAGGGTTAACATACTAAAAATGGTCACTCTACCAAAACCAATCAACATATTTAACTTAACCCCCATCAAAATTCCAACACAGTTCTTCACAGACCTTGAAAGAACAATCCTTGACTTCATATGCAAAAATGAAAAACCAAGGATATCTAAAACAATCCTGAATGACAAAAGAACTGCTGGAGGTGTTACCATCCCTGATTTCAAGTTGAACTTGAACCATAGTCATAAAACTTTGCATAGTATTGGCATAAAAATAGAAATGTCCCACAATGTAATTGAATCAGACATAGACATAAATTCATATACCTATGTACAAATGTTTTGTTTTGTTTTTTATAAAGAAGCCAGAAATAAATACTGGAAAAAAAAGATATCTTCAATAAATGAGCTGGTCTAACTGGACATTAGCATGTAAATAATTCCGAATGGATCTATACCTATCAGCCTGAACAAAACTCAAGTCCAAGTGGATCAAAGACCTCATCATGTATAATCAGATACACTGAACCTGATAGAAGAGAATGTGTGCATTGCCACAGAAGATACCTTTTTGAACAAAACAGCAACAGCTCAGGGACTAAGATCAACAATTAATAACTGGGACTAATGAAACTAAAAAGCTTGTCAGGCAAATGACTCCATGAATATGACAAAGAGGCAGCCTGCAGAATAAGAAATGATTTCTGTCAGCTCCATATCTGACAGAGTACTAATATCAAAATCATATAAAGAACCCCCCAAATGGATATCAAAGTAAATTGAATTTTTAAAAAATAAAGTACAGTTCTAAAATGAGAATTCTCAATATATTTTTATTAAATATCTGAGAAATACTGAAGGAAGTGTTCAGCATCCTTATCCATCAGAGAAATGCAAATCAAAACTACTTTGAGATTCCAGCTGACCTTTGTCAAAATGGTTATGATCAATAACACAAGTCACAGTTCATGCTAAGGAGACTATAGAGTAGGGGGGATACTTTTCCTTTGCTGCTTGGAGTGCAATCCTTTTCAGCCGTTATGGAAATCAATATAGGGGTTTCTCAGAATATCAATTGGATATTGATTTATCTCAAGATCCAGATTACCACTCTTAGGCATATGTCCAAAGGACATTCCACCCTACCACTAGGTTACTTGCTTAACCATGTTCATTGTGTCTTTATTTATTATAGGAAGTAACTGGAAATAACCTAGATGTCGCTCAAGATATTAAACACCTCATTTGAGTTAGGGTGAAAAGTTCATACACAACTATTAGGTCTGTTTGATTTAGGACTACTGTTAGTGTTATTATTTTCCTAGTTAGTTTCTGTCTAGACAATCGGTCCCTTGGTGAGAATATAATGTTGAAATCTTCCACTATTAAGGTGTTGGGATCAATGTGCTAATTAAGCTTTAATAATGTTTCATTTACAAATAAGGAAGTTCTTGTATTAGTCATCAGGGAAACTCAAATCAAAATTACCCTGAGATTTCACCATGCTGAAGACAATGTGGAGAAAGGGGAATTCTTCTCCATTGCTGCTGGGAATGTAATATTGTACAACCTCTTTGGAAATCAATCTGGTGTTTTCTCAGAAAATTAGGAATGGTGCTACCTCAAGATCCAGCTCAAAATATACCCACTCAAAATATACCCAAAATATGCTCAAGTACACAATAAGGACATTTGTTCAA
The DNA here is from genome assembly GCA_028658305.1 of Pachyuromys duprasi. Classification (NCBI taxonomy): domain Eukaryota; kingdom Metazoa; phylum Chordata; class Mammalia; order Rodentia; family Muridae; genus Pachyuromys; species Pachyuromys duprasi. The sequence goes on along the minus strand of CM053765.1, from coordinate 46,602,300 downwards.
CCATGATCCTAGAAGCTTTATTCATAATAGCCAGAACCTGGAAACAACCCAGATAACCTTCAGTTGAGGAATGGATACAGAAATTGTGATACGTTTACACAATGGAATACTACCCAGCAATTAAAAACAAGGAAATAAGAAATTTGCAGGCAAATGGTGGGAACTAGAAAAGATCATCCTGAGGGAGGTATCCCAGAAGAAGAAGACACACATGGTATATAATCACTTATGAGCAGATATTAGACATATAATACAACATAAACACCTAAAGAAGCTAAGCAAGAAGGAGGACTCTGGGTAAGATGATCAATCACCATTCAGAAAGGCAAACTGAATAAACCTTGAAAGAAAGAGAAAACAGAAAACAATACAGAAGCCTGTCATAGAGGGCCTCTGAGAGACTCTACCAAGCAGGGTATCGAAGCAGATGTGGAGACTGATAGCCAAACTTTGGGCAGAGTGCAGGGAACCTTATGAAGGAAGGGGTAGGTAGAAAGACGTGGAGGTGACAGGAGTTCTAAAAGGAGAGCAACAGAACCAAAAAACCTGGGCACAGGGGTCTTTTCTGAGACTGACTCTCCAACCAAGGACCATGCATGGAGATAACCTAGAAACCCTGCACAAAACGATCATCCTAAGTGAGGTATCCCAAAAGCAGAAAGAAACATATGGTATATACTGACTTATATAGACCTATAGGATAGGAAGGTCACGCTGAAATTTACATACCTAGGGAAGATAAACAAGAAGGAGGACCCAGGTTGGTATGATCAATGCTCATTTAGAGGAACAAATGGGATGAACATTGAATGGAGGATAAAACAAGCAACAGGACAGGAGCATACCAAAGAGGGCCTCTGAAAGAATCAATGTAGCAATGTATCAAAGCAGATATTAAGACTCACAATCAAGCCTTTGACAGAGGGCAGAAAGTAATAATAAAAATAGGGTAAATTAGTAAGACTTGGGGAGAACAAGAGCTCCACAAAGACAACACTGAGCAGGGCACAGGGGTCTTATACGAGACAGTTTCTCCAACCAAGGACCATGTATGGATATGGCCTGGAGCCCCTTCTCAGATGTGGCCCATGGTAGCTCGGTGTCCAACTGAAGACCCTAGTAAGGGAAACAGGGACTGTTTCAGTCATGAACTCGATGGCTGGCTCTTTGACCCTTCCCCATACAGGCCAGGGAGTAACAGCCTGGCTAGATCCCAGGGGAGGACATTGCAGCCAGCCCTGAGGAAACAAGATGATCTGGGGTAGGATGGAAGGGGAGGAGGTCCTCCCCTGTTGTGGACTTGGAGGGGGAGGGGAAGAGATGAGGGAAGGATGGGGAGAGTGGGAGGGAATGAGGAAGGGGGCTATGCCTGGGATGCAAAGTACCTAACCTGTGATTGATATAAAAATAAATAAATTACATTAAAAAAGAAAGAAAAAAAAAAGGAGCCATGGCAGCTCAGTGTCAAAATGGGTTCCCTAGTAAGGGAAACAGAGACTGTCTCTGACATGAACTGATTGACCTGCTCTTTGATCGCCTCCCCCTGAAGGGGAAGCAGCCTTATCAGGCTACAGAGGAAGACAATGAAGTCAGTCCTGAATAAACCTGATAGGCTAGGTCAGATGGAAGCAAAGGAGAACCTCCCCTTTGTATATAAAACTGAACAGAGAATTCTCAAAAGAGGAATACCGAATGGCAGAGAAACACTTAAAGACATGTTCAATGTCCTTAGTCATCAGGGAAATGCAAATCAAAACAACTCTGAGATATCACCTTATACCCATCGGAATGGCTAAGATAAAAAAATTCAAGAAATAACACATGCTGGAGAGGATGTGGAGAAAGGGGAACCCTCCTCTATTGCTGGAATGTAAAATCATATAGCCCTATGGAAATCAATCTGGTGCTTTCTCAGAAAATTAAGAATTGTGTTACCTCAAGATCCAGCTATACCACTCCTAAGCATATATCTAAAATATTCTCAAGTATACAACAAGGACATTTGCTCAACCATGTTCATAGTGGCTCTGTTTGTATTAGCCAGAATATGGAAACAGCCTTGATGTCCCTTAATGGAGGAATGGATATAACAATTGTGGTACATTTATACAATGGAATACTACTCCGTTATTAAAAATAAGGAAATCATGAAATATGTATGTAAATGGTGGAACTAGAAAAGATCATCTTTAGTGAGGTAACCCAGAAGCAGAAAGGCACACATGGTATATATTCACTCATAAGTGGTTATTAGACATATAATATAGGATAAACATACTAAAAGTTATAGTCCTAAAGAAAATAAACAGCAAGGAAAACCCTAGGGAAGATGCTCAATCCTCATTCAGAAGGACAAATACAATAGACATTGGAAGCAGGAGAACACAGGGAACAAGGACAGGAACCTACTACAGATGGCCTCTAAAAGACTCTACTGATTGATGTATCAAAGCAGAGGCTGATCATCACAGCCAAACTTTGGGCAGAGTGCAGGGAATTTTATGAAAGAACGGGGAGACAGAACAACCTTGAGGTAACAGGCACTCCAAAAGGAGACCACCACAGCTTTAAAAACTGGGCCCTCAGGGCCCTGCAAAGACTGATACCTCAGCCAAGGACCATGGCAAGGACTGAAAACCCTACTCAAATATAGCCAATAGACTCAGTCTCCAAATGGGTGCCTAGTAAAGGGAGGAGGAGCTGTCTCTGGCATGAATTCAGTGGCAGGCTCTCTGATCACCTCCCTCTGAGGAGAGAGCAGCCTTACCAGGCCACAGAGGAAGACAATGCAACCAGTTCTAATGAGACCTGATAGGATAAGGTCAAATAGAAGAGGAGAAGGCCCTCCCTGTCAGTGGATGAGGGGAGGGGCATAGAGGGAGAAGAGAAAGAGGGGGTGAATTGGGAGGAGGTAAGGGAGGAGGCCACAGCCAAGATACAAATTGAATAAATTTTAATAAAACATAATAAAAACACCAAAGATAATAAAGTCAGTAGGAGGAAGTTAAAGGGTAGATGACAGATTGTAAGGATTTGATGGGAGAATAGGGGAATGCATTCGATAATAATTCACTGTATGTATGGATGTATTATGATATTCTCAAGAAATTAATAAAATCTTTTTATAAGTTGAAAATAAATAAATAAATATTTTTAAAACAATGTTAAACACCAACAAACCAAGCAACCTATTTAAATACGGGACACAGAGATAAACACAGATTGTTCAACAGAGAAATATTGAATGGCAAAACACTTAAAGAAATGCTCAACATCCTTAGTCAACAGGGAAATACAAATCAAAATGACTCTGAGATTCTATCTCATACCCATTAGAATGGCTATGATCAAAAACTCACTTGCCATACATGTTGGAGAAAGTGTAAAGAAAGGGAAACCCTCCTCTATTTCTGGGGGGAATCTAAACTTGTACAACCAATTTGAAAATCAATCTACTGCTTTCTCAGAAAATCGTGAACATCCCTACCTAAAGATCCAGCTATACCACTCCTGGGTATAGATCTGAAAGATATTCAACCACACAGCAGGAACCTTTGTTCAACTATGTTTATAGCAGCTTTGTTTGTAATAAACAGAATCTGGAAACAACCCAGATGTTCCTCAACTGACGAATGGAGGCAGAAATTGTGGCATATTTTCACAATGGAATACTACTCAGCTATTAAAAACAAGGACATCATGAAATTTGCAGGTAAATGGAGGGAAGTAGAAAAGATCATCTTGAGTATAGTATCCCAGAAGCAGAGAGACATGCATAGTCTTATAAGTAGATATTAGACACTTATAATTATATACTAAACATATTACATAGGAGAACATACTAAAATCTACAGACCTAAAGAAGCTAAATGACAAGGAGTAACCTAGGGAAGATGCTTAATTCTCATTCAGAAGGAAAAACAGAACAGACACTGGAAGTTGTAAAAGAGAAGGACAGGACTGGAGCCACCACAGATGTCCTCTAAAAGACTCCAACCAGCAGGGATCAAAGCAGATACAGAGACTCACAGCCAAACTTTGGACAGAGCACAGGGAGTCTTATGGAACAAGGGATATATAAAAGGGCCCAGAGAGGACTGGAGCCACACAATGAAACTAACAAAGCCAAAACAAACAAAAAGCAAAATTAAACAACAACAACAACAAAAACAAAAACAGGGCCCAGGGAGGACTACAGAGACTGAACCATCAACCAAAAACCCCTAGACACCCTGCTCAGATATAGCCTATAGACAGCTCTGTCTCCAGGTGGGTTCCCTAGTAAGAGGGGAAGAGACAGTCTCTGACATGAACTTGGGTACCTGCTCCTTGATCACTTCTCCCTGGTGGGTCAACCTAGCCAGCCTACAGAAGAAGAATATCCAGCCAATCCTAATTAGATCTGATGGGCTAGGATCACACAGTAGGGAAGGAGGAGTTCCCATATCAGTGGACCAGGGAAGAATGATGGGAGAGAAAGAGGGAGGGAGGGTAGGACCAAGAGGAGATGAGGGAGGGGATACCACTGGAATACAATGTGAATAAATTGTAAATAATAATAATAAATTTAATTCAAAAACCAAAAAACAAACAGATAAAAAAGCACAGTAGGTATACATGTACAGTGCATGCATGTAGTTCCATACTAGACATCCATGAGCAGTGTGCTAGATGAAAATATGAACAAAATTATAAGGTTCCAATGAGACATATAATACAACAATTTATAAAATATAAATTTGCACCTGTAAAACACCAGGAATGTAATGGAAGTTTTTTGTTATGTTATATAAAAATGTTTTTGTCATAATCCCAAGCGTGAGATGCTGGAATCCACAGCTGATTATCAGCCTCGTGAGAGGGCACATGATCCTTGTCTTCAGAAACTGCCTTGTGAGGGTGTGTGGCTTTGCCAACTGAAAAAACATACTTTTTGGGACTCTGAGGAGGAATAAATAGGAGAGAGATGGAGGGAGAGAGAAGGAGAGAGAGAAAGAGCGTAGGGGGACTCTTAACTTTGAGATGCTTCTAGAGAGAAATGCTTCAAGGTTGCTGCTGGTCCTTGTTGCTGTTTTTGCTATTGCTGGAAAGCTGAATTGTGGGATTGCTGATTGATGCTTTACTAGACGGCTGAATATCCAGATGGCAAAGAGTCGCTCCAAGGAACTACATTTAAAGGGGTCTGCATCCTCTTTTTCTACTAACCTTCTTTCTCTCCTACCTAGGTTTCAGTGGTTAGAAGGGAGGTAGAAGCTTAAGGAACCACAAATAAAGTAGGTGTAAAAAATCTAAGACTATACAGGCATTTTTCAATAGTATAGCAATAATATGCAATCAAAATATCAAAGATAAATGTTAAAGTAGCTGTATTTCTGGGTCAATTGTAGTATAAATAATATGGTGATGTTACATGAATATGTAAAAACTAACAAATGTGTCTTTAAATCTGTGTTATGTTTTAATTGGAATATAACAAACTACCACAAATTCAGGGAGTTAAAAATATGCAAATCATTATCATATACCCTATTAGTATGAGAAGCCTAGATATAGCTTAGCTGGGCTCTCTGAAAAGTATTGCAGGAGGCTTACATGCAGGTGACAAATAAAGTCAAGACCTAATCTGTGGCATTTTTTTCTTATTCTGAACTCATGTAGCTACAGGGAGAATTCCTTTTCTTGCAGCTATAATTCTCAAAATGGTTTATCCCACAAGACTCACAAAAGAGTATCTCCATGATATGTCAGTTTCTTATCAAAGGCTTGCCTAATTACATTAAGTATTCTCAGGATAATCTGTCTTTTTCTGGATGATATAAAATGTAATTCAAAAAACAAATTCTTTAGTAATTGAATTACTGAAAAGATAGTCAATGTTGTTTCCTGTAACTGGCCATAATACAAAAGGGAAGTGGGTGATGAGATACAGAGGGCATATGCATTGAAATTTTATAACTTAAAATCTTATAAAATTTCAATAACCACAATATCAAGCATATGTGAATGATGAATGACAATATTTTAATATCACCAAATTTGATTAATGAAATAACACAAGCCTGTAACCAATATTACAATGTATGCAATGATTTTATAAACATTAAAATTAGAAATAATGGAAAAATTAAGCATTGCCTAGCTATACCAATAGAATAAGATGCTATAATAATTATAATAATTGCTAGAGATAAAGTAACCACTGCAAATCACAAAGTGGTATGCATAAATTTCTCCTCAAGTATTTATCTTTTTTGTATGAGAAAACGCCTATTTTCTTCTACTTTTTGAAAGGTGAATTACATTATCTATAACTTTTGTCACCCTCCTGTACATTAACATGAAGATAGGTTACTTCTATTTGTTAATATAATACCCACCCACTGATTGACCACCACTAGTGCTTGTCTGTGAGAGTTTCTTCTTTTCTTAAATTTTTATTTATGGATATGTTATTGCACAGAGATATGAGAATGTGTATGGGTGTCTGTGAAGTCCAGAATAGTGTCTCTGTGGAGTGTGTGTGTAATTTAATAATTGTATATGTAAGTAAAATTAATGGCAGCAATAACAAAAGGAATGGAAATAGAATGCCACTAGTTATTTAGTTTATCCACACAGTAGCCTACTACTTCACAGGAATCACCATGCAGAACACAGCATCATCACATCACTGCCTTCCATCTCCAAATACTGTCTCCCTGGAAGGTCTTCAAAAGCCATGAAATTCATGTGATTGTCACCTACTGTGATAGCTACCACTAATTTTTTCAGGAATCCTTCCTAAGGAGTGGCTTGTGGTTCCTTTAAGGTGTCACACAGAAATGTGAACAGAGTGGCTTTTTTTGTTAATCCCTTTATAAAACTCTGTTAACAAAAATCTTTCCACATTGAGATCCTCATTTTTAAACATTTAGAAAGCTTTGTTGAACGTCACAAAATCTATTGATTTTTCCAATAAATGTTTCTTATTATTTTCTTACAATTTTCTTTTGTCTCACTTCCTCTTGTCTACCCACCAAAAGACTCCTCATTAGTCCCTAAGGAACATGGCTAGGTGTTCTTTAATATCATCTCAGTTCATACCTAGCTTGGGATTGTTTGACAATTCACCCAAATTCTCGATCAATACCTTGAAATATGGGATAAAACAGTATTTCTTTCAGGTTTAATGACTACACCTCAAGCTCAAGCAAGCATACCAATACAATCATACATGTGGTCCTCCCAGAATTGCATTTGTGTCTTCTTAGTAGCTATTTCAGTCGCAACAATGGTCTGGGCAATGACCGTTCTTGGGTAATAGTATTAAGTGTCTCTATAGATCTTTTGTCCATATGTTGGACCTAAGACATGAGGTGATTTTTTAAATATATAGACCATTTTGACCTAATTTAAAAAGGCATGGTCTGGAATTTTACAGCAATAATCAGTATTTTGTAATGTGTGTTTTTTCTAAAATAATACTCCATTATGGTGACATATAATTCGGAAAGTACCTTCGAGGAGAAACTGGGAGATACATGACTTATTAATTCCATAGTATGCTGACAATGTGTGCTTATTGATACATTTACTGGTTGTCATGGTGTTCACAGGCTCTAAGAGCATCAATCAATAAATGGGACCTCATGAAACTGAAAAACTTCTGTAAAGCAAAGGACACTTGTCAGAAAAAAATGACAGCCTACAGACTGGGAAAAGATCTTCACCAGCCCTATATCTCACCAGAGGGCTGATATCCAGAATATATAAAAACTAAAGAAGTTAAAAGGCAATAAATCAAGAAATCCAATTTAAAAATGTGGTACAGAGCTACACAGAGAATTTTCTGTAGAATAATACAGAATGGGAGAGAAACACTTAAAGAGATACTCAACAGCCATATCCATCAGAGAGATGCAAATCAAAATGACCCTGAGATTTCACCTTATACCCATCAGAATGGCTAAGATCAAAAACTCAAGTGACAACACATGCTGGAGAGGTTGTGGAGAAAGGGGAACCCTCCTCCATTGCTGGTGGGAAGGTAAACTTGTACAACCACTTTGGAAATCAATCTGGTGCTTTCTCAGACTATTAGGAATACTGTTTCCTCAAGATCCAGCTATACCACTCCTAGGCATATATCCCAAATGTGCTCAAGTACACAAGAAGGACAGTTGTTCAAACATGTTTGTAGCAGCTTTATTAGTAGTAGCCAGAACCTGGAAAAAAGCCAGATGTCCCTCAGTTGAGGGATGGATACAGAAATTGTGGTACTTTTACACAATAGAATACTACCCAGCAATTAAAAACAAGGAAACCATGAAATTTGCAGGCAAATGGTGGGTTCTAGAAAAGATCATTCTGAGTGAGAAAGAAACACACGGTATATACTTACTTATAAGTGGGTACTAGACCTATAAGATAGGATAAACTTACTAAAATCTGTACACCTGAAGAAGATAAACAGGAAAGAGGACCTAGGGTAAGATGATCATTCCTCACTTAGAAAGACAAATGGGATGGACATTGGAAGTAGGAGAAAAGAAATAACAGGACAGGAGCCTACCACAGAGGGCCTCTGAAAGACTCTACCTAGCGATGTATCAAAGCAGATGCTGAGACTCCTAAACAAACCTTCGGCAGAGTGCAGGGAATAATATCAAAGAAGGGGGAGCTAGTATGACCTGGAGAGGACAGGAGCTCCACAAGGACCAAATATATGAGGGGACAGGTATCTTTATGAGACTGTTTCTCCAACCAAGGACCACATATGGATATAACCTAGAACGCCTGCTCAGATATAGCCCATGGTAGTTCAGTATCCAAGTGGGTTTCCTAGGAAGGGGAACAAGAACTATTTTTGACATGAACTCAATGACTGGATCTTTGACCTTTCCCCAACCCCGAGGGAGAACAGCCTTGCTAGGCCACAGAGGAGGATTTCGCAGCCAGTACTAAAGATATCTGATAAATGAGGGTTAGATGGAAGGGGAGGAGGACCTCCCCTATTAGTGGACTTGGAAAGGAGCAGGAAAGAGATGAGGGAAAGAGGATGAGATTGGGAGGGAATGAGGGAAGGGGCTAAGTCTTGAATACAAAGTAAATAACCTGAGTAATATAAAAAATCAAAATTATTAAAAAAGAATATGCTTCTCTGTTTGTTCTACAACCAGATTACTAAGAGTTTCTCTGTATTTGATCTAGACTTTTAAAAATCTTGTTCCGTTCAATAAATCAAGACCCTCAATAACTTCTATCATTTGTGTTTACCCATCAAGATCACTTATGAAATTTGAGAACTGGAGAAATAAGCTCTTTATGCAGTTAAAACAGAGGCTTTGAAAACACGTACTTCTGTTTCTTTTCCGTGACAATCTCTGTTGGGCCATTCCATCAAGGTACCTATAAATCATAGGGTTTTTTCAGTGCCAATGAAATTACTTGAAAATGTTCATTTTTCATTGAATAAATGTTATAATGGGCACAATACTGTAAGATTTAAAATCTAAAACAACTATCATAAAGAATGAAATAGAAGCACAGTTGATAAGTTACAAATGGAAATTGAATCATACTAAATGCTCAATTAAAACCACAAAACATCCAAAAAATACAAAATAAAAGTAAAATGGAATAGAGAAAACAAATGTGAAACAGTAGTACATGTACTAGATTAAAATATGATAATATAAACAATTATCTTGAACAGTGGTTCTCTAGATGTACCAATTTATGGTAGTTTGTACAGTAGATTTAAAAAGACTCAATTCCATAATATTTATATAAAGCCCATTAAGATATTAAGATATATAAATGATATATAAGATGATGGAGAAAGTAAACTAGGTCTATATCAATCAAAGGAAGTTTCAAAGATAGCTAACTTACATAATGAAAATGAACACTCCCTAAGAAGAGACAGCAACTGTGAGCTCAAAGGCACCAAACATCATAGTATCAAATCTATTTGAAAGAAAAACTGATGGAACTATAAGAAAAGATAGAGGGACTATTATAACTGCAGATCCTGCCATACCTCTACCACAAAGAGAGAGAAACAACAGAAAAGAAGTTGGGAATATAGATGAAGTCAATAATACCATCAACCAATAGGATGCCATTGATAACAGTGGGCAGTTACATCAAAGAAAAACAGAGCTCAAGCTCTGTTCTCAAGCTGACATGTAGCAAACAGCAAGAATGAGCATGTATTAGGTTTTAGGCAAAAGTCTGTACATTCACAAGAATTCAGAGTATACAATGCCTGCTCTCAGGCTACAGTGGAATTGAACTCGAAACCAATTTTTAAAAGATGACTGGAAATTAAAAATAAAAAGATTAAATTATATAGTTTTAGAATCCTGGGTCCAAAAGAAATCTGAAGACAAATTTTAAAATATTTTGTACCAAACGAACATAACTAGTTAACATTCATGATATATAGTAAAAGTTGGTTACACAGAAATAAAGAATATTGAATTCAAACAAGATCAAAGCAGATACTGAGACTCATAGCCAAAATTTGGGCAGAGTGCAGGGATTCTTACAAGAGAAGGGGAAGATGAAAAACCTGGGTGGGAGAGGAGCTCCACAAGGAGACCAACAGAGCCAAAAAATCTGTGCCCAGAGGTCTTTTCTGAGACTGATACTCTAACCAAGGACCAAGCGTGGATATAACCTAGAACTTCTGTTCAGATGTAGCATGGCAGCTCAGTATCTAAGTGAGTATCCTAGTAAGGGGAACAGGAACTTTCTTTGACATGAGCTCAGTGGCTGGCTTTTTGACCACCTCCTCCTGAGTGGGGAGCAGCCTTACCAGGGCACAGAGGAAGACAATGAAGCCAGTCCTGATGAGACCTGATAGGCTAGGATCAGAGGGAAGGGGAGGAAGACTTCCACTATCAGTGGACTTGGAGAAGGTCATGGGAGGAGAAAAGAGAGAAAGAGGAGAATTGGGAGGGAATGAGGGGGACATATAGCTGGGATCAAAGTGAATAAACTGTAATTAGTATAAAATATAAAAATTTAAATTAAAAAATACCTAAAATTAATTACCAAAGTTCCCACCTCAGGAAACTATATAAAGAAGAAAAAAGCAATCTAAAGTAAACAAAATAAAGCAATTAAAAATACAAAATAACTCAATAAGAAATTTAGAAAAGAAAATCAATAAACCATAAACCTGGTAGGAAAAATCAAGAACATTGATGTCCTCAACCAGACTATGTTAAATTAAAATCTACTAACAGCAGAAATAAAAGAATGAACATTGTTAAATATTTTGTGTAAATTAAATGGACAATAATATTATAATAACCTAGGTAAAATGAAGATATTTTTTGAGAGGTAATCTTCCAGAGCAAGATGATAGAGATCTCTGGATAAGTCTATATTCTTAACTAGATTAGTAATTAATAACATTCAAAACAGAATGAAATGATACTCATTTTGTTTTATTGCTTTGTACATCAATTATTTAACTACAAATTATACCAGTTTTAAATAAATGAACAAGTGACACCATTAATGTTTCAATCTTATTTCTCTCAAATTTCTGATTTCCCAAACTTTATCAATACCAATGAATTGCTATAAACCCACCTTCAAATTACTGCTTCTTCCACATCAACATGTCAGCCAAAGGAACTAGTCTAACGTAGATATAACTCTGTATGAAAATTTCCTTCACTCCTGGACTCATCACAGGAACTTGGTTTCTTATAATATTCATTCTCTTCCATTCCCCCTTAGAATAATTTACTATAAAATGCAATTATTGTATCAAAAGAAGTCCAAATAAATTTTTAAAAAAACTACATGTACTTGTGCCACCTGAATCTCTAGTTAATAGCCAATGTCAAGAAGTAGTTTTGTGAGTGGGCCATCTTTGACATCAAACTAGTCAGGCATTCCAATGACTAAACAGCCAATCAAAATTGTAATGCACTCACCTAAGAAACCCCAAACTTGAATGCAATGATCTAAGCCTTCACTACTCATAAATCCTCAAAATGATGAAAGAAATAGAAATACTTACGTAGTAATAGACATCTTGTTTATAATAACAGATAATAAATATATAAGCACTTGTCTTATAAAACACTATCTTAGCGTTCCCACCAAATTATCTGCATATTACATAATGTTTATAGAGCAAGAGTTGATAAAACTCTTTTGAGGTAAGAAATGGAACCTTCTATCATTGTTACACTGAGGGCAATATGACTCTGGTCTTTAATTATGTACATAAATAAAAGATACTTTCTAGGTAAAGATTCATATATATATATCAGTGAAAATACAACAAATGAAATGTTGCTGGTTGTCAAATCACTGGAGTTCACTCATATTCTATAGGCTGGTTTCCTATTTGCAACTTCATATGATTTTGAATATTGAGAGACATAAGTGATATATAGAAAGCACATGTCACAAAACTATACAGATTTCATTATATTGAAACTTTCATGAAGTTTCATCTTTAAAAAATGAAAACTGAAATACAACAGATGTCAGAAATATATGTATAATTATATTATCATTAAAATGACTATTTCAAACAAAAAAACCAACTAACCTAAACCATCCAAAAAAATGTTTCAAGAAAATGACTAAGCAGTCAATGTATTTAGTATACGAAAAATAAGAACCACTTGCAATAATTTTCATGTACTGAAATTTAGAAAAAAATACAATAAAAACAAATAACATTTTATATTTCATAGAAATAATCAAACACTTGGGCCTATTAAGTATTAACCTAATATAGATAAAGACATATGGTGATATCTCAGCAATTAAGAATAGTACTTTCTGCTAATTCAGAGGACATAGGTTCAGTAATAAATCTCAATCAATGTTCATAACCTTATATCACTTCCTCCTAGTGAAACCAATATCGTCTTCTGGTTTCACAGGCACTAAGCATGCACATTGTGCATGTATGACATGTTGACAAGACAGTCATGCTCATGAAATTAAAAGTAAATATTTCTAAAATTATAAATAAAAAGAAATCTTATTAGCTTCCAATTCAATTAAAATCTGCCACAACTAATGTTCTCACAAGTAGTTTCTACTTACCTTGTAAAATTGAGTATATGCCTCTGTGTATGCCAGAGGCCAACTATGCCAACTATATATTCATAAGGTAGAAAAACTCATTCATTTGAACACCAAAGTTATAAATTGTAATGTAATCCCTATATCATTTGAAAAAGTAAAAACATGAAAATTACTCAGTGCCTTGGTCTTAACTCAAGCAAATGATAGAATGATTAATTCACATGAACGGATAGCCTTAAAACTATCAAATAGTATCACATCTAGAATAAATGGATTTCAGAAACATAAAATTAAATTTTAAAAAAACCTCTTGTAAACTATGCATTATATTATGAACTACATGATTTTTAACATGTGTTGGTATAATGTTGTAGAATGTATACAGTTAACCCTTGTTCATTCAAATTCTAATTTTTTATCTCACCATCTGGCTTCAATCTGGATAATGCATTGTGATGTATATTCTAAGCATCACCTGCCTCATGTTTGGGTAAAATGTCACGAATTGTTCTCTCTGTTACCAGTAAAAGCCAATTAGCCAGGGCTGAGCAATATAGAGAATAGGGTGGGACACCCTGGTGTAGTGAGGGGAGGAGGAAGAAAAAAGTAGAGGTGAGATCTGTGAGGAGAGACCAGGAAACATCAGGAGAAACTAACAGGACCTAGGATATGATTAAAAAGCAAGTATAATGTGGCAAATCTGAATAGGAGAAAGCTATACTTGCTTGGAGGTTTAGGATGGAGTAATTATTGCATAGCATTATGCTCTAGGCTAACTAAATAAATCCTAGACTCTCTGTGTAATTATTTGGATATATAGCTGGTTAGGGAGAAACTTCTGTTTTTCTAAAAATAAATCAATATTAAATATTAATAATCATTCAACAAACAGGAAAATCAAATGGGATATAAAATTTAGAAAAATATACATTTTGATTATTTGAAATTACCACTTTCATAATTGAGAATGTATTTACAGTTTCATAGATTTCAGCATAATAAATATGTATAGCAAAATTACAAAGAATACAATGAACTGAACAACACTCAGTATTTGTTTATCTGTGTATTTGGTAAGGTTAATTTGGTGGAAATGGAGAAGTCAGAAAAAAATACTTCTCAAAAAATCTATTCTCATACATCCTTGTTTCTAATTGGGAAAGGAAATAAATAATATATAGTCAACAATGAGAAAAATGAAGGCAAGGCACATGAGGTAAGCTGATGAGTTTTTCCGGGGATAGATAACTAGTGTACACCCAGGTCTAAATACAGTTTGGGAAGAACCCTAATGGAAACAAAGAAGGGAGCCAGTGACACTCTAGGGAACTATCACTGTGGCAGAGGAAACAGCAATGCCAATGCCCCAAACACAATCCACCTTGGGTCATTAAAAAGTGTTGATTACCCTGCATAGGCTGACATTGGCATGGGAAGAATGATCGAGGAATAATGGCCAGACCATGAAAGGGTCACTCTGTCTTGGTTCTCTAGTAAGGAGCACCTGTAGTAACACACACAAAAGAAAACAGTGTCATGGAAGTGAGGTAGTGCTCTCAGGGCCATGAGAACTCATTCTAAACTAATTTTCAAGGTAAAACCAAGCAACTACCTAGTTAATATGGATTGTGAGACAAAAGGATGAAACAAGGATGACTCCCAATAACTGGGAGAGTTGGAAACATTGGAAAGGCAGAGGCAGGATAATCCTAGCTCTGAAAAGATTTTTTTTTGGTTAGGTTATATCAAGTTAGGATCATTTACACCGAAGTAAACTACTGAACTGGATATAGAAAGCTAGTATTTAAATGAAAATTTAAGCTGGCAATTGAAAAGCAAAACTTTAAATATAATAGTGATTTTTTTAAGAATAAAAACTGAGTTACATCAATAGTAAGATACTGTAGATAAAAAAGATGGAGGGACCCAGTCTAGGGTCAAGGAGAACAGAAGAGAAGTCAGGGACATTTAGGAGTAGCACTAAGATGTGAAATAGCCAAGCACTGATATACTGATCTAGTACAGAAGGAAATATAGAAAAGAAAGTCAAGAATTATCTCACCCCTAGTTCTCAGAGCTTTGCGGCAGATACACAAATAAATGTTTACTAATATGACAACTCTCATCAAAAATATATCCTATTATTTGTGAATAGTGTCTATTATGCAAAAAGTTACACATTCTATCATACATGCAATTGTATGTTAAGTCATATCTAAATTAAATTTGTAATGAAATATGTTGAAAAATCTTTATGACTAAACTAATATTAAGGAAAATAACCAAAATGAAGCCTTGCAGCTTATGTATCTCTCATATTCTTATACTCATAGGGGAAAAAAGCTTTAATTTAATCCACAAACACAAAACACATTTTGGACACCTATGTTCCCTTAAGAAAGAATATTCACTACAAACATTAAAAATACTTCTTTTTCTTTGTTTAATGTAACAGTGGTCCATAACATGTTTTCTTGTTCACAGAAAACTGCTTTCCAAAGAGATAGATTCTAGATAGAATCTCTATGCCTGAGTTGTTTTTCCTGACCATTAGAGATTCATCATGACAAGAAGCATGTGAAGGGAGCGCTAAAGGCAGATGCTGTCTGAGAAGCAGCTAAGCCTAGTGATTCACACAGGCATTGCCATAGATAAACAGCATGGTACCAGCCAGCATCTCCCCCCCCCCCGCCTCTCCCCTCCATCTCTTCTCCTGCAGCTCCCCCAACCTCTGCTAAAGTACATAATAGAGCTGCCTTACTAGTGGTTATGTAATTGACCTCCACATAATGCTTGGGATGATTTTCTAAAGTCCTATCTAAATATATGTCAAGAAAATCATTTCGAACTAAAGCAGAAAGCCTTCCTGCAATTTCTGAGGGATTTATTTTTAGCCTCCAACCAAGCTCAGGACAGAGAGTTAGACAAACACATTATGATGAATTTCTATGTTAAAACTGCTAGGTATGGAGAGGAGGTGTTTATCTAAATCTATATTTATCACAGTAACAGGATTGTGTTTACGTATGTGCAATTGTGATTGTACCCATTTAAATCCTCAATTAATTCAGTTGTTTAAAATTTAAATTTATATGGTGAGATACAAAATATTTATGTTTTATGTATACTTTTTAATTTTAATTAAAGTATAATTATATCATTTCTCCCTTACCTTACCTCACTACAGTCCTCCAATATCTCTTTCCTCCAACTCCTTCCATACACTTCACTCCTTCTCAAATGATAGCCTCATTATCTTCTATTATTATTGCTACACACACACACACACACACACAGACACACACACACACATGCCTAAATATATAAACACAACCTGCCGAATCCATTTAGCATTGCCTATGAGAATATTATTTCAGGGGTGATCTCTTTATAATTGTCTTAAGATTTCTGTCATTGTGAAAGAAACACCTTGAGCAAAAGCATCTTGGGATGGAAAAGTTGTATCATCTTTTACATGTCTAGGTAATAGTTTTTACTGAGGGATGACAATACAATAACTCAGTGCAGGAACCAGAAAGCATAAACTGATCCAGAGACCATGCTTACAGGGCTTGCTCGGCATGCCTTCTTGTAGCACTCAGGACAACCAGCCCAGCAGTGATACAGCCCACACTGGTCATCAACAAAGACAGTGTGTCACGTCTTCCAGCCTGTTTCGTAGGGACATTTTCTTCATTGAGTTTTCTTCTTTCCAAATGACTATAGCTTTTCTAAAGCTGACATAAAACTAGCTGGCACAGTACTGGATAAACTAATTCTATCTCTCTCAGTAGTAGCTGGTTGCATGTAGTTCTTTGTCTGGTGGTGGATCCCCTGTGAGCTTTCCTATTTTAACCTAGTATGTCTATTGAGATTGACTGTCATTATTCAGGTTTTGTCTAGGCAGGCATATTCTTTAGGCCTCATGGATGTAGCTACCCTGTCACTTCCAAAAGCCACTGTCTCACAGAAGATTTCCTATTTCTCTTACTCTTTGAGTGAACCTCCCTTTCTTTAGAGACACACCTATGCAACAAAGATAAACACTACCTCAGAGTAAAGGGCTGGAAAAATGTTTTTCAAGCAAATGGAGCCAGAAAACAAGCTGGAGTAGCTATCTTAATATCTAATAAAATAGACTTTCAAACAAAATTAATCAAAAAAGATAAGGAGGAGCACTACATTCTCATCAAAGGAAAAATTCACCAAGAGGACATCACAATTCTGAACATATATGCCCCAAATACAAGAGTGCCTACATTTGTAAATGAGACATTATTAAAGCTTAAATCACACATTGATCTCAACACCCTAATAGTGGGAGACTTCAACACCACATTCTCACCAAGGGGCAGATCAACTAAACAGAAACCAAATAGGGAAATAAAGACACTTACAGAGTCCCTAAATCAAAGGGACCTAATCAACAGCTACAGATCTTTTCACCCAAACTCAAAAGAGTATAAAGATGTTCTCTGATCAGGAGTTGTATTGTAAATGTATGCAATAGTCCTGGGCTTCCCAAAATCAGGTGAGCTCAGTGTTGTGACCAGCTGTGATTTTTATGTAATGGTCTCCATTTGCTGCAAAATGTTTTACCTATGCAATTCATTTTGTACATGGGCAGACACACAGCAGTATAACCATTTCTTCCAAAGTAAATCTTTTTCACTTAGAGGAATATGAGAGGCTCAAAAAAAATCAGGAAATAAAAAAATTTTACAAGACTTGGGAAGCTCCTGAAACTTACAAGATTCTCAAGGTCCCTTATGTGATTATGTAAGCAGTGAAGGTTGCTGGGAAACAGAGACTCCCCAGCTCACTGAGATACCTGCAAGTTAACCAGAGATAACGAAAGTGGTAAAATTCTTGAATAATCATCCATATTGAGGTTTTCCTTCTACTGTATTTATCTCTGAATCACACATATGTCTGCATATAACCCTCACCTATGCTCTTAGAAGTAACCCTGATAAATTCCCTGGTTCACTAAGTTAAACTGGGATAAAATAGTTTCTTTGATCTGTTATCAGTGCTTATTTGGGGTGAACTGACTTTGACTAAGGTCTTCCTAGAAAAGTTCAAACAAAATTTGTTTACACCAGAAAACATATATGTGCTTTTCCTATTCTGAAGAAAGTCTTTTCCATTGGCCACTTTAGCAATGTATATATTATGGAAGAATAGTATTTTATAATATACAAAAATATTTTATTTTATATTTCTGTTATATCAATATTAACATTTCACATAACCTAAAATAATTTCTTCAGTATCAGTCATCATCAACTTTATAATTAAAATCTCATCTTTTATATGACTTCCTTCCTTCTTAGCTCTCATAATTGTTTACAAAAATAAAATATTAGTTCTCACTCTTGACTAATGTCATGTATTGTTACCAATTACAATTCGTAAAGAATCTTTCTCTCTTACACATGCGCACACCACCATCACAACCATCACCCCATCAAAATAAAAAAGAAAAAGTTTAGTGCAGTTCTAAGGAAATATAAGCAGAGCTGATAGACAACTGAATGAAATCACTGTGTGATTTGTTTATCATCTGAAGCCAGATTGCTAACACTCCATCCAGAAGGAAAGGCTCGAGCATGAGTTAATTCAGGCCCTATTTACAATTCTACAGTACACTTAACATGCAATTGTCTCTTGATGTATTGAAATGTTTAGTGAATTTCAATGAAGGTAACTTCTATAAATATTCTAGGACAGATGTAATTAAATATGTAATAGTCATTTGGTTGAGGCCAACTAGACAATAACAGAAAAGCACTGTTTGCTTTCACTACTCCTGAATACTCAGGACATACATGTGAAAGAAGGAAGAGCCAAATGACTGACTGATAAAACACAGAAAATCTCATTTAGGTCAAAGTTGTACTCATTGATAATAGAGCATTCTTTATCAAAATTTAGTCTTTAGAAAAAAAGGCTTTCTTATATATTTTTTCTAATAATTTTAGTATTTCAATTCAATAATCTTAAATATTTATAAATTTACCAAGATCAACATAATTAAAAGGAAAACCAAAATAATTTGGATGGAAAATTTTTTAAAAACCTCTCTCTATAAAAATATGCACACAAAGTTTGTCAGCTCTGTATGGGAACAAAAGAAAACACAGCTTGCAGAAATAACTAATACGATTTAAGACAATGTTGAATTAGCAAGACATTTGAAAGAAGCTTTCAGAATGAGTTTACGCTAGAAAGCTGAAGAACTTGCTGTGTGCTCTGGCAATCCTTCTGACACACCTCCAAAAACAAAGCATGAAACAAAATTGTACCTTCATCAATGACAATATTCACAATTAACAATATTTGGCAAAGATACAAAGAATCCATCAATGAGTAAATGGGTAAATAATATCAGCCTTAAAAATAATGAAACCTTGTCATTTGCAACATCATACATGAAGTTGCATTAACCTGGTGAGAAACAGAAAGACAGTATTGTATGAGCTATTTCTAAAATCTGAAAGCGTATGACTCATAAACTAAAAGAACAGAATGGTAGATGTAAGAGGCTGTCATGCCAAGCAGAAGAGGGAAGACATATGCAAAGTATAAAGTTCCAGTTTTGCAACACAGACTCAAGCAGTCTTCAACCATATTAAAAATGTGTTCACCTAAATGCCTAAGAAATATTGAATGAATAATTAACTCAAGATAATATACACTATCAACCTCTTTCATACTAATATTTGGACCTGAGTATGCCATAAACCCCTGTTAATATGCAATGCAGGCAAGAAGATCCAGTTTGAAAGCCTGGAATCATAATAAAACACATAGGAATTGAAGCTGTTTCATCTGCATCTCTCATTCCGTCAAGGCCTTCCTTTAGATGTTTGCCTGGCCTAATCTCTCCCTTTCTTCCAGCTTTAAAATCATTTCTTCAGGCACTTCCTAGGCTGACTAGTGAGAGAATAACCATTCAGCCTTCTTCTGACCCTTTCTATCACATTCAAATGTTTCAGACTTTTCACAATATCTTGCACATTTTCATAGGGGCTGAAATCCCTTTACTTAGTCTGTTTTGTCCAGTTCAATTATAGATGAGATGTAAGTACCTGATATGCATTTGCCAAATAATTGTTAAATTAATAAATAATAAAATACTGAAATGTCTACCATGGAACTCAGAGTGCTAGGCTGTAGTTTAAATCTGTCTTCCAAAAGTCCTGTTTACATTTAATTGCCAATGTAGACAATGTGGCAGGTGGAATCCTTCATTATGTGATTCGAACGTGAGTGACCTACCCTCAGAGATGGGATTCTACTCTTATCCCAGGACTGTGGCGATTTCTGGGGGAGTCCTTACTACAGGCTCTTGCACACACATGTGTTCACTGCTCCCATTCTCATTAACTTCTCCAGCATGTGTGGGTTTCTTGCCACAAAATGCCCTCTACAACTTCATGGCAAAGAAGCTCCTCACCAGTAATAAGAGAAGAAGAAATATGGGATTGGGAGGGAATGAGAAAGCTGGAATACAAAGTAAATAAACTGAAATTAATATAAAAAGTAAAAATTATAAAAAGAAATAAATTTAATATCAACAAAATATGAACACACCGTAAAGTTAAAAATTAATATCAGAAATGCAACTAAGTAGTTTATTTCATGATAATTTTTACCTTAAATGCAGTTTTTGAAATCCTGTGATGAAAGAAGTTGGTATATACAAATGATGGACACTACATAAACCTTACAAATATTTTTTGGATGAAAAATCCACAGGAAAAGTAAGGGTGAGCTTTAGACCTAGTATTTACATATATATAATCAATATTGGGGAAACATGCAGTCAGAAATATTTGTAGATAAAATTGTCATTACGGGTCTGGGGAGATGACCTAGCAGGGAAAGGTACTTGCTGCACAATCTTGAAAGCCTAAGTTTTGACATCAAGAATACAAGTAAGAGACACAGTAGCTAAGGCATCTTAAAAATGGAAAGAGAATCAAATGACCTCCAAGAGACTGGCTTCCTCAGTGGAGAAGAGACTGTCTCAAACAAGGTAGGAGGATGAAAAGCAACACCAAAAGATTCTCTTCTGACCTCTATAGTGTGTACACATCCACACACATGAACAAGTATGAACAAGACACACACACAAACACATAAGCTTATTTTAATTTAAAAATAGGCATTATGTCAACATAATAGAGAAATATTTACAACAAAACAAATCACTTATTGGGTGTGTTAGTCTTCTTTGGTAGCATAATAAAATATCATGCTGAGCCCCTAAGCCAACAATTCATTTTCTCATAGTTCTAAAGCCTGCAAGCACACAGTCAAATTGGTACAGTCAGTCACATTGGTAATTTCTCATGAGGCTTTTCCCCCTACTGCCATGTGTCTTCTGAGGAAACTAGCTCTGAATACATGGAGAAAGAAATCTTGTGTCGTCTCCCTCCTTTTAAGGCCACTGGTCTATAGACTTGTAGCCCTATCCAAATTAAACCATTAACTTTCTCTTAGTTAGGGTTTCTATTGCTGTTAATGAAAACACCATTACCAAAAAGCAAGTTGGGGAAGAAAGGATTTATTCAGCTTACACTTCCACTTTACATAACATTCTTACACAGACTGAAATTAACAAATAAACGTAAATGCGTAATACACTTATATAGATACATATTTATGTAAATAATTAATATGTGTTTTTTCGGGACTTATTTTAGTCCATAATGCAGAATGTCTAAATAAATTGTGAAATATCCTAAGATAAAATACTATAAAATTATAAATGTAGAATCACATTTTCAAGAATATTTATTAACTCTTAGGTGTTAACAGATATGATCAGTGAAAACTTAGGCAACAAAATAGACATACAATTAATGTTGTTAGTTTAAGGTACCTCACGATTTCTTGTATTCTTTTTATTAATTCTTTGAAAATTTCCTGAATGTATTACTTCTTAAATACTAGAGCAATGCATGTTTTTAAAAGCTCTATTAACTTGCAAGTAGCTGATATATAGCTAAGTATTGCTTAAATTATTATTTTGTCTGCCTACATAAATGATAAAAACTACTTTCAACATTTAAAAGGAGCAGTGGAAAAGACTTAAAGAGGCAGGTTGCTGCTGTTGAACAATATGATAGGAAAGAGGCAGGTAGCTAGGCCTTTCAGACCTTCCTGCAATGATCTGATACGGAATTAAAAAAAAAAAAAGTGAGCTAACATCTCAATATGTCCAGAGTTTATTTACATCAGAAAACTGACACTATAATAAATCATTTTCCCTCAGGGTCATTTATCAGACTGTTCGCTCTATGCAGCATCTATATCAGACAGGGGGAATATGCTCATATCCCCTCTCTTTAAAGATATCAGAACGTAGTAAACATTTCCCAAAGGTTAATAGACAGTACTCAGAGACTGTGAGGGAGGCAAGTTGTCTTCTCTAATGGTTTTCTATTTCTTTTGTTCATTTCCCTATCATTGAAGTTTGGGGGTCTGTCCTAGATAATGGGGGTCTGTGTGAGTTGTAAATTTTTGTTCCTATACTTGTTAAGCAAGAGGCCTGTCAGAAGCAGCAAAGCAGGTGTTCTTACAGCCAGCGTCCATTGACACAGGGCCAACTCCGTATGGTCCACTCTAAGAAAGGCAAAAGAGTGCAGACTGAAGGAAACTGTATATGAAGCCAAAGAGGGAGAAATACAAAGTCTCTTCAAGTGTTCTCTGTAAACTGACAAAATGTTCATTATAAGGACCACTTTGCCAGGTCTTGTCCTTACAGAGTTTTAGAACTTAGAAGGTGGAAGCACAGGGAAAACACTGGGTTGAAGACGAAAATAATAATAAAATTGAAAAGAAAAACACTAATAAGAAGAATTTATTTAAAAGAAGCATACACTTCTGGGAGATAAGATCTGTGCAGAAGTGTGGCTCCATTCTCACTGTCTGGAGGAAGAAGACATTGAGGAGCACCTAAGATGCAAGAATCCAGGACAACAGCCAATCCCAGGGAGACTAGAAAATTGGAAGAACAATGGTAGCAGGAGTAGTGAACATGATTTTCCTTTTGCAGAAACTCAGAAGTAGAGACTCCAGTGTTTTTTCATTGGTGTGATATTGGCTATAAACATTCTTGCATATTTAAATTCTGGCCCTGACCAGTGAAATGACTCCGCATAGAAAAGCACTTGCCTGAACCAACATAGCTGAAGGAGATATCCAACTCTTGAAAATTGCCCTTAGACTTCCATATGCCCCCCCCAATACAAACACTAAAGCAAAGTTTTTGAATCTTCTTTGTTTTTCTTTTCTTTTTGCTGAGAGTTTTTATCATGAATAAAAAACAGAAGTTATCATTTTTTTATTATTTTAGGTGATAGCTTTTGCTTTCACTCTGTTAATGCAGTAAATTATTTGCCTTTCAAATGTGTCTCTTCCTAAAATTCCTTTTGGCAGGATGGCCATTTTCACTATGCTAATCCTACAATCCATGAGCATGGGCAATCTTTCCATCTTCTGATATCTTCTTCAATTTCATTCTTCAGAGATTGAAGTTTTTTTTCAAACAGGTCTTTCACTTGCTTGATTAGAGTTACACCAAAGTACGTTATGTTATTTGTGGCTATTGTGAATGGTGGTGTTTACCTATTTTCTTTCTCAGCCCTCTTGTCTTTTGTATACAGGAGGGCTACTGATTTTTTGAGTTAATTTTGTTTCCACACACTTTGCTGAAGGTGTTTATCAGCTGCAAGAGTTCTCTGATGATTTTGAAAAAGAAACCAAAACCATACAATGAAAAAAAGAAAGCATCTTCAACAAATGATGCTGGTCAAACCAGGTGTCTACATGTAGAAAAATGCAAACACATCCATATTTATCACTGTGCACAAAACTAAAGTCCAAGTGGATCAAAAACCTCAACATAAAACCAAACATACTAAACCTGTTAGAAGAAAAACAGGGGAAGAGCCTTGACCTCACTGACACAGGACACAATTTCCTGAACAAAATGCCAATAGCACAGGCTCTAAGTTCAACAATCTATAAATGGGACCTCATTAAACTGGAAAGCTTCTATAAAGCAAAGGACACTGTCATCTGAAAGACAAGACATATTTGGGGCATAGATGTTCAGAATTGTGATGCCCTCATGGTGGATTTTTCCTTTGATGAAAATGAAGTGTACTTCTTCATCTTTTTGATTAATTTTGATTGAAAGTCTATTTTATTAGATATTAAGATAGCTACTCCAGCCTGTTTAATGGGTCCGTTTGCTTGAAAAGCCTTTTTCCAACCCTTTACTCTGAGGTAGTGTTTATCTTTTTTGCAGAGGTGAATTTCATGGATGCAGTAGAAAGCTGGATCCTGTTTCCATAACCAATCTGTTACTTTTGATTAGGGAGTTGAGTCCAATGATGTTGATAGAAAATATTGACCAATGAATATTAGTTCTTTTTATTATGGAGGCAGTAATGATAGTGTTTCTGTGCTTGTTTTCTTTTAATTTTTTGTTGTAAAGTTTTTTTATGTCCTATGTTTTCTTTTTTTAATTTTTTAAGTAATTTATTTATGCTTATATTAAACACAGGTTATATACTTGTTTCCCAGCTGCAGCCCCCTCCCTCATTCCCTCCCACTCTCCCCATCCCTCCCTCATCTTCTCCCTGTCCCCTACCAAGTCCACTGATAGGGGAGGACCTTCCCCCCCCCCTTTCCATCTGAGCCTATCATGCCTCTTTAGGACTGGCTGCAATGTCCTCTTCTGGGATCTAGTTAGGCTGCTCCTCCCTCGGGGTCCAAAGGGGGGTGGGCGATCGACAAGGCAGCCTTTGAGTTCATGACCAAAATAGTCTCTGTTCCCCTTACTAGGGTACCTAGTTGGGTACTGTCCTATGTTTCCTGAGCATAGTGAATTTCGTTAGATTGGAGTTTTCCTTCTGGTATATTCTGTAGGGTTGGGTGGCTCTGTAGATATTAAGTATAGTTTTCTCATGGGATATTTTATTGTCTCCATTTTTGCTGATTGAAAGGTATGCTGGGTATAGTAGTCTGGGCTGGCATTTGTGGTCTGCATGACATCTGCCCAGGCCCTTCAGGATTTCACAGTTTCTGTTGAGAAGTCTGTTGTGATTCTGGTAAGTCTACCTTTATATGTTACTTGGCCTTTTCCCCTTGTTGCTTTTAATACCTTTTCTTTGTTCTGTAAATTTAGTGTTTTGACTATTATGTGATATGATATGTTTCTTTTCTGGTCTAGTCTATTTGGTGTTCTCTAGGCCTCTTGTATGTTTATGGACATCTCTTTCTTTAAGTTTGGAAAATATTCTTTTGTTCCCACTTTCTTTTTTTTTTTAAATTTTAGTCACAGGTCATTCCCTTGTATCCCAACTGTAGACCACTCCCTCTTTACCTCCCAATCCCACCCTCCCTCCCTCATCTCCTCCCTGCCCCCTCCAAGTCACTGACCAGGGAAGGTCCTCCTCCCCTTCCATTTGACACTAGCTTATCAGGTATCTTCAAGACTGACAGCAATGCCTTTATCTGTGGCCTAGAAAGGCTACTCCTCCCTTGGGGGAAGAGGAAGCTCAATGAGCCAGTCATTGAGTTCATGTCAGAAATAATCCTTGTCCCTCTTACTAGGGTACCCACTTGGATACTGAGCTACCATGGGTCACATCCAAGCAGGGGTTAGGTTATATCTATACATGGTCCTTGTTGGAGAAACAGGCCCCCTGTGTCCTGATATATTTGGTCCTTGTGGAGCTCCTGTCCTCTCCAGGTCATATTAACTCCCCCTTCTTTCATATGATTCCCTGCACTCTTCCAAAGTTTTGGTTATGAGACTCAGAATCTGCTTTGATGAGGGCCTCTGAAAGAATCAATGTAGCATTGTATCAAAGCAGATATTAAGAATCACATCCAAGCCTTCGGCAGAGGGCAGGAAATAATAATAAAAATGGGGGAAGTTAATAAGACTTATGGAGAACAAGAGCTCCACAAAGACCAAACTGAGCAGGGCACAGGGGTCTTCTATGGGACAGTTTCTCCAACCAAGGACCATGTATGGATATGTCCTAGAACCCCCGCTCAGAAGTGGCCCATAATAGCTCAATATCCAACTGAAGACCCTAGTAAGGGGAACAGGGACTGTTTCAGACATGAACTTGATGGCTGGCTCTTTGACTCTCCCCCATAAACGCCAGGGAGTAACAGCCTGGCTAGATCCCCAGGGGAGGACATTGTAGCCAGCCCTGAGGAGACAAGATGAACTGGGGTCCGATGGAAGGGGAGGAGATCCTCCCCTGTAGGTGGACTTGGAGTGGGCAGGGAACAGATGAGGGAGGGATGGGGAGAGTGGGAGGGAAAGAGGGAGTGGGCTACGCCAGGGGTGCAAAGTCCCTAACCTCTGATTGATATAAAAATAAAAAATAAAAATAAATTTAAAAAAAGAATCTGCTTTGATAAACTACTAGGTAGAGTCTTTCAGATGCCCTCTGTGGTAGGACCCTGTACTGTTACTTGTTTTCTTCTACTTCCAATGCCGATCCCCTTTGTCTTTTTAGGTGAGGACTGAACATCTTACCCCTGGTACTCTTTCTTCTTTATCTTATTTAGGTGTACAGAATTTAGTACGTTTATTTTATCTTATAGGTCTAGTACCCACTTATAAGTGAGTATATACTGTGTGTGTCTTTCTGCTCCTGGGATACATCACTCAGGGTGATCTTTTCTAGATCCCACCATTTGCCTGCAAATTTCATGATTTCCTTGTTTTTAATTGCTGAGTAGTATTCCATTGTGTAAAAGTACCATAATTTCTGTATCCTTTCCTCGACTGAGGGACATCTGGGTTGTTTCCGGGTTCTGGCTACTATGAATAAAGCTACTAACATGGTTGAGCAAATGTCCTTGTGAATTTGAGGCTCTTTTGGATATATGTCTAGGAGTGGTATAGATGGATCTGGAAGAAACAGTATTCCTGATTGTCTGAGAAAGTGCCAGATTGATTTCCGAAGTGGTTGTACAAGTTTACATTCCCACCAGCAATGGAGGAGGGTTCCCCTTTCTCTACCACCTATACAGCATGTGTTGTCACTTCAGTTTTTGATCTTAGCCATTCGGATTGGTAAGGTGAAATCTCAGGGTTGTTTTGCTTTGCATCTCTCTGATGGATATGGCTGTTGAGCATCTCTTTAAGTGTTTCTCTCCCATTCTATATTCTTCTACAGAGAATTCTCTGTTTAGCTCTGTACCACATTTTTAATTGGATTGCTTGAATTATTGCCCTTTAAATTCTTTAGGTCTTTATATATTCCAGATATCAGCCCTCTGTCAGATGTAGGGTTGGTGAAGATCCTTTCCCAATCTCTAGGCTGTTGTTTTGTTCTGACAACAGTGTCCTTTGCTTTATAAAAGCTTTTCAGTTTCATGAGGTCCCATTTATTGATTGTTGATCTTAGAGCCTGTGCTGATGGCATTCTGTTCAGGAAGTTGTCTCCTGTACCAATGAGTTCTAGGTTCTTCCCCACTTTTTCTTCTAACAGATGTAGTGTATCTGGTTTTATGTTGAGGTTTTTTGATCCACTTGGATTTTAGTTTTGTGATAAATATGGATCTATTTTCATTTTTCTGCATATAGACATCCA
Organism: Pachyuromys duprasi; assembly: GCA_028658305.1. Lineage (NCBI taxonomy): Eukaryota > Metazoa > Chordata > Mammalia > Rodentia > Muridae > Pachyuromys > Pachyuromys duprasi. The sequence continues at coordinate 46,574,608 of CM053765.1, read as the reverse complement.
GTTGGACCTGCACCATTTGTTAAAGATGCTTTCTTTTTTCCATTTAATGGTTTTGGCTTCTTTGTCAAAAATCAATTATTCATAGGGGTGTGGGTTTATTTCTGGGTCTTCTATTCTTCAGTTCTATTGACCCACCTTTCGGTGTTTATGCCAATACCATGCAGGTTTTATTATTATTATTATTGCTCTGTAGTACAGTTTGAGATCAAGGATGGAGATACCTCCAGATGATTTGTTGTACAGGATCGCATTGGAAATTCTGGGGGTTTTTTTGTTTCTCCATATGAAGCTGAGAATTTTTCTTTCAAGGTCTGTAAAGAATTGTGTTGATATTTTGATGGGATTTGCACTGAATCTGTAGATTGCTTTTGGCAGAATGGCCATTTTCACTGTTAATCCTACCAATCCATAAGCAAAGGAGATCGTTCCTTCTTCTGATATCTTTTTCAATTTCTTTCTTCAGAGACTTGAAATTTTTTTTTCAAACAGGTCTTTCACTTGCTTGGTTAGAGTCACCCCAAGGTACTTTATGTTATTAGTGGCTATTGTGAAGGGTTTTGTTTCCCTGATTTCTTTCTCTGCCCTTTTGTCTTAGGCATACAGGAGGGCTTCTGAATTTTTTCAGTTAATTTTGTATCCAGCCACTTTGCTGAAGATGTTTATCAGCTGAAGGAGTTTTCTGGTTAAATTTTTGGGTCACTCAGGTATACTTTGACTTCTTCCATTTGTATCCCCTTGATCTCCTTTAGTTGTCTTATTGCTCTAGCTAGGACTTCAAGTACTATGTTGAGATATAGAGAGAGTGGGCAGCTTTGCCTTGTCCCTGATTTTAGTGGGATGTTTTTAAGTTTCTCTCAATTGAGTTTGATGTTGGCTATAGGCTTGGTTTATGTTGCCCTTACTATGTTTAGATACATGCCTTGTATCCCTGATATCTCCAAGATTTTAAACATGAATGGGTGTTGGATTTTGTCAAATGCTTTTTCGACATCTAAGGAGATGACCATGTGTTTTTTTTTCTTCAGTTTGTTTATGTGTTGGATTACATTGATGGATTTCCATATATTGAACTACCCTTGCATGCCTGGGATGAAGCCTACTTGGTCATGGTGGGTGATATTTTTTATGTGCTCTTGGATTCAGTTGCAATTATTTTATTGAGTATTTTTTCATCGATGTTCATAAGAGCGATAGGTCTGACGTTCTCTTTTTTTTGTTGGGTCTTTGTGTGGTTTAGGTATCAAGGTGATTGTGGCTTCATAGAATGAGTTTAGTAATGTTCCTTCTGTTTCTAGTTTGTGAAATAAAATGAAGAGAATCGGAGTTAACACTTCTTTGAAGGTATTGTAGAATTCTCTGATGACACTATTTTGAAACAATTTTATTGCATGTAGGCTTCTGTAGTACTGGCTGGGAGGCCCTGTGAAGTCAATACTGTAGCTTGGCTTTAAGATATGGGACCCAAGAAGGATTGTTCTGTGGATCTGGGACTCTGTGGAGGGCACTCAGAAGGCATGGGTTCTGCACATGGTAGCTCTGAGATGTGGTAGCTCCGCAGGGCGAGTGCTCCCCTGGGCAGGACCTTGGGCAAGGCAGAAGCTCTGCAAGAGGGTGCTCAGTGGTGTAGAGGCTCCTTGGACTTGTGCTCCATTGGATGGTGTTCAGTGGGCGGGTACAGCTGCCAAATGAGGCTGAGGAGTTAGAAGTTCAGCTTCTGCTGTCTTGTTCCCCAGGCAGTGAATTTTGTGCTCAGCTCACTGGTGCTGTGTGTAGGCTCCCCTGAGGAGGAGGGAGGCCGGAACAAGGGAAGTGCCCCTCTCCATTCCCAAAGAAGCCCCCCCCATCTGAATCTACAAGTGTTCTCTCCTTCTGTGGTGTCCCCTCTCTTTCAGAAAGCCAAAATGTCTAAATTCTGGCTTCGATTGCCCCTTCACTCACCAATTTCAGAGATTCAGATCCTCTCTCTCTCAAAAAATGGTGTGAGCTGATCGCCCCCATCTTGGATCCCTGGAAAATATTCTTCTATGATTTTATTGAAAATATTTTTGTCTTTTCATGGTGTCCTTGACTTCTTGGATGTTTTGTGTCAGGACCTTTTCTGATTTTATGTCTTTTTTGAGAGATGTATTTTTTTTCAATTTTGTGTCTTCCAGTGCATGAGATTCTCTCCTCCACATCTTGTATTCTGTTGGTGATGCTTACCTCTGTGGTTTCCGATCTTTTCACTAGGTTTTCCAACTCCAATACATTCTCTCTGTATGTTTTCTTTATTAATTCTAGTTCTGTTTTCATGTCTTGCACCATTTCCTTCATCTGTTTGTATTTGGATTCCTGTCTGTTGATAATGGCTTATAATTTTGGTTAGTTTCCTCTCTATATTCCTCTATATGTTCCTCCACATGTGTCCCTATTTGGCTGTATTTGCTTGTATTTCTTTGAGAGCTTTGTTTGTTTCCTCTTTATGTGCCTCTAATAACTGGATAAGCATAGCTTAAATTCATTTTCCTGTGTTTCTAATGAATTAAAATATCCATTGTATTGGGGGGGGGTTGCTGGTGAAGACTTGATGTCCTGATTTTTGTTGGAAGTGTTCTTATGCTAGCCTCTAGCCATTTGGTTATCTGTAACTTTCTGTTTCTTCCTGGAGCCTATATTGCACACTGGATCGATCCATCTGTCTCTGGAGCCTGGAGTATTCTTCAGGATGATGAGAGAGGTCCACCTATAAGTGGATGTTGGTGTTTCTGCTGTCACTAAGGGAAGAAGGCTTCAGGTGCATGTGTGAAAGCATGGGAGTTTGTGTGGAAGCATTCCTTGGAAGACCGGATGCAAGTACATGTAGATGTATGGAAGGAAAGAGCATATGCACAGGTGGGGGTGCTGGCACCTTTTGGGCGAAGAGTTTGCATATGCAGGTGCTCTGAAGGCCTCAGTGGCCCATAGGCCTGTCATGTTGTTTTCCAGGTATTCAGATCTGTCTGAACCTGAATACCATCCTGTACCATCTTAGCTCTAGGAATTGTTTTCCTGGACTCCACTGAGAGACCCACAGAACAGGGGCTTCAATGTTGAGAATGTTGTCCCATGGATCCCTATGTTGCCTACAGTGGGGGTGTGAGTAGGAGGAATCAGGTGTCTGATGGCTAGTGTAGAGGGACCCTGGATCTGAGGCTCTGCAAGCACTCCCTCGAAGGTGCACTCACTCACTGGCAGGCTTATACAGAAAACACAGGGGTTCCCCTGGTTCTCTACTCTCAGATTTGGACCCATAGGTGTAAATGAAAGTGGCTTCCTCTATTTAGCCTCCATGCAGGAAGGCCTGTAGTTGGGACTGCCTCTGCTATCTCAGTCACAGAGCAAGGAGGATCCTGCTTGGGGCAGTGGCCGCCTATTTCAGCAGCTGAGCAGAGACTAATTAACTCTTAGGTGTTAACAGATATGATCAGTGAAAACTTAGGCAACAAAACTCTATCAGTCACAGAGCTGGGAGACCTGTACAGCCACTGCTTTTGCAGTCTCAGTCATGGAGCTGGGAGGTTCCTGCTTGGGGCAGCCACAGCCGAAGCAGCTGAGCAGGGAGGCCCGTGATGGGATCCAAACTGTCCCAGCTCACAAGTTGTTCCCTCTAGCCCAGGAAGCCTCAATGTCAATATTCTGGCCTCAGCCACCTCTCCATTCACCAGTTTCGGAGTTTCAGATCTTTTGCCCCTCAGATAAGGTGCACACTGATCACAGCCATCAACCTATGAGTTCTTACATGGCATTCTTTGCATGCCTTTTGAAGTCAAGGTAATTATCAGGATTCACAAGGACATAGATGACAGACTATTCCAGAGCTACTGTGTCATCTCCTGTCTTAAATATGTCTCAGAAATAGTAGATTTTACCAGATTACAAACAATGAAACAGTGAAATATTTACAAATGTCATCTCCACTCTCATTGTTTTATAATTATATAGCCAATGTATATATCTGTCACATATTACAAGTAATAGCATTTCATTTTCTCATTACTTCAGTTACAGAAGGAAGAAATACTTTATGATCCCTTTCTGTTTCTCTAATGAAGTGTCTTAGTCCTTGTGAACATACTGAAACCTATTCTGTAATATGTGTCATGGACATAATTAATGAAGGACATTTCATACAGGTTTATATGTTCTTTACATTTTATTTTATTATATATTTACAAAATAGTTATGTATATATATTTATATTTATATTTATATTTATGGGAACAAAATAAGTAATTAACATAGTAACCCTGTATACAAATTTCAAGACAATGACATTTAAAATTTACTCTTTGGGGATATGGAAATGTACAGTAGTCAGCCATTTGCTATAATCAGTATGCTCTGTAATGAATCTGAAAACTCCCGTCAAATTTATTCCTCCCACCTCACTAACCTTGGCATCTTTGACTGCCTTGTCTCTGTTTCCCAACCCTCCCTCTGTAATATTCTCTCCATGCCTATAAATTCAATGGCTGTACCATCTGCAGGTAAAATAGATGTGCAGTAGTATTCCTCCATTTGCCGACTTCACTCAGCATCATGTAGTCACCAAGAGAATCTCATTTTGTACCAAATTTTCATTATCCATTCATCCATTACCAAATATCAAGAGTGATTTCATAATTTGAATATTATGAATTCTGCTATGATGAATACTGCAAACACTTCTTCAAAATACTGATTCCAAATCATTGGGATAAGCAAGCAGAAGTGGAACTGTTAAGTCTTGAAATAATTCTATTTTTTAGTTATTTGGGGAAACTCCAGAATGTTTTCCATAACAAGTATATAAATGCACATTAAGAAAAGACTCTACAAGGGTTCCTTTATCTCTACAACCGTACACTGACTTCATCATTTTATGAATAGCCATTTTATAGAGTTAGACATAGTATTGAATTCAGCTTTAATTTTCATTTCTCTAATAATTAATGATTTTGAATGTTTCTTCTGTATTTTTTCCTCCTCCTGAGGTCTTCATTTGAAAACTATTTATTCATGACCCTTGTCATGTTATTGGTTCTACATTTCAGAACTAAATGCTTTAAATACATTAGGAAATCATCTTCTATAGCTTATTTTTGTTTAGATTTAAATTTTCTACCTTTTTTGGAGATGATTCAGATAGATTATTCTTTTGAATTTATTGAAATAAACTCATGTAGTTCTAACTAGACCACACCAAAGAAAAAAATTCATACAGCTTTGTTAGTATTATGTAATCCTCTTCATATATGGCCAAATATTGCAGCTTACTTTGAAAAATTCTTCAATTCTGCACCCTCCCCAATTTCTAGGTCTACTTCATTATCTCGTACTCCTATCAGTTTGATTTCATTATCAGCAGTTTTCTCTCAGGAGGAGTACTATCCTGGAAAATGAATCTTGAAGCATCAGTTTCAAAAGTTTGTAATGATACACAATTGCAAAGCCATTAGATCTGACGTTTAACTCTACTATATTTGGCTGTTTGTACAGAAACACTCACATGAGAAAATTAAGCCCCCTGTGTGACAGTATGCGAAGATGAGGTCTGCAAGTGTAGTTAAGTCTTGAGGGTGGGCTCTCATAGTTATGGTTAGCCAACAGCCTTATTTCCACCCTGAGAACACAGAGGTAAACCATCATCCTGGAATCAGAAGACATTTTCTAATTGGAAACTGGTTATGTGGATACCATGTCAGAACTCCATCCTCCAAATCTGTTACAAACAGCTTGCAATTGTCTGTGAGCCACTAACATGTGACATTTGGTTACAATAGCTAAGGGAAAAGGACTAAGTCCAACCCCCATGTTGGTTCTGAGGAGTGCAATGTCATTAAAGAAAAATATCAAGAAAGCCCAAAAGCACAAGATTTGCCAGTGACGTATTCTCTGCAATGACAATGCCTGAAATACAACCTACCCTTTGTTTTCCTCACTGACCAAAACCATCCTTTGTCTTGTGTTGAGAAAGCACACCGTTAGGATTGCAATTGATCAGTATCTATGCATAAAAAAAACATGATCAACATGAAGAAAGATGTTATGACAGACCCCAAACATCAGTAGGCCCCCAAACACTAGTACAAATAATGCTATGAGAGAAGCAGCATTCAGGCCTTGGAGCCCAGCAAAACAGGAATAGAGGGTAAGTTAACAGTTCTAAGATGTGGCTGGGAAAGTCACGGTATTGTAATCACTTTGCTTTGTAGCTTCTGTGTTTCCACTTTTTGCCATTTCATCTGGCTAACTAAAGTGTGTCAACATAGGATGTTTTTGTGCTTAAAATACCAAAAACAGTGAAGCCTGAAGCTGCATGGTTTGGGCAACTTCCTGGTGCAGTGGCCTGCCAATCAGCAATTAAAGACTTTCTATTCAGCTTTAAGTCGACCTATATTCCCTGGTAGAGTTACATCACAACAATGTAGAGCGTTAAACTGGAATTTGCACAACAGGTTTATTATTTTTAAGTTGAGTTTAGTAGTACAGAATTGCTAAGCCTTTCATGACCTTACCATTTATTATTAAATTATGATTAATATTTTAGTTAGTTATGTCTTCAACCAGATAAAGCTATTTTTAATCATTTACAAAAGGCAAATACTTAGACAATATGAGTAATTTTGAGACACTTTAAGTATAATTACTTTTACTGAAGATTAATATAGTGAGAATACAGGAGAGATGGATTTTGTTTAATATATTAGCATAGTAGCAAATACTACCAAAAGTCTGAGACAGAATATGTTGTCATAAAGAATAGGAAAACTGGTGTTGCCTTAGGGGGAACCAATAAAGAATACGAAAATTTTTCAGCTTCTGCCATAAGGAAACAAATTGTTTCTCATTATGTTTGTTGATAGATTGAGGAAAAGAACTTGTGCTAGCTGCATATTAATAGCAGGGGATGTTTTGATAGTTTTAAATAGTTTTAACTTACAATTAAGAAACATAGCTGTAATCAGACTTCCAACTCTAACAGCTATCCAAACAGTGATTCTCCAAGAAAGTCCTGATTTTCCATCAAATAGCAGAGTTAAGCCTCTGGCTGCTTTTAAATCCTTGTTGATGCCTGCAAGCTCTTCAGTCTCTCATAGAGATGCAGTATCAATCTCAGGATGGAGGGATGGTAATCAGATGAAAGAGATGGCAGAAAGGCTTAAAGGCAATTTCACAGCTTTGGTATTTCCAAACCTAAAAGTCTTGATTCCACGGAATTTTGAAATTATTCAAGTTACAAGTGAAATCAGCTCTCATTCCAGATTCTGAGGATGACTCAGTGTTCATGTTATGCCCAATTCAGGGTTGATTTGGTAGAAGCCTTCAGTGTCTTTACTTCGGATGTTATTAGGAGACACAGATGCAGAGCAGATATAGATAAGCATATGCACACATGGATACAAACAAATACATATATAGTGCATTCATAAAGACATTACCAAATCACTTGACCCTTTCTATAAACCTACAATATTCCCAATCTAACTTACAGTGAACTAGCCTATTGAAAGAGGGGAATTCTTTTTGTCACTTTAAGTTAGGTTACAATCCAAAAGCTTTACCCTTCTCCTACATGTTTTTATTGAGGTGGTCCTTCAATAAACTGGAGGTATTTGTGTGCTTATGCATATATGTACATAGCCTATGCAAATTCATGTGTATATATAAAGAAAGGGTATCTTTATATATATATATATATATATTACCTGTAAAATGCAAAATAACTTCCAGGCTTGACTTTTAACCTGGTGGTTTTCAAGCATCAGCTGACATTAAATATTTCTTAGGTGAGAGAAAAGAGTGGAAAATGTAATACAATAAGCTTCATTGTCTACTTATTCAAGATAATAGCTACAGTCTTTTCCAAATTGAATATAGCCTAATATTGTTCTCTTTTGTAGACAATGAAAGCCTTGGCAATTCATTCATTTGGAGAAAGGCTGCTGCAGACAGTCGGCTCTGTTACAGGAGTCTGCACATCGCAAACAGAAATGTCTCCTGCCCTTAAGGAGTCTTCACTTATATGTGACAAAAATAATGTAAGCCATAAAGATTTACAGCAGTAGCCAGGGTAAATCGAGATCCTGATCCAGTTAGGGTAGTTAGTTAAACTAACCACTTGTTTGAGACCTAAGACGTGAGAATATCTAAGATAATGAAATGGAGCCACAAATATGAAGGTTTCTGTACCCAGATGCTCAGTTTAGAAGCCCCATTCTAAAACTTCCTGAACCATGGTGGGGTTATCTGTGTTCTTTCTACCACAATTTCCTAGACCTTAAAGGGAGAATAATCATACCAATCCAAAGAGCTTGTTGGCAGAATTGTTAACTAGCATCACAATCACAGAAGGGAGTACAGCAACTACAAGTTTCCAAGTCAGGACAGAGAGGGGTGTGACGCTGCAGAAGAGTACCTCAAGATAAATGTCATATCTAAACTCCTATGACACAGATGCCTTGAAGAATGGCAGTCACAGAAACTCACTACTCAAATCCATCTTCAAGGAAATACACAATCCTCAGTAGCAAGGGCTATGGGTACTTGTAGTACCCAGATGTCACCGTATTCATATCCAGCTAGACATTCCAACTAATAGCAGAATTTCCCTGGGGTTAGACTAGCTGGTGATCTATGTCCACCCAAGCAGAAGTCCCACATGCAGCGATTATGTTGCCTTAAGCAGTCAGGATTGCAGAAACAACTCCATTGGCTCTCTGCTCTTTCATTGCTCTCTTTGTCATATTCTTCTCTCTCATTTTACTCTCAAAAACATTACCTTCCTTAACATCATACCACAAATGTCTAACAGACACAATGACCATGGTAATTGGTTTATATTTCAAACTAAATGCAATGGAAACCAGCAGATGGTAAAAATCTTTTGTGTGTAGAATCAATTTTAGAATTGAAAAAGTACAAACAGGAGGATCGCTTAGGGTGGTATTGAGGGGTCCAAGAAAATACTAACAGAGGCTAGGGTTTTGGCAAAAGAAATGGAGAAAACATTCATCCATATTTTGTAGTTAAAAAACAGCAAGATTCCTACAAGTCTAAATGTGAATATCAAGAAGAGGAGACAAGGTTGACTTTTAGGTGTTCTTGTTGTTTTGTTTTGTGTTTGTTCTGTTTTTTTATTTATAAACTTGGTGAATTGTGATGCTGAGAAAGAGAGAAGGAGGAGGAGGGGCAGGGGTAGCTTTTTAATGTCACATGAAATTGGGTTCCCTTTAAACAGGTAGATTTCAAATGTCTGTTAGGCAATTAGAGAGCAATTTCAGGTTGCCCCTGAGATCTGCATTTATATAAAAATATCAATAAAAGAGACAGTTGTTTCACAAGTTTCCCGTTTCCTTTAGTGGAAAAGATGCATTTGAGCATTTTTGGCATATTTGCAAGTGATTGTGTCAATTATTTTTGACTCTGTATTGTTATGTGCATGACAAGGCAAGGGCAATTTTACCAGCTTCTTCTAAAACATGTTATGACACAGCGCAAAAGGTCTATTTTTTCTTTATAAGCTATTAATTTGTAATTTTAAAGCACTAAAGACTCCAATGGACAGACTGTTAAAATCAGCGGGTCACAGTGTAGACATGAGGACCAACTGTAGAGTAAAGATGAAGAGTGACAGGGGTTGGGGCAGGCAAGATTGTGTGGGACAGAGTGAACAGAATTCACTGTAAGCATTCATGACATTGAAAAAAAAAACACATTTAACGAACAAGAAAGATTCTAAAGGAGACTTTTAATTAATAATTCAAGTTTATAATATATATTGTATTTGTAAGTACTCAATATATACAAAGTGATTTAAGGATTCAAGGAAAAGAGCATTTTAAATGTATTTTTTTTATTCCTTTCTACCTTCATTTTTCTTTTCCTTATTCATGTATGGTATTTATTTATTTACTTATTCCAATTTATTCACTTTGTATGCTACTGTAACCCCCTCCCTTGTCTCCTCCCAGTCCCACCCACCGACCCTCTTTTCCCAATGCCCCTGCCTTAGTCCACTGATAGGGGAGGTCCTCCTCCTCTTCAATCTCACCCTAGATTATCAGTTCTCATCAGGGCTGGCTTCATCATATTCCTCTGTGGCCTGGCAAAGCTGTACCTGCTGGAGGGAGGTGATCAAAAAGCCAGCTGCTCAGTTCATGTTAGAGACAGCCCCTGTCCCCCTTACTAAGGAACCCACTTGGAAACCGAGCAGCAGGTCTAGGACCTCTACATACATGGTCCTTGGTTGGAGTATCAGTCTCTGCAGGGGCCCCTGGGCCCAGCTTTTGTGGTTCTGTTGTTCTCTTTGTGGAGTTCCTGTCCCCTCCAGGTCTTTCTATTTCCCTCTTCTTCCATAAGGTTTCCTGTAATGTGCCCAAAGTTTGGCTATGAGTCTCAGTATCTCCTTCTATACCCTGCTGGGTATAGTCTTTCAGAGGCCACCTGTCCTGTTCCTTGTCTCCTCCTACTGCTTGTTTGCCTTTCTGAGTGAGGTTTCAGCCTCTTCCCTAGGATCCTCCTTGTTGTTTAGCTTCATTAGGACTGTAGATTTAAGTATGTTCGTCCTATAGTATATGGATAACATGCACTTATAAGTAAGTATATACCATATGTGTCTTTCTGATTCTAGCTTACCTCACTCAAGATTACCTTTAATGTACTGTTAAAGGCTAAGTGGATGGCCCAGAAGTTAAGGTTACTTGAGAAAAACAGTGTTTCTCCCAATACCCAAGTCTGGAGGCCCAACTCCACCTGTGACTTCAGATACAGGAGATCTATAACCTTTTCAACTCCAAAGATAACCATCGTCACATACACATATCCATACACGTATCCACATAAATATAAACTAAGATAAAAGTGATGACATGAAAAACAAACAGACAAATTGCATTCTATTACAAACTACTATATAATAGTAGAGTCTGAGGATCATAAAGCAGAAAGTTAATTTTTCTTTCATTATGAAAAAATATTGGTAGTTAAAATTTTAAAATAAGACAAACTTAATGTTTAGTTTATTTTAAAGTATTTATTGAGTATGGACAAATTTTCCATACTATACTAAATATGTCTAAATTATAATTGTCTTGTATAATAAGTTTCATTTAGTAGGAAGATAAATGTTGATTACCCAACAGTTTATTATTTTTCATTGTAGTTAAAATATTTCTAGGGAGATTTAAAAGATTTCATCATCTTGGGAACTGGGCAGTGAAGAGCCTTTCCCCTCCCTGTGATTTTATCTGAGATGTAAAGACTGACTGAATCATGGGTAAAGGCAATATTAAATTGGTGATCATCAGACCATACCCAGCCTTGCAGGGCAGATGAAACTCTTCCTGTTACTTTCTATGAAAAGAAAAATGTAAGGAAGAAGGTGTATGCTACATCCATACCCCTAAAAAGAACCTGAGCAACAGAGTCTAAGGAAAAGCTGCAGATCTTGCCTTCAGAATAAGCCAAGTTACTTAGGGAAGCTTCGGTAAGTGTACCAAAGGCTTACAAAAGAGACACTTACTGTTTCATAGTACAGGAGACCACAGTTTGAGGACAAGGCATCAGCAATGTTTAAGTTTTTTGGAGAGCCTTGGACAGCAGTCTGCTCTACACCTCTCTTGCATTGCCTGGGAAATGCCAGCAATTTATAAAATTCTTATCTTGCTGCTGCCTCATTGATCTTTCCCCTCAACTTTATTTATTCCCCTTAAATGCATCTTTGTATCCGAAGGTCCCTTCTGTGGACCTCATGACCCCACAGATTCTGATGAAAGAGGTATTATATCTTCATTGCAATAAATATTTTCCCAAGAGGTCCAGGTTTGGAGATCACTTTAAAAAAGTGTTTTAGATTCTTCTGATTTCTGCATTGATTTTCTATCGAAGGCCATTTTGAGCAATCAGGTGGATCTACTGAAATTAATCCTGAATTTTTTTATTCAAGGTTTTTTAAAATTCCTTCTGTGTCCAAAGAGATCATAAAAGTCAAAATCCAAGAGTGCATTGGTCATTGGGGAGGGGCTCTACAGAGAGGGTGTACTCATCAGACAGAGGCACACCTGCCTCATCCCAACCACACTGCAGCAAACTGTCACAGTGTAGCACAAGGAGCTCAGTGTTGCCAGATCTTAAAAAGAGAATGGAAATGGAAGATTTTTTAAATGTAAATTGGTTGGCACATAAATCAAGTGTTTTAAAAACATTGCAGAGGCCAAAACCATGAAGGCCAAACAAAGCATGCTGGCAGGCCAGCTCTAGGCCACAGGCTGCCAGACTTCAACCTCTGTTCTACATGATGTGCCCAGATTTCTGGCCAATTCATGTCTTTAAGCATGAGCCAACTTTGAATTGGGGTTTTTATTATCAACCCAGAAAGCATTAGCATCACAATTCTAGCTACAGCTAATCCATTATATTTGGAATCTCAAAATGGTATAGCCATATCAATAAATGAAACATAATCACAATTTGGTACAACTATCTTATGTGCTTTCTAAGTCATTACCCTTCAGGTATCCATTTTTGTTGTTTTTTGGTTAGCTGGTAGGTTGAATTTGTTTATTGTTGCTGTTAATCAAATTGGTGGCAAAGTTTTAAGATCTGTATATAATCTTTCTTCCCTCTTCTGATTTTCTTTTTCTTCAGTACTTTGGCAATGTAGAGGTTGGATCCTGCTTGCCAATAAGCAGGGTACAAACATCTGTTAGCATGTCACCAGGGAGTTCCAGGTTCCTCCATCTGTGGTACACTATATGCAAGGCTTTAGACATTCTTAGACCTTCAGTTCTACTGGTCACTATGAGATATAGATTAGGTTTCAAACTGTCACACAGAAGACTTTAATGGTATTATTAATTTAACTTATGTCATAACTGAATAACGTTAAGTATCAGCAACTTGTTACTCATTTTTTCAATTTATTACAATTTATTCACTTTGTATCCCAGCTGTAACCCTCTCCCCGGTTCCCTCTCAATCCCACCAGCCCTCCCTCTTCTCTGCCAATCCCCATCCCCCAGTCTACTGATAGGAGAGGTTCTCCTCCCCTTCCATCTAACCCTAACCTTTTAGGTCTCATCAGGACTGGCTGCATTGTCTTATTCTGTGGCCTGGTAAGGTTGCTTCCCCGTCAAGGAAAGGTGATCATGGAGCCAGTTATTGAGTTCATGTCAGGGATCACCTATTCCCCTTACTAGGGGACCCACTTGGAGACTGACCTGCCATGGGCTCCATTTGTGTAGGGGTTCTAAGTTATCTTCATGCATGGTCCTTGGTTGGAGTATCAGTCTCAGAAAAGACCCCTGGGCCCAGTATTTTTTGGTTCTGTTGCTCTCCTTATGAAACTCCTGTTCCCTCTTGTTCTTTCATCTCCCTTTTTTTCATAAGATACCCTGCATTCTGCCCCAAAGTTTGACTATGAGTCTCAGCATCTGCTTCAAGACCCTGCTGAAAGACAGAGGGTCTTTCAGAGGCCCTCTGTGGTTGTTCCTGTCTTGTTTCCTGTTTTCTTCCTCTTCCAATGTCTATCCTGTTTGCCTTTCTGAATGAGGACTGATCATCTTACCCTGGGTCATCCTTCTTATTTAGCTTCTTTACGTGTACAGATTTTAGTATGTTTATCGTAAATTGTATGTCTAATATCCACATATAAGTGAATATATGCCATCTGTATCTTTCTGTTTCTGGGATACCACACTCAGGATGATCTTCCTTAGTCATCATGGAAATGCAAATCAAAACTACCCAGAGATTGTACCTTACATCCATCAGAATGGCTAAGATCAAAAACTCAAGCGACAATACATGCTTGAGAGGATGCGTTGGTAGAAATTGCTGGTGGAAATGTAAACTTGTACAACCACTTTGGAAATCAATCTGGCACTTCTTCAGACAACTAGGAATAGCAGTTTTATTCATAATACCCAGAATCTAGAAACAACCCAGGGGTCCCTCAACAAAGGAATGGATACAGAAATTGTGGTACATTTACACAATGGACTACTACTCAGCTATCAAAAACAAGGGAATCCTGTTACTCAGTTTAATGCTTTAAAATGTTTTTGTCCAGCATTGCCAGTCAGTACCAGGGCTTCATTGCACTTACTTTAAGTTAGTCAGTATGAGAATCATTGACCAGACTAGCAGCTCTTGGTTTCACAGCCTTTTTAAAAAATAATTATTTATTAATTACACTTTATTCACTTTGTATCCCCCCTGTATTTCCCTCCTTCCACCCCTCCCAATCTCTCCTTTCCTCCCCCTTCTGCACACATGCCCCTCCCCAAGTCCACTGATAGGGGAGGTCTTCTTTTCCTTCCTTATAATCCTAGTCTATTAAGTCTCATCAGGAGTGGCTGCATTGTCTTACTCTCTGACCTGGTAAGGCTACTCTCCCCTCAGGGGGAAGTGATTAAAGAGCAAGCCAATCAGTTCATGTCAGAGACAGTCCCTATTCCCATTACTGTGGAACCCACTTGGACACTGAACAGCTGTGGGCCACATCTGTGCAGGGGTTCTAGGTTATCTCCATGCATGGTACTTGGTTGGAGTCTCAATCTCAGGAAGGACACCTGTGCTCAGATTTTTTTGGTTCTGTTGCTTTCCTTGTGGAGTTCCTGTACTCTCCAGATCTTACTATTTCCCACTTCATTCATAAGATTCCCTGCACTCTGCCCAAAGATTGGCCATAAGTCTCAGCATCTGCTTTGATAGTTTGCAGGGCAGAGCTTTTCATAGGCCCTTTGTGGCAGGCTCCTGAGTTGTTCCCTGTTTTCTCCTATGTGGATTAAGTTTTATTAATGTTTCTTTTACAAATGTGGGTGCCCTTGCATTTGGGACATAGATGTTCAGGATTGTGATATCTTTCTGATGGATTTTTCCCTTGAGTATGAATTGTCCTTCTCTATCTTTTTTGATTAATTTTGGTTGAAAGTCTATTTTATTAGACATTAGAATGGCTACTCTTGCTTGCTTCCTGGGTCCATTTGCTTGGAAAAACAATCTTCCAGTCCTTTACTCTCAGAGTAATGTCTATCTTTGTGACTTAGGTGTGTTTCTTGTATGCAACAGATTGTTGGGTCTTGTTTATGCATCCATTCTGTTTGTCTGTGTCTTTTTATTGGAGAATTGAGACCATTGATGTTGAGAGAGATTAATGACCAATGGCTGTTAGATCCTTTGATTTTGATGATGGCTGTGGTAATGTGTTTGCCTGTTTGGCTACTTTTTGTTTTGCTGTAGTGAGGTTATTTATTTCCTGTGTTTTCTTGAAAGTAGTTAATTTTCTTGGATTGTATTTTTTTCTTCTAGTATCTTCTGTAACGCTGAATTTGTGTGTAGGTATTGTTGAAATTTGTTTTTGTTGTTGAATATCTTGTTTTCTCTGTCTATGAGACTGAGAGTTTTGCTGGGTATAGTAGCCTAGACTGACATCTGTGTGATTCTGATGGGTTTGCCATTATATGTTACTTGGCCTTTTCCCCTTGCAGTTTTTAGTATTTTTTTCTTTGTTCTGTATACTTACTGTTTTGATTATTATATGGCAGGTGGATTTTCTTTTCTGGTCTAATTTATTAGGTATTCTGTATGCCTCATATTCTTATAGGCCTCTCCTTTAAGTTAGGAAAATTTTCTTCTATGATTTTGTTGGGTCTTGGAGGAGGGAATCTTTTTTTTTTCCTCTATTCCTATTATTCTTAGGTTTTGTCTTTTTATGTTGTCTTGGATTTCTTGGATGTTCTGTGTCAGGAATATTTTAGATTTATTATTTTCTTTGACAGATATATTGATTTCTTCCATTGTATCTTCCACAGATGAGATTCTTTCTTCCATCTCTTGTAGTCTGTTGGTTATGCTTACCTCTGTAGTTCCTGTTTTCTTTCCCAGGTTTTCCCTCTCCATGATTTTCTCAGTTTGTGTTTTCTTTAATTGTTCCAATTCTATCTTCAGATCTTGAACCATTTTGTTGATTTCCTTCACCAGTCTGACTGTATTTTCCTGTTTTTCCTTCAATTCCTTCACCTGTTTGAACATTCCTCTGTTTCTTTTCTTTCTTTCAGTGATTTAATCTTTTCCTCTCTGAAAGCCACAAACTGTTTGGCTGCATCTTCCTGTTTTTCTTTATGGATGGCCATAATTTGTTTTACTATATCTTCCCCTAATTCTTTAAGCATTTTATTTGCTTCCTCCATTAACTTCTTCATAAGCATAGATGTAAGGTCATCTTCTTGAATTTCATTTATGTTGGGGTATCTAGGGCTACTTGTCCCTGGATAACTGAGTTCTGGGGATGCCATATTGTTTGCCTTTTGTTCGTTGTGCTTTTTCACTGGCCTCTACCCATCTGGCTGTCTCAGGTGTTGTCTTTTAATTTCTGGACCTACTGGGTTCTGGGGTGGGAAGAATCTACTTGGTGGGGTTCTGAAGGAGATCTTTTCAGCTTTTTGGGTATGGTCAACTGAATGGTGGTGTTTCTCAGTAATTGTCACAGTTCACTTCAGGCATATAGACCAGTGGTAACTGTGGTGTTCAAGAAGGCTCTCCTCTCATCAGGAGAGGTCCTGGTGATAGCTGCCCTCCTGCTGGGTTTCTTGCTCTGAATTTAGTGAGCTGCAGCTGTTTCTCTTAAGTTGTAATCGTTGCTTGCCGCCCTCTTGAGGAACCAGGGAGTCCCACAGTTTTGTTAGTTTAGCTACGGATAACTTGTCGAACCTTGGAGCAGCGTCTGAAGGCTGCTCTAATGGCTCTCCGGCTTTTGTAGGTCGGAAGATGCAGCTCTTTGCCCCAGTGCCATAGCCGTACTCAATAATGGCAGGTGAGCATGGCGCTCATGCCTGCAGTAGAAGGCTAGAGCCTAGAGGCTGTGTGAATCCAGAAAGTCTTCTGGAGCTGCATGCCCTGAGCGTTGGATCTGATGATCCCCTCGCTATGGGGTTTCCTCCTGACAGGGACACCCATACTGTGCTTTGGGCATTGCCATTCTGTCTGGGATGGCAAGTAAAACCTGCAGGCACATATGTGCTTGGCTCTGCCTTGCTGGCGATTGGGACCCTGGGCGTCTGTTGAAACTGGGTAGTTTTTCCCGAGACCTTTTTGGAGTGGCAGAATTGGCTGAGTGCTCTGAGATTAGACCTGCTGTTCCCCTCCCTGTGGATTTTCACCCAACAGAGAAACTCAGTCTCTGGTGCCCTGGGACCCACAGTTTTATCTAGGACAGCAAGTCAGGTGTGCAGGCAGAACTCTGGGCTGGCGCCTGCATCCCTAGCTCTGGGCTGGCTGCTGGGAGCCAGCAGAACCTCATGTTTTTTTCCAGGGATTGTCTGGGTGACCTAAGGTCGATCCCCATCGTTTCCTACACTGTGGGGTTATCTTTCGACTGGAAATCCCAGTCTCTGATGTTGTGGGGTCCACAGCTCAGTCTGGGACAAGATTCACAGCCTTTTAAAAAATTATTTTACATTGAAAAGTCACAGGGCTTCTTCCTCGTGATTCTTGTTTCTTTTCTTTTCTTTCTTTCTTTCATTGTTGTCTAATTGATTGTCACTTAATTCTCCAACAAATTATTGGGAATCTCATTGTCTTGCAATAATCAATTCAGGTTTCCAAACTGGAAATCACAGAT
This sequence comes from Pachyuromys duprasi, assembly GCA_028658305.1. Taxonomy (NCBI): domain Eukaryota; kingdom Metazoa; phylum Chordata; class Mammalia; order Rodentia; family Muridae; genus Pachyuromys; species Pachyuromys duprasi. The sequence continues at coordinate 46,556,988 of CM053765.1, read as the reverse complement.
AGCTACTTCACCCTCTGGAAGAAATTTTGGTCTTACTTAGGCTTCCTTAGTTATAAGAAACAGCACCTAAATTCTATAATGTTCAAGTACACGGATGAAAAGAATTTAGTGTGGCGTTAGTTCTGAAACTTTAACTCATGTGACCAAAAATGCACACCCTATAATTTCATTGTAATTTAATTGTTTGTAAGCCCTCATTTATCCTGTCAAGTTGACAATTAACAGAAACCACAATAGCTAAATGTTTCCACTTCCCATCCTTGCAAGCAAATTTGTATAAAGTACTCTTTAAATACCTCAAGGTAAACTCTTTGTTGACCACAGTAGCTATTTAAATGGTGGATGTTTGCAATGACTTTTCGACTTTCTCCTTCTGATCCTAAGGGCTGGCTTCCAAATGAATGTGGCATATCAGTTCTCATTAGAGCCTCTGCTCTTGAAAACCCAAGGTAAGACTCTTCACAATGTGAAACTTTCAGGGTAGGGATAATTTATCTTCTCCTTCTAGGGCAAAGGAAAATAATTTGATGTCATACTAACTGCATCTTGTCACTTAGACTCAATCTCCATTAACATATTCCAGTGTGTCTTTTCGAAATGTGAAGACAACTTTTCACAATCAGGGATAAGGAAACAAAACAAAGCAAAGCAAAAACCTTTCTCTGTCTCAAGAACTTCTCTCTTGCTACTGAAAACCAGATCTCCTGACCTTTGGTACTCCTGTGAGATTTTAAAAACTATCTATTGAACACTAAAAAGAATGTGCGCTATTTTACCTTCCCCCAAAGTAATAGCTGCTGCCATTTCTACAAACAGCACACCACGAGCTAAAAAAAAAAAAAAAAAAGAGACTTACAGATATTTCTAACTTGTCATAGTAGTGTCCTGCCACACTTTTTCCTATTACATTCAGCTATAGTAGGAAATTCAGAGTCAGTAGGCATCAGCTGGATGCAAGAAACAGATTCATGGAGCAGGAAGTTGTACCTGTCTGTGTAAAATCTTGAGAAAGAATGGGGTATTTTATGAGTACACCCTACATGACTTACCTGTGTTGTTTGCTAGTTTCAGTTATCCGCTTACCTATTCTGCTGCCATACACACTGTGATTATAAAAATAGTAAGCAAGTGTTTCTGTGCTTATGTAGATGACTTATTTTTGCTTACTAAATTTCTTCATTCACCAAGGTTGTATTATTGCATAACATAATTGCCACTCAAATATAATATGGCCGTTTATCAGGCAAAATCAAACTGTAATCCAGATGACTTCAGAAGCTGAACTTTAGACTGTAGAGCTTTTGGCCACAATGATGAGTGGATGAATACACAGTGTCCTCTCTATTGATGATAGAGATAACAAAATAAGTTAAATTAAATTCTTTTATCCTACTATGACATGAGAACTTACTCTAATATGTTTGGCTTATATTTTAATAGAGAAAGCAAAACAAGCTAAAGGAAAGTGTATAAGGAGACATGTGAGAAGAACTGAACTCAAAGGATAATCAAAAAGGAAGTTTCAGTTGTAAAGTGCACTGCTGTTTGAGAGACATTAAGAGCAAATATTGAGGAGAAATTTTAGACAATGGAATTGGAAACATAATATGATATAAAAGAAAACAAAAGTTCCTACAGACCATTATGACAATTTAGGCTTGTACTCAGAATCAAATGAAAGGCTGTTGGAATGCTGTGTGGTTTTCCTTGGCTCTCTCATTTCCCTGGCTTCTTCTTCACTGGTAGAAAATAGGTTGAATACACAGAGAAATATCAATTAAAAGATTTCAGATGAGAAATGACTTCTATCATGATAGACCGACTCTGGATATGAATCTATATCCTGGATATATTCTCAAATCAGAGCACAGAAATGATGTTAGGGAAAACAATGAATGAAAGATGACTCTGTATGTTTGTACTGAGAATCTGGATGAGGAAAGTGTTCGCTTACTGAATTAGAGAGCAATGTCTGAGGCAGAGTTTGATTTGATGAAGTATAAGAAAAGCCATTTTGGTCAACTTAAGTTATGGTACAGATTAATTATCAAAGTGGAAAATGCACAGAGGAGTTGCATTTGTGATCTAGAACTTGGGGAAGTAATCTTGGCTAATGGCATTCATTTAGGAATTTATGTGACAAAATAACAGATCTTGTTAGCTTCATTACTAAACAGTAATCCCTGAACAACTCCATGCCAGAGGTCTCTTCTGTTCCTCTGGTCAAATCTGTTTCCTAAGATTCATGTGCTTGGTTTATTGAGTGAGATTTTATTCTCCTCACTTATAATTTCAAAATTAATTAAACACAATGTAAAAATCAGTAACACATGATTGGAAATTTAAGCTAATGACTCTTATCTCAATGGCTACTAAATTCCTTTGTTTTGAACTATAATTTTTGCCAATAGAAAATAGCAATAAGAGATGCAGGCTTAGCTGTATTTCTCACATGTTGCTCCAGCCTCCGACTTATTGCTTATGACTGTTTACATCCTACAAATTTTTACAACCAATAGAAAAACAAGATAAGTATTTTTTATTTGCAAATTTCTATGTATAGGAGAATACAAAAGCTTCTCTGAGAACAAGATGAAATCATCCCCCCCCCCAAAAAAAACCCATTCCCAAACTAGAATTCCTCTACCTTAAAACATTGTTAGCCTAGAGAAATCTAATAAGAAAAGAGAAAGAGGAGAAATGTGGGAAAGTGACCGAGACAAGAAAGACACAATATTCTTTTAATTTTTAATTTTAAAATCTTCACTTCAGAACTTTTCACAAAACAACGGAGCCAAATGAATTTTAATTTTATATAAAATATATATCTACCATATTTGTGACCACAAACTTGGAATTCAAAGAAAATGCTTTAAAAAATCCAGTAAAAGTTAAGAATCAAATTTTCATCCTTTGCTTAATTCTTTGCAAATTGAATATGGTGAAGAAATTGTTCATAAAGACTTTGGGACCTCGAGAAGTTAATAGTGAGACAGCTGTTAGAAGAAAGATTAACAGCAAGTTAGAATATTTGTGAAATAATGCTTCTGTATATAGAGATAAAGAGAAAAGCAATTGCTCTTGCCTCAAGCTACTTTTCTATTTTAGGAAGTGACAATAACAAGAACCATTAAAAAAAGAGAAAAGTAAAATTTGTTCTTTTGTTCAGTCAACTAATAATTACTGAGGGTTTGCCACTGTGTGCCACTTGTTTTTGTAGCTGCCGGAGACGAATGGTGAACAGGGAAAGTGAGACACTAACTTCCAAGAAAAGGCTTAAGGACAGTGGAAAATAAGTGAATGTGCTTCAGAGAGCAAGTTTCATGCACATCATGCAGCAGTGACTAGCAAAGGATTGTCAAAAAAGGCATCCTTGGCAATGCGTCATCTTGATGTACGCTTGAATGAAAAGTAAGGATGATGTGAAGAGTTGAAGCCAGTAGTCTAGAAATGCAACACAATAATCAGTGATCACAAGGCAAGAGTATAAATGTAAGGATGTAATCACTATCTGTTAAAGTGGGGGGAAAATGACACCCAAACCAACTGCTTCAAACAGCACACATTTATTATCCCACAATTCCCCTGAATCAAAATCTGCATCCATGCTAGGTAAGTCTTTCCTCTCAGTCTTACCTCTCTGAAAAGGTAAGTAATAGCCTCTCGAAGCAAGCAGTCCTCTCAAAGTTTTAAAACTCAAACATGTTCTTGTTTTTTTTTAAAAAAAAAACCTTCTCATATGAGTGGGGAAAGTGATTTGTACTTGAATGATAATGTTCCTGATGATAGATACAGCAAAAATGTGAAGTTGTAGGAGGCATTAAGGATGGAGCCAACAATATTAAAGAAAAAGTAAACAGGTAGACTAAAGGATGAGCATATTTAGCTTCAAAAACACTGAGAGGGGCTTTTGTGCCATGTTTAGCCTTGACTAAGACAAGACGGTGTCTGAAAAAAATATCCAACTTTATTTACATTCTCAAATAAATATGTGTATAACAAAAAAAAAGTCTGCTTCCAATCCTATTTCCTGGTAATGGCACAATCAGTTCTCTATAGGGTAGTTGCCCACTGGCCTTATTTCCTAGCTGGATGGATCTCTCCATAGAGTGTGTCACAACATGGAAGAAATTTTTATTAAAATCAGCCAAATGCTCCTCCACGTGAAAAAGTGGATGAGATGGGTATGGGGGATTTTGGTAACTTCACTCAGAAGAAATATTCTATTACATTTGTCATAGTCTTTTTATTTAGATGTAGTCAAGAGGGCCAGCTCGGATAAAGGAGTGAAACTCCGTAAGATTTTCAACACAAAAACTAGGAATCAATGAGGACTATTAAGGACTATAGAGGTAACCTTCAATAGCTACCATATATAGACATAAAGTTGTGGTATAAGAAAGGCATATATCAAAAAAAATGCTCAAGGACACAACAAGGACATTTGCTCAACTATGTTCCTGGCTGCTTTATTTGTAATAGCCAGAACCTGGAAACAACCCAGATGTCCCTCAGTTGAGGAATGGATACAGAAATTGTGGTACTTTTACACAATGGAATACTACTCAGCAGTTAAAAAGGAGGAAATCATGAAATTCGCAGGCAAATGGTGGGACCTGGAAATGGTCATCCTAAGTGAGGTATCCCAAAAGCAGAAAGAAACATATGGTATATACTCACTTATATAGACCTATAGGATAATCTACACACCTAGGGAGGATATACAGGAGGGAGGACCCAGGTGGATATGATCAATGCTCGTTTGGATGAACAAATGGGATGGACATTGAGTGGAGAAGAAAACAAGAAACAGGACAGGAGCATGCCAAGGAGGACCTCTCGGGGGGTCAACGTAGCACTGTATCAGAGCAGATATTAAGACTCACGATCAAGACTTTGGCAGAGGGCGAGAAATAATGATAGATCTGGGGGAGGTTGGTGAGACTTGGGGAGAACAAGAGCTCCACAAAGACCAAACTGAGCAGGGCACAGGAGTCTTGTATGAGATGGTTTCTACAATCAAGGACCATGTGTGGATGTGGCCTGGAACCCCTGCTCAGATGGGGCCCATGATAGCTCAGTGTAGGACTGAAACCCTAGTGAGGGAAACAGGGACTGTTTCAGTCATGAACTTGATGGCTGACTCTTTGACCCTCCCCCATACAAGCCGGGGAGTGACAGACTGACTAGATCCCAGGGGAGGACATTGCAACCAGCCCTGAGGAGACAGGATGAGCTGGGGTTGGATGGAAGGGGAGGAGGTCCTCCCCCTTGGTGGACTTGGAGGGGGCAGGGAGGAGATGAGAGAGGGATGGGGATAGTGGGAGGGAATGAGGGAGGGGGCTAGGCTTGGGATGCAAAGTACCTAACCTGTGATTGATACAAAAATAAATAAATATATTTTTTAAAAAAAGAAAGACAGTACCTACTCAAATAACAGTGGTCTGGATTTATCTAGTCTCCTCCTAAAATATTTTTGCACAGTACACAGAAAGTCCTAAGAGAGACAACATTGCTCAGCTATTAAAATCTGACTGAACTTATTCCAGCATCAGTGTTTCTATTTTGCTCAATATTTCTTAAATATTAACTACTTGCATATTCAAAATATTAATTATTTCAGAGGTAATAAAATTATCTCATTTTTATTTTTGCTATCAATTTTCTCTTTCATTTGGCCTTTGAAATATTAAAGGAATAAAATAAAATATCCTCCAATAAAGCTAAGCTTACTACAGCACATGACATTAAGACAAAAGTTAGTCCAGCCATATTTTAATCAATGGACAAAGGTACTGAAATAATTTAGAATTCTACAACATTCAAAAATTAGAAAAGGCCAAATGCCAAATGATCAGCTTTGAGTGAGTTAGTTAATCTTCAGTGAGACTCAGTTTCTTTGTATATAAAATAAGGATATAAAAATAATAATAATAATAATATAAATTTTCACTCTAAAAGATTGATAAAGAACAGTGATATATACATGGCACTTTGTAAACTTTGTAATACTGAGTATGTATTTTTTATAAGGTATACTTAATTCAAAGAAATTTATAAGTAGCATGCTTAGAAAGTTTTGCCGTGTTTTGGATATTACTGCTTATGTCTCTCCTGTGCAGGAAGAATAACATGCTGACCCAGAGTTTTTCAGCTCTTAGTATTCTTAAATTTGAAGATTATTCCTCACACCTTTCCCTCATTGTTTATGCCATGTAGTGTCTTCAAACTGACACCACTTTGGAAACTGAAAATTCTTAGTAGATGCTTCTGTTTGTCAAGTCACAGTGAAATAAAAGACCACATAAGAGTTAACATGAGAATGAAAGCAAGGGAGACTTTGTATGCATTGGAAAGAAGAGTGATAGTAAAGTGGGCACTCACATTTTATTAGAGGGAAATGGTTCTTAGTTTAAAACCGATGCATGTCCTTCTACAATTACAGAAGCTGAAATATAACTATAATATACAGCCACAGGTAATATTTCCATCTTTATGTGACATGAAAAATGTACCAAGCCAAGACTTCCCCATAAACAGAATTGCTTTCTTCAACTCATACTTTAATGCAAGATATCAATCATGTGGTAGATTTTATTACTCTGAATTTACCTTTGTTTTCTTGACAGATTGCTGGATTCAGCTTGAAGTGCAATTGTATATCATCCCTATTATATACACATCTGAATTTGTGAAACCTTTTGTATTTTAAAAAGAGTGTAATAAATGGGCAGACATACCTAGTGAAGCAGAATTAGTTTGACATCGGCTGTTTTAACTCAATACCATGGCTTTGAGAACATGTCATTATTTATTCACAGTAGGTTCAAGGCTGCAAGTTTTGTATAACGAATAAGGAAGCATCAGTGTCTCACCACCAAATGAAGGATCCTTCTATTTTCATGCCTTTTTTTTTCCTCTTCCACATGGCTCCATTTGTAAAACAAACAGGCTCAATTCGAAAAAGAATGCAATAACTATACAAATGCAATACCCTGGCTAGACCCCACATTTACAAGATACGCATACATAGATGACAGATAGACCACTGAAGCTACTTTTGTGAAAACAAATCCATGTCATACATGTCTCATATGGAAATCTGGACTTGGTGACAACTCTACTCATGCTGCTCATGGTCAAAATGGGTTCAGGTTGAAAGAAACTATAATAACCCATATTATTCTGTCTAGCAGAAATTTAGTATTCCACAAGCATACAAGTACATGAGCAGCAATGCATATGAAAATGGAGATATAAACCCATGAAATGAAGAGTTCACAGCTAAGGCTCCCATAAAATCCGTAGTCTATTTCTAGGTGGGCAAAGTGTAAAGAGTTTCTAGTACTGCCCTTTACAGGGCCAAATTGGGAAGGATATTTGCAGAAGTTGTGGCAGATATGGAATCCTACTGGATTTTAGCTGCCTATGAATAAGGAGAATACTTTAAAAACCTTTTAACCTATCTGTGATGAAAAATACATGCTGGTTTAAAACTCCCTTAGAACTTTAAATTAGCCACTGCGGCACATTCGGCTGCACAGCACAGTACTCCTGAAAACATCAAACGCTTAGACAAAAATAAGCTCCGTGGTTCAAAAAGAAAAAATAAAATAAAATAAAAATAAAACCTATAACTGAGCCATTTGCAAGGTTTTCCTTCTTTACACAATGTTTAGCTTCCAAGGCTGCTTCAGCTGTCAAATGTCTAGGTATGATTTTGGTTTGTTTGTTTTTTGTTGTTGTTGTTGTTACTGAAAGTAAAAGATAAAAGCCTGATCCTAAAGCAATCAAATTTAACTTGGATGAGTAACTAACAGCCACATTCAAATCCTCAGGATTGGAGATAGGGTTAGATAGCTCATCTCCAGGTAATACCTACTTATGTGTGTTTACACAAAAGACACTCATTTCTGTGGTTTTCTTTTAATATTCTTTTAACAATGCTAAAATGGAATAAAAGTGGCTGAGACATACTTCACGACTGTTTTTGAGAAGCCTGGCTTGAACACTTGTGTTACAAGGTATCATAGGTTCAATCTCTACATGATCAAGTGTCTACCTTGGCTTAAAGCTGAGACCCTCCCAGCCTGGTTTCAGTTGTACAGAGCTTAAGCTGAAAAGCCTATATTCTGTTTCACTTGTTTTGTATTGTGTTGTATTCTGTTGTACTGTGTAGTTGATACTTTGGAGTCTGGTTATGTATCTCAGGCTATACTCGAAATCATCATCTTCATGCTTCAGTGTCCCAAGTGCTGAGATTGCCTATATGTGCCATTGTGCCCAACTGTAAATGGCTTAAATCATCAAATAAAAGTTACAGGCTAGTTATTTAGATTAAACAAAACAAAATCAGACCTAAGACATTGTCACCTACAGAAAGCTCACCTCACCAAAAAGATATATACAAACCAAAAATGAAAGCAGTATAAAAGATATTCTGAGAAAATGGGATGCAGTATTCATCACACCAGACGGATTTCAAGTCAAAACAGTCAGAAAAAAAACAAGGAAGGTAACTATACATTGGAAAGGGACAGCCAGCCCATTGGGAAAAAAGTAAGTTATTTAAATATATAGGAACTAAATGTTGATGTACCCACTTTTAATTTTAAAAAAATGCACAAATGCAAAGCAAACATGGGTTCCACCAGATGACTTCAATACCTCACTCTCATCAAAAGACTGATTAGAGAAATATCAGTGAGATTGTACCGTAATAAAATCCTTCTTTAAAGCAAATCCCAGGATGAGACAGTTTTACAGGTGAATTATATCTGATTCAATGAATCAGCAACATCAATAGCCTTAAGTATTCCATAATAAAAAGTAAAGGAATACTTCCACAATTATAACAAAATTTTACTGTCCTGTTACCAAAATTTTATAAGGGCAGGACACACACAGACACAGAGAGAGAAGGAGAGAGAGAAAGAGCAGTATAAACCAACAACCTTGGATGAGAGCTTACTTGATAAATATTTGCATATTGAATTCATAAAATATATACTCCCATCACTAGCTTCTAAAGAAAAGACAGAAGGGTGCTCAGCTTATGGAAATCATGTAAATATAATAGAAAAAATGTAAGGAATGTAATGACAAATATATTCAGAGCAAAGTATAAAAGACACTTAAAGATGTAGGAGTCAGAATTGGCTCTGAGCTTTAGGAAAGTACCGGTCATCCTCTCCTAGACCGTCTGGAAACAGAACTGTATGAAGAGGCTTTTAAGAGGTGGCAACTTCATTCATCTAAGTGAAAATTGATGAAAATCTGAACTAAGTGGAAATGGAGACAAGATGCCTGAATGATGTGACAAGAATGATACTGAAGCAGAGGTCAGAAGAATTTGAGATTAACTGGTGGTGGTGCAGTAGGGAAGAAAGAGGAAAGTGTGAGGAAGACAGGATAACTGGTATGGGGAAATTGATTTGTAACACTTCCACATAATAAAACAGTGAACTCAAGAGAATGCAAGATTTTCAATGGAGGAAAATAAACTTAACTTATAATAGTGAGCTTGATATTGTTACAGAGTGTAGGGAGTAGGTGAACTTCTGAATAAATATGTATTGCTGGAGATTCAAGATGGCTGCCACGAGAGGACAGTGTGTCTGAGGAGTAGGACAGCAGAAACAATGCAGTGACCAGGAGACTGAACTCTGGGACCTAAAACACAAGCATTTGTGACTGCCAGGTGAGCAGAACTCCTACGGTGAGAAAATCAAGTGGGAAAACCCCAGGGACACCCAGTTATTATCCAGAAAAATCTCCAGGTGACCTGTAGCGCACAGCTCTGATCTGAACAGGCAGCCGCGCTGGGCGCCCTCAGCCGCCATACTAGGCTGGATCACACAGTCTCTCCAGCATTTTGAGGAGGAACCCGGTACCATTTTCACTGACCTGCACACTGCAGGTGCACACTACCAGGATCCCCCAGCAAAAACCTCAGTCCCTGTGTGAGTCCTCGGGGCAGTCTGGGAAGGATCCAGGTTCTACTCCAACCCAGGTGCACACCACCTCAGACTGAGAGGGACGGGGGACCATTTTGACCAGACCGCAAACTGCGGGCACACTGCACGTGCTTCCGCAAGCAAAAACCAAATTCCATGTGTGAGTCCGCGGGACAGTCTAGGAAAGACCAGGGTTCTGCTTCAACCCACGGGTGTAAGGCAGGCGCACACCGATCTTGGGAACCAACTCAGACTGAGAGGGTCGGGGGACCATTTTGACCAGACTGCACACTGCAGGCGCACATTGTTCAGGTCTGCCAGCAATAACCTCAGTCCCTGTGTGTGTCCACAGGCCAGACAGAGAAGGCCTCAGGCACCATTTCAGACAGGCCTGCATACAGCGGATGCACACTGCTCAGCAATGCCTGCAACCAACACAAACACACCATGTGTGCCCCAAATATGATTTCAGACAATGGTGCACAGCCCCTGGCCCAGAAGGGGGCGCTAAATCTCCAGTCCAGGGGAGAGCCCTTAGCAGCAAGCCCAGGGCGGAGCACACAACCCCCAGCTGACATCTCAAACTGGGACACTCAGACTCTAGCACAGAGTGAGGAATAAAGACTCCAGACCAGAGGGGTGACCAGCCTGCAGTGCTCACAGCTTCAGGCACAGAGCACGAAGCCAGGCACACAGAGCCCACAGAAGAGTTCAACTGAGACAACAACACACACTAACAAA
>CM053765.1:46513449-46545791 GCA_028658305.1 Pachyuromys duprasi | reverse complement strand
ATCAAAAACCTCTACAAAAAACCAGACACACTAAACCTGTTATAAGAAAAAGTGGGGAAGAGGCTTGAACTCATTGGCACAGGAAACAACTTCTTGAACAAAACACTAACAGTTCAGACTCTAAGATCAACAATCAATAAATGGGACCTCATGGAACAGAAAAGCTTCTGTGAAGCCAAAGACAATGTCAAGAATACAAAACAACAACTTACAGACTGGGCAAGATCGTCACCAAACCTATATCCAACAAAGGGCTAATATCTAGAATATATAAAGAACTCAAGAAGTTAAACACCAACAAACCAAATAATCCAATTTAAAAAATGGGATACAGAGCTAAACAGAGAATTCTCATCAGAGGACTATCAAAGGGCAGAGAAACACTTAAAGAAATACTCAGTATCCTCAGTCATAAAGGAAATACAAATCAAAACAACTCTGAAATTCCATCTTACATCCATAAGAATGGCTAAGACTAAAAACTCAAGTGACAACACATGCTGAAGAGGATGTGCAGAAAGGAGAACCCTCTTCCATTGTGGGTGGGAATGCAAAATTGTGCAATTACTTTGGAAATCAATCTAGCAAGTTCTCAAAAAATTGGGACTAGTGATACCTCAAGATCCATCTCTACTGTTCCTGTGCATATACCATCAACAAAGACATTTGCTCGACTATGTTCATAGCAGCTTTATTCATAATACCCATAAGCTGGAAACAACCTTGATGTCCCTCAACCAAAGAATGGATACAGAAATTGTGGTACATTTACACAATGGAACACTACAGAGCTATTAAAAACAAGGAAATCATGAAGTATGCAGACAAATGGATGGAACTAGAAAAGATAATCTTGAGTGAGTTAACTTGAAACCAGAAAGACATGCATAGTATACACTCACTTATAAGCAGCTATTAGCAATAGAATATAGGACAACCATACTAAATTCTATAAACGTAAAGAAGCTAAATAACACTGAGGACCCTAAGGAGGATGTTTAATTCTCATTCAGATTTCCAAACAGGGTAAACAGGACAAGAGCCTGTCATTTAGGTCAGCTGAAAGGCTCTGCCCAACAGGGTATAAAAGCAGATGCTAAGACTCACAGCCATAACTTTGGGAGTCTTATGGAAGAAGGGGGGATAGAAAGATCTAGAGGGTTCAGGATCTCCACAAGGAGACCAACAAAACAAAAAATCTGGGCCCAGGGGTGTCTACAGAGACTGATGCACCAACCAAGGACCATGCATGAAGAGACCTAGCCCTCTGCTCAGATGTAGCCCATAGGCATCTCAGTCTGAATGTGTGTGGTCAATTAAGGGGAGCAGGGGATGTCTCTGTCATTAGCTTGGTTGACTGCTCTTTAATCACTTTCCACTGGTGATGTGGCCTTCCTATTGTAAATGTTGATTAATATTTACTATTGATATATCTTCTGGTAAAGCTTGCTGTTAGTCCTAAACAGCTGTATACCCAAATCACCACACAGAGACTGGGTTTATTTAATTAACCTAGAACACAATGCTGGGCAATAATTACTCCCTCTTAAACCTTAAAGCCCTCATAGTTTCCTAACATTTAGATTCTACTCATTATACTTGCTTTTTGTGAATTCTTGGGTCTGGTTCATTCTCCATGTCGTTCCAAGATCTGTCCTCCAGCTCTGCTCTCCTCGCTCTGTCCCTGCTCTTTTGGCTCCCACTCATCCTCTGGCTCCTCCCCTCTCCTGACTACTCCTTCTTCTCTATTGCTCAACATTGTGGCTGGTTGTTTTATTTTGGATGTTTACACAAAGTTGGGACAGGTGATGCTTAGAATAAGTATCACAATACAATATCCGGATTGAAACTAGAGAGTTGGGGGGAAAATCAGCATTTGAATGAACAAGGATAAGGTGTATACATTTCAAAAGAACATTATACCAACACCTTCCACAAAGGAAGAGGATTCAGACAATCCTGATGAGATTTGATAGGCTAGGGTCAGATTTTAGGGGAGGAGGTCTGCCCTTTGCAGTGGACTAGGGGGAAGGAGATGGGGGAAAAGGGAGGGAGGTTAGGACAAGGAGAAGGTGAGAGAGGGGCCTACAATCTGAATATAAAATGAATTGTAAAATTCATTTGTAAAAATGTAAAAAATAAAGAAAGAAATATCCATTGGGATTAGTTTTACAGCTCTTCATTTTGATTGGTTTGGGTTTTATGTAAAAAAGTCCTTTTGTTGCAAAAAGAAATTTCTTTAATGAGAGGTGACTGTGGCTGTAAGAACAAATATTTAAAATGTAGTTAAGGAATATTTAGAACATAGTCATGGATTATGCTTGTTTGGTAAAGTACTAATTGTTTCTCCTCCAAGATCCCTGACTCCATTAGCTCTGAGTACTTGGTAAGGTTTCCAGTGTCAGTCATGGTTTCTTTCTTATTGATTCAGTCATAAATTTTGTTAGAGATTTGTCAATTAACTCCAAGGAATGTAAATTTCTATTGAACTCTTAGGATAGTCATGTTATGCTAGTCATTGTTATGGTTGTTAGTTGTCTTAGTTAAGGTTGGTATTCCTGTAATCAAACACTGTGATGAGAAATAAATCTCAGGCAGGCTCCACTCACAATGGTCTGGGGTCTCCCTCATCAATTGCTACTTAGGAAAATGCCCTAGAGGCCTAACTATTGCCTAATATTATGGACACGTTTTCTTAATTGATATTTTCTTTTTTCAGATGCCCCTAGCTGTGTCATGTTGACATAAAACTAGACAGCATGGTAGGTATGGATAGGTAGGACTATGAGCTGTTTCCTTCATTTAGAAGCTTCCATGGTACCTTCAAAAGCAATGAGTCTTAACCTTTCTAATGCTATGACCCTTTAATACAGTTGTTTAATATGTTGTGGTAAGCCTCAATCATAAAATTATTTTCATCGCTACTTCATAAGTATAATTTGCTACTGTTATGAATCTTGATGCAAGTGTCTGATATGCAGGAGGATATTTTACAGGCAACCCTCTTCTATACTCTAAAGGGGCTGAGACCCACAGGTTTCTAGTCTCTGTTCTAAGGCATGAAAAACTGTCCTTCAGAGGAAGCATTCAAGTCATTTCCACCTCAGGGACCTCTGAACTCTGTGTCTGAAGTGCACTGGGCCTTTGAAGTAGGGACTTTTCTTGTCTCTGGAGGTCAATAGCAATAGGCTATATATTTTGGGAGTCCCTTGGACAGCTCTGACCAACACCTCAAAAGAGGGCTTCTCATGCCTGGTGTTGGGGATTTTGTTAAATGATCTTTTGTTCTTAGAGGATCATTGCCAGCTCAGATGAGAAGATTTTATTAAACTATATATGTATATTTATATACATACTTACGTAGTATGGTGATTTGCTTAGGTAGGTAGTCTATTGTTTTATTTATTTTGCCATACTCTCTTTCCTTCTGTATTTCTTGTTTGCTCTCTCCTCTCTATAATTAGGGGTACACACCCTTCTCCCCACCCCACCTCTCATATCATTTGTACCCTGCTACACCAGCAGTAGCTCCTTTTTACTTTTCTGGTTTTTGAAGTTACTTCAGGATATATACTCGCATCTGAATATTTTGGAGCTATAACACGCATGTGAAGGAGAAGTTATACCAATAAAGTCTCACCAAAAATGATATAAGCTGAACAAAGACAAAAATAGACATGCTAAAGTATACCTGAAAAAGACCATGTGGACTTAATCCCACGCCAGGAACTACAGGCAACCAAGGAATATTGAGAGCAGGACAAATACTCTTCCCTAGGAAAAATCACACCAATTAGTTTACACAATGCCAAACCCTGGAAACATGCATATAATAACAATATACATAGTGAGCAGGTTATGTTTAGGAATATGTACATTTATGCCTGTAAAACAACTAATAAAAAGAGGCCACCAATTTTAAAAAGAGAAAAGAGGCACATATGGGAGAACTTGGAGGGAGGAAAGGGAAGATGCATTATATTTTAATCTTCAAAAATAAAAGAAATAATTTAAAAAGATAAATTCAAAAGGCAAAAATAGTTACTGTAACTTTTCTCCTCCAGCTTCAAGTATTGTGTAGAGAGATTTTTACTAATAAGATAGAGAAGAAACAAATACATACTTAGGATTTGAAACCAAGGTCTAGACCCGGCTAATACCTGGCAAAGTCACACAGACCTATATCAAAAGACAGTGTTCTGTAGAACCATGAAGAAACAAAAGGGTCCTAGTTCAGGCTAGACTTAATATAGAAATGTTATACCTACACAAATACCAGATGGAGAACAACGTGTCAATGGGACAGTTTCAAGTTTCAAAATGTGTCATCACCAAACTTAGAGTAGATCTGAAACTATGAAGCGCCTTCCAACTATAAAATGTGAGGACAATCTAGACTATGACGTCAACCTTGTAACTAAAATATTTTCTCTACCAGCCTTCCCACAGCTTTAAGCAGCACTGCTATCCCTAGGCTACTGCTTGGTGATGAAAATCTAGACATGCACTAGATGGGGATCCATGTCTCAGATGGATTCCTGTTTTAATATGCACCACCAGTGGTGGATCTAGATGCTATGAATACTCTAGCAACTGGTGGACTCAATTGTGACCTACCTTACTACTAGCCTTGGTGGCCAAAACACTGCTTTCAACATTAATGAAAACTCATGCAGCATAGAGTGGAGCAAATTTTCGTTAAGTGTTGTGTAATTTTTCCTAAGAAAATATCCAAATGCTTATTCACCTCAGATAGGATACTTAGAAAAGTCCAAACAAACTATTCCACCCATGTCTAGCATAAAAAAAAAAACACTGAATTTCTTGCGCTTTATTTCTTATTTATTTATTTAATTATTTATTTAAGCACTGTACAGCCTGATCCTAACCCCCTCCCTCATATCCTCTCAGTCCCACTCTCACATCCCTAAGCTCTCCATTCTCGCCTCACTGTCTTCTCAGAGAAGGGGACATCCCCAAAGGGTACCAACCCACCCTGGCACCTCAAGTCACCTTGAGATTAAGGTGCATCATCTCACACTGAAGACAGACAAGGCACCCCACCTATCCCAGCTAGGGGAAAGGGATCCAAAGGCAGGCAGCCCCTACTCCCATTGTTAGGGGACCCACAAGATGACCAAGCTGCACATCTGCTCCATATGTGTAGGTGGTCTAGGTCCAGCCCATGCATGCTATTTGGTTAGTGATATAGTCTCTGTGAAGCCACATGGACAGAGGTCAGTTGACTCTACAGGTCTTCTTGAAGTGTACTTAATTCTCTACTTCCTTCAATCCTTCTTCCCACTCTTCCACAAAGCTCCCCGAGCTCAGCCTATTGTTTGGCTGTGGGTCTCTGCATCTGTTTCCGTCAGTTGCTGGATGAAGCCTCTCAGAGGACAGTTATGCTAAGCTACTCTCTACAAGCATAGCAGAGCATCATTAATAGTGACAGGTGTTAGCTCTCTCCTATGGGGTGGGTCTCAAGTTTGGCCAGTCATTGGTTTTCCATTCCCTCAATCTCTACTCCATCATTATTCCTAACTTCTTGTAGGATAGACAAATTTTGGGTGAAAAATATTATGAGTGGATTACTGTGCTCCTACTTCCACTGGGACTTCTTATGGAACTGTGGGTTACTTACAGGAGAACAAGTTACTTAAAAACTGCTGAGTCATCAAAAAGTCTACTCCAACATGCATGATAGCTCTCAAGAGTTGTATCACTATTGATTCTTACTTAACTTATAGGCATCTTGATCCACCAGAAAGTCTCCTTATCCAGGAATTCTTTACTTGTTTTACAGCCTTAAGAGGTAGGCTTTGAAATCTTGTAATTTTCTTAGCTTCCTGCACCTTGTAAAAGTCAGTTCCTGGAGTGATCCTCCTTGTTTAATATGATGTGATATGTGATATGAATGTTTCAGTTTGGAAGAACTAGCTATTCAACACATTGGAAGCAGAACAACACAGTAATCAGAGAATTCTGTTTTAACATTTGATACTAAGGCAGGACACCAAATACTAGGCAACTCTTAACAGCTGTTTCCCCAGGTCTGACTGGGGAATACGTTCTGGTATTATCAAACATCAGTATGCCAGACTTTTAATCTGGCAAACAGTAGTGGTAGAAGTTTCTGTGGGTATTGGCCATGAGTCCATGTGACGCCATGATGGTCAGCAATAAGCAAACCATTGCAGTGTGGACATTTGTCCTATCAATGCTAGTCTACTATTGACAGGCTTTGGACTCGGCGTATAACACAGCCTTGCAGAGTTTGGAGCTACAAATGTAGCATAGAGCTCTAAGGCTGTTTTCTCCTTAACGATTTTTCCACACAAAAATCCATTGTACCTTATCACAGGCTACTGATAGTTGAAAGGGAAGATGCCTGCTCCTAGCCCATTAATGACAATTCCAATGCTGGGAGAGGTTAACAATTACTAGCTTTTTTAGAACTTTCTTGCTTTGTGTGGAAAAGAATAACCTGTCCCTGGATCTCCCTCTAGTACTCAAGTGCTGTCAACACACGAACAGAAGAATTCAGCAAATTTGGGATCAGGACACTGTAGGGTGATAAGAGAGTGGAAATGACTGCAGGTTCAGAGAAGACTGTTAGAACTCTGGAAAATACAAACATAGCAATGCCAGATTACAAACACAGAAATAAATAGCTAATCCTTCAAAGCACAGGTGTTAGTACAAAAGAAGAACATGAACAGCCCCAGGGAAGCCATGACCTCATCTAGCAGTCTAAATGAGGTGTCAGAAAGCAGAGTGTGAAAGAACCCTTAGAGAACTTAGGACCCTTGTTCTCAGGAAACTAAGGAAGCTTCAAGAAAACCCCGAGGGTAGGAATGATCTAACACTGTAACAGAGAAAGTTAATGAAGAGGCTGTAGCAGTTTAAAAAATAAACAAAAATCTTTACACTGAAAAATACTCTAAGAAAAATTTAAAACAGAACATAAGACATAAAGGTTAAGACATATCAAACAGAAGAAAGATTCAGTAAGTTGAAGATGTGTTGTTTGAAATGTTGAAAAGACAGTGTTACCATAAATACTGCAGGGAAATCTGGTATCCAAATACAATTGTACTGGACACCTATCTCTCAGCAGTTACACAGATTAACTCAAAATGAATTAATGGCTTAAACGGACAGTTAAAGCAATTAACTGCTAGAAGAAAACACAGGGAAAATGTTTTACAACATTCAATAAATGAGAAATTTTTTAGACATCCTCTAAAAACTTAGAAAACAAATAGACAAATAGAACTGAACAAAACTAAAAATCTTCACAAAAAGAGAAACAAACACCCATCAGAGTGGTTAGATAGATAACAGGACAGAAAAAAAATATTTTTCAGATATGTGACTGACAATATTCAGGAAAATATACACAGTGTACAAGAAACTGAAATCATTCCATAGAAAAGCATATCTAAATAGACACTCAAACACTTACCTAAAGCCATGAAATAGCTTAGATAACAGAGGTGCGTGCCACCAAACCTAAACACCTCAGTTCCATCCCTGATTCACACACATGAGAAGAGAGAACTGAATCCCACAGCCCATCTTCTAACCTCCACAGAGCCACAGTGGCATGCCTCCCACCATCAACAACTAAAATGAATAATAAAAGTGCAATTCTAAGAATTAAATTCACTAATTAATTATAGAAAAAAATGATGCTAAAGAGAAAAATCAAAATGGGACTATCATATAATGTGAAACTCCATTAGCAAGTATGGACCAAAAGCAAATAAAAGCAGTATATTAGGGAAAATGTTCATTTCAGGCATGATAATCAACATAGAGAAACAGCTGAGGTGTTTATCACTGATTTTGTTTTTGTTTTTCAAAGTTTCCTGTATCTTTTAATAGATTTTTTATATTAATCACAGGTTATGTACTTTACATCCCAGCTGTAGACCCCTACAGCATTCCCTCCCAACTCCCCCATCCCTCCCTCATCTCCTCCCTGCCCCTTTCCAAGTCCACTGATAGGGAAAGACCTCCTCCCCTTCCATCTAACCCTAGCTTATCAGGTCTCTTCAGGATTAGCGGCAATGTCCTCTTCTGTGGCCTAGCAAGGCTGCTCCTCCCTGAGGGGAAGGGGGATGTCAAAGAGCCAGCCATTGAGTTCATGTCAGAAAAAGTTCCTGTTCCCCTTACTAGGGTACCCACTTGGATACTGAGCTACCATGGGCTACATTCAATCAGGGGTTCTAGGTTATATCCATACATGGTCCTTGGTTGGAGAAACAGTCGCATAAAAGACCCCTGTGCCCTGATATATTTGGTCCTTGTGGAGCTCCTGTCCTCTCTGGGTCTTACTAAATCCATTTCTTTCATATGATTCTCTGGACTCTGCCCAAGGTTTGGTTATGAGTCTTAATACCTGCTTTGATACACTGCTAGGTAGAGTCTTTCAGAGGCCCTCTATGGTAGGCTCCTGTCCTGTTACTTGTTTTCTCCTACATCCAATGTCCATCCCATTTGTCTCTCTAAATGAGGATTGATCATCTTACCCCAGGTCCTCTTTCTTATTTATCTTCTTTTATCACTGATTTTGAATAATGAACATGTGGTATATATAAATAGTGGAACACCTTGCAGTCAGAAAATCGAATAAAATGGTGCCATTAATCACAGCATGTAGTAAATTAAAAAAAAAAATAAACATCATGTTAAATGAAACCAAGCAATGGAAAATAGAGCATGTGCTCCTGTTCATATGTTGAAAAGTTAATTTTACACAAGTTAGAAATCCTCAGAGCTTGGGAAGAATGCAGGGAGAAAGGGATGTGGATGCATTGATTTACAAATAGAAACATATAATACTTTCTGATATATTATCACATGGGAGGGTAACTATGGACACCAGTAATTTAATGTATTTTAAAAAGCTGGAAGCAAGAACTATGAAAGTTTACCTTGTAAAGAAATCATAAATGTTTGTCAAGACCACATAAAATTAACATGATTTAAGAATTATATAATACATCTGAGCAGGGGGTCTAGGTCCTCTTTTTGCATGGTCTTTGGTTGATGCATCAGTCTCTGCAGTTCTTCAGTACCGCATGGGCCCAGGTTTGTTGGGTTTTTTGTTTGTTTGTTTGTTTCTCTTTTTTTTTTTCGCTTTTGGGGGAGCTTCTTTTGGCTTTTTTTTTTTTTTTTTTTTGGCTTTTTTGGTCTACTTAGGGACTCCTGTCTCCTCCGGTCCTTCTATATTCTCATTCTTCCATAAGACTCCCTGCACTCTGTCCAGAGTTTGGCTGTGAGTCTCTGATCTGCTTCAGTTCTCTGGAGGACTTCTCATATCAGTGAACTAGGAGAGAGGAATAGGGGAAAAAGAGGGAGGGAGGGTAGAACCAGGAGGAGATAACAGAGGGTACTACAACCAGGATACAAAATGAATAAATTGTAAATAATAGTAATTGTTATAAAAAAATAATAATAAAAGAATTATATAATTAAATTACTACTCATAATTATTAAGGTATAAAACTGTATGTGATACATAGCAGTTAGAAATAAATTTAACAAGTAGAATGGAGGTTTCTCATACTTAGCGCTTGGGTTTTTATTGATTGTGTATGGTTCTCATGTTATCATTATCACCCCAAGTGCCATAATATCATTTATATTATTTTATATGACTACATATATACTAATATATTATATATTTTTAAATAAACACAAAAAAATCATGTGTGGTATTTTTATCCCTCCTCTCTCCATCAGTAATTTCTTCCCTTCTCCTCCCAATATAAAAACTCTCCCACCAATTTCCTGTTTTCCTCTTCACAGTACATGTATCCTACTCTCCAACCTCATGGTTCTAAAATATCTTAGGCTATTGTTGCTGTCCTTGGTTACCTCCTGGAATTTAAAGATAAGATGCTATTGCTGAAAATAGCACACATTGGTCACTGGAGTTGGAAGAACTGATCTGGATTGAAGCCTATTTTCTGAGGACTAACTACCATAAAAACTGAAAGTGATATGCAATCTTCCAAGGAAGTTAAACAATTAAAAGTCCTACCTAGCTGATCTCAACAATAGCTTTGCAATATATATCCAAGGATGCAATACGGCAAGCAAAAGCTACCTAACTGTGCTGAAGACCAATATAAGAAAATTCATAGGGTTTGTACAGATTCTTTCCCAGTCTGTATGCTGTAGTCTGTAGCCTTTTGTTTTGATGACAGTGTCCTTTGCGTTACAGAAACTATTCAGTTTCATGAGGTCCCATTTATTGATTGTTGATCTCAGAGTGTGTACTGATGGTGTTCTGTTTAGGAAGTTGTCTCCTGTGCCAGTGAGTTCCAGGATCTGCCCCACTTTTTCTTCTAACAGCTTTAGTGTATCTGGTTTTATGTTGAGGTCTTTGATCCACTTGGACTTTACTTTTATGCAGGGTGATAAATATGGATCTATTTACTTTTTCCACACATAGACATCCAGTTAGACCAGCACAATTTGTTGAAGATGCTGTCTTTTTTTTCATTGTATTGTTTTGGCTTCTTTGTCAAAAATCAAGTATCCTAGGTGTGTAGGTTTAAGTCTCAGTTTTCTGTTTGATTCCATTGATCCTCCAGCCTCAGCCAGTACCATGCAGTTTTTATTACTGTGGCTCTATAGTAAAGACTGAGATCAGGGATGGAGATACCTCCAAACTATCTGTATATTTTACAGAATATTTTAAGCAATTCTGAGTTTGTTGTTTTTCCATATGAAATTGAGAAGCAGAGGCTGAGTGAGACTCATAGCCAAACTTTGGGTTGAGTGCATGGAACTTTATGAAAGAAGGGGGAGATAGAAAGACCTGGAAGCCACAGGAGCTCCAAAGGGAGACCAACAGAGCCAAAAAAAAAAAAAAAAAACTGAGCCCTGGGGGCCATGTAGAGACTGGTAACCCAACCAAGGACAATGTAGGAGAGGACCTAAAACCCCAGCTCAGATATAGCCCATAGACTCATTCTTCAAGTGGGGTCCCTAGTAAGGGAACAGGGGCTGTCTCTGGCATGAACTCAGTGGCAGGCTCTCCGATCACCAACCCCTCCCCCCCCTTGAGGGTGTATCCTTGTCAGGCCATAGAGGAAGACAATGCAGCCAGTCCTGATCAGACCTGATAGGCTAGGGTCAGATGGAAGGGGAGGAGGACCTCCTCTATCAGTGGACTAGGGAAGGGGCATAGGGAGAGACAAGGTGGAGGGATTGGGAGGAGATGAGGAAGGAGGCTACAGCTGTAATAAGAATTGAATAAATTGTATTAACTAATTAATAAAAAATTTAAAGAAAAAAGAATTCTACTGTGAGAAAAAAAAAAGAAATTTCATGACTAGTTTTGTAGAGCTATTGGATTGCACATGGCCAATGAACTCATGAACACTAGAGAAGAAACTACACAATCTGACCATGCTCCTCAACAAGTGTAATTCCCAACTCTTTTCTAAATGCCTATATTTATGTGTCCACCAATATGTGCAACTCCCTCCCCTTATCAAAGAAATTTCTTTTTGCAGCAGATGTTGAAAAATCCACATCTGGTTAAAATGCAGATACCAACCAACTATGGAATATCCATCCCAAATTGAAACTTCTACAATAAAACGTATGTACTTAAAGCTCAAGGAACATCTCATAAGACGAGGCAGAAAGCTTGTAAAAAGCAAAGGACCCAGATGTCTTCTAGGAGATAGTATATTCCAGATTGTAAGATCTAGACAACCAAGACAAATGTGATCAGTCTTCATAGGACAGGGAGTTGCACACTTGAAATCATAATAATATGAGAGCTTAAACAAGACCTGCACAATGACAGCATGCATGGGGCCATCTCACCAGGCCTGACCTCTAATAAAGACCTGTGAAAATTAATAGCTATGATTATTGACAGGGACATCTGTCATTTCCTTTAGTAAAGAAGAAGGAAATAGAGCGCCCAGAGAAATCAAGAAGGCAGACAACTCCAGGGAGTTTAATTGTAAAGGGAAACAGCACTTGAGTATTTTGTTCCCCCTCGTTACTAGGCTGGTTTATCATACCTATCTAATAGCTGCAAAGATGCAAATGATATGGGCCAACTGCAAATATCTACTAAAAGAGACCTATTCTTTACAAATAAAAGATTAGAAAATCAGCTTCTTTCTTGTTAGTACACAGTTTGCTTACCCCGAAACTCAAGCAGAATGCATTTACAAAGACGTTCTGAGACATCAACAAAGCTGTAGCTCCTGGAGCCTGAGAGGGCTCAGAGATCTCATTTTAAGAGTCAAGCTTCCCTGTTATTTACAATACACTAACAATACACTACAATTCACTAAGTACAAGAGGGAAACAACTAGGAAACTGGAAGCTTAACATCACCAGCTGAATCCTGTCCCATTGTTTCAACCGAACTCCAATATCCTGTGATGAGCAGAACTCTTCCACAGAAACAAAATTAACATCATCATGGGCAAAAACTTTTTAAAGTTCCTGCCAACCTACAGAGAATCAACAACTATTGACTATCGTATGACAAACAAGTAACCCAGCACCCAGGAAACTGAGGGAAGAGGATTGTGTTAGCCAGGGCAACACAGGAAGACCTTTACTTAAAAAAAAAAAGTTGGAAAAGGACCTCAGCAGCTAGAGACACAGATTGCCTACTGTCTGCCATGAAGCCTGAGTAAGCCCTTAGCCTGTTGGATTGTAGTTTTACTTTAGCTTGGATAATGTCAGAATTGAATTGAATACTAGAAAATATTGACTCCAAATAAATGTCAAGAACTTCTAAAAAGAATGTTTTTTAATAATTTGTGGTTCTTAGGTTTTATATAGACACATACAATTGTGTGTGTTACATAAAAGTAGAAGTAAAATTGTTTAAAATAACAGAATAGATTAAAAAGAGGGAAGGAAGCAAAAGGGGATGGGATGTATAAGACAGAATGTGTTTGATAAATAATATACATTGTATGAAGTCTTAAAAGACATAAATTAAACATATATACTCTTGTGAATTTTTGAAAAAAGAAATCAGTGAAAATTTTACTATGGCATGAATGTCTGTTGGAGCATTAGCTTGTGTGAAATGTCCTTCACTAGAGATAGCTTACATCTTTTGACAAATAATTTTATCTTTCTGGATTTCTGCTCCTTATATCAGTCATGAGCTTATGTAACT
Organism: Pachyuromys duprasi; assembly: GCA_028658305.1. NCBI lineage: Eukaryota > Metazoa > Chordata > Mammalia > Rodentia > Muridae > Pachyuromys > Pachyuromys duprasi. The sequence continues at coordinate 46,532,611 of CM053765.1, read as the reverse complement.
CCACCATAGTAAACTCTACTTGTGCTTGTGTGTGTGTGTGTGTGTGCATGTGTGAATATTTTAAAGTTTCACTTCCTAGAAATAAAGCTAGCAGCTGTTCAATTCTCCAACCTTATATTTGATATGACACTAATCTTATTACATTATTCTTCCAAACATTATGCTTCCAGCAGAAAGCAATATGCATAGGAGATCCCAGTACATAGAGAGAAGGCAGAAATGAAAACTTCTTTATTCAGAAGATGGATATTTGTGTGGGAGTCTCACAGGGAACTTCTCATCAGCAGGGAACATCTGGTTTCTTTCACTATGATTTTCTTTTGCAAATTCAAATGGCCATATAACACAATCATCACATATTGAAAATGCCAGGAATCAGGAAAAAGCCTGTGATTCTTAAAAATAATATAAAAGAAATAATTCAATATGTATATATATGTGTGTATATGTAATATGTGTATATATATATGTTAACATACATGTGTTAATTATATATGTACAGACAATGTATGTATAAATTAATAAATATAATTCATGTATATATTAACAATAATGAAACACCATTTAGTAAAAATATTAAATACATAAAAGCAATATATATGAGGTACCTGATTACTACCCAATAGCTTGAGAGTGTAATAAGAAAGAAACAAAATAACTGGGAAAACAACTTTAAATTTGAAAATATGTAAAAATGTCTTAAGTCCCTTGCCAAAGATAAAAGCAGTTAACTCAAAGAAAAATTTTACCCTATTTTCCCAAAGGATTGTCAAAGTGATATGCTCTATGTCTGAAGAAACTGGGCATAATTTAAAGAACTGACTTGATAATTGTATCTTTTTAATTTTCAACAATTACATGTGCTTGAAATTATTACTTTTTTGCTCATCTGAATCTTCTATTTAAATGCTTTATTGGTAGATTTACAGGTGTTTACATAACATAAATTATTCCTTATTTCTGATTGACTCACAAAAATATAAACTTAAACTTGACATCATTCTGACTAGGTATATTTCACATGATACTCAATTCAAAGCAGTTCCTAGTAGTGTAACATCTCCTATGAATGTCCAACCTACTACCTTGTTTTGTGTGACTACTCTTTAAATGGTTCCTATTATAAGCTTTTAATGTATGCCTCTTCAAAATTCCTGTGTTTATCCCTAATATCCATTCAAATAGTATTTAAAAAATAGTACCATTCAGAAAGTAAGTCATGAACATTCCATTGTCGTGAATAAATTAATGCTCTTTTAAGAGATTGAAAGGAGAACCACTCTCCTTTGTTCTTTTTGCAATAGGAGGACACAGAAATTCTATTATAGCCAGAGGAGGCAATGAAGAACCATCTAGGAAACAGAAGGCAGACCCTCACACAACTTGCCAATTCTTTGATCTTGTATTTTTCAGCCTAAAATCCTTTTAAAAAAATAAAATTCTAGTATTCTTAAAGTATTTGCTAGTTATATTAATATTTTGTTATAGGATTACACATAAACAAATTTCAATTCTTTAGATAATTTCTAACTTGAAATTACTCTTTATTCATTAAATCTATCTCAATAATCATGCTAATTCTTCTAAACCTCTATCTGTCTGTCTGTCTGTCTGTCTGTCTGTCTGTCTGTCTGTCTGTCTATCTCTATCACATTGACAGATCACTGTTGTCCTAGTTAGTGTCAGCTGTCAACTTGACACAGCCTAGAATAGTCCGGGGAACTCTCATTTGGGGGATTGCCAGAATTAGATTGGTTTGTCTATAAGGAATTGTCTCAATTGTTGTGTCCACTATAGGTGGCACCATCCCTAGATGAGCTATTCTGGGTTATATAAGAAAGTAGCTGAACATGATCTAGAGTGCCGCAGAGCCAACCAGTACACAGTGGTCCTCCATTGTCCTCCATGGTTCCTCTGCATCAGTACTACTTGAGTTTCTGCCCTGACTTACCTTAATGATAGATTGTATCTGAGAAATATAAGACAAACAAACCCTTCATCCCCTGAGTTGCTATTGGCCAGGGTGTTTTCTCACAGCAACAGAAAAAAAATTAAATTAGATTATTAAACTAAATTATTTTCTTAATGATTTTTATGTAATTGTCCTACCTGGCAGGGAAAATCAAATTTAGCTAGTTGGTTTTATTTTGTTTTGTTTTTATGATTCATGAGACTTTAATCTGTTTAAATCCATTTGAGAAGAGCAAAGTAGAAAAAAAAAAAACTGAACACCAGAAAGTAAACTAAAATCTAGGACAAAACTGTGAAGATTCTCCCAGGGAATTTGAAAGTATAGTTCATTTTAATAGAAGGCAAGAAATAAAAGTTGAATAAAAACTTAGCTAATTCTGGAGGGAGCTAAGAAAACCTTGAGCAAATCCTTAAATAGCAGAAGTCTCGAGTGAATTTGGGAATGGTCATGTAAAAGTCCCAATCCTTTAGACCCATGGAAATGGCAAAGTGTTCCCCATATGGGTCAGGTGTGGAATTAACAAAGCTTTCCTTTTTTCCAAAGTAGGAACATTGGCAGTGTATACAAAACTGGAAACCATCCTATTCCTGGATATTTACAGCCTGAGAGTGTTCTCCTATAGAGGTTCCCTATCAAAGACGGCTGAATTTTTCCCCTAGTGCTGTAACTAATAAACATGAACACAGTAAAGTTCCAGGTCTCTCCATAGTCAGTGCCACTCCATCAGGATGTACCTCTCACCTGACCAGGCCTTTTCTGCACTCACTGTTTGTACATCTGTTCTTTCTCATGCCCTTGCTGCCCCAGTCATGTTCCTATACAAAACCATTCTAGATGAACTATAGTTCTGTATCTTTGTAGAAAGCAGAAGGGGTCCCATACTTTGCCATTTCTGTGGTCATTGTGAATTTGAGACTAATTTCTAGCCTGAGTAAAAAGACATTGAGGCCAGGATTTTCAAAAACATAGGAAAGGTTAACAGGTATGGAATTTTTTTAAAAAAAAGTAACTTAGTGGGACTTGTTGTGAATGCTTAAAGGACCTGAGTTTGTATTCACATAAATAGTCAGGTATAGTAGTTCATACCTATAATACCATTGCTTCAAGGCCATAAATAAGGCTTAATGGCCAACTGGCAAGCTTCTATTACAGTTAGAGGCCTTCTCTCAACAATAAATAAATACATACAATTAACATCAACCTATGACTTCTACATGCATGCAGATACATACTTACACAGACACATGCATGTATGTAAAACATGTATACACACACACACACCATGCATGAACACTCATGCACACACTAAGAAATTAAGTTGAGGATGTCTCGTACACAAAGCCTTTATTACTTTGTGTTATATAGAGGGAACTATGCAAGCAGTACCAGCTCCTTCCACAGTAACAGGAAAATTCGTTTTGTCATGGTGGTACTAAGAGAGTCCCTGCTATTTGGGATGGATTTCATCCTTCCTTCCTTGTTCTAGCTCTCACGGCCTTACAGATACATACTATTCTTCAGCTTGGCCCCCTGCATTATTAGTGAAGGTCTATAGCGGAGACAAAGAGCATTCTATTCTGAAGGTTCACTTATTTTGACTATGTCTCTTTACTCTATAGTTACTCATTTCTGTCTTCTTTTTTCTTCCTCTCTCCCTTTCTCTTTTTTTCTCCCTCTTTTTCCCCCTTTCATTCTTCTAGCCTCAAAAACCCCATTGAAAACTTAAGTTACTATAATTTTCATAGTTTGGGTTATGTAAAAGTTTCCTTGAGGAATCGCTGTCAGTCATGATCATAAGGACATAACATACATAACCCCTAATGCTCGTGACATTTCAATAACTTCATATTTCTTCCTGCAGGCATAATCATCTTCCATTCATCGGTTGGTTGTTGACTACATCAATATCTCATCATCATACTTGACTCTGAAACATCAAATATTTTCTTTATAATACCTGCTGTTGTTTTAAGAGCAAATCTCATAAGAATCTAATGAAATCAAAGATGAATGGATGATTTATGTTTCTGAGGATAAAATCTGAAAGCTGATTATTGTTCACAAATTTTGTTATATGGTTTCAAATCAAGATAGAAACATTTCTAAGGCAGAATTATGGCAAAGAAACGAAATGAATAATCATAAAAATAACATTTTACCTTTGCCAGTATTAGTGGTAATGGAATGTCATTAGGCAAAGGTAAGAAGGCGGAAAAACGGTTTTAACAGCTAAATTGTTGCAAGAAAGTAAAATGGTACATTAGCCATGTGTGTATTTTTTGGTACAGGTATCCTGGCTGATTCTATTTAGACTAATTCCATTCTCTTAGACTTGGTTTCTTCCATATACTACCAATGATGACAAAGACCTTACAAGATTGTTTCAAGGATTAAGAGGAGCTTCCCATATGATGTTGCAGCCAGCCTTCCTTGCTGAGAGGTGCGTTTTATTACTAATGGTTAGAATGCTTCAAATCTGTGGCAATAAAGCAACAAACTGATCTTCATTTAATTTTTTAATTATCTGTAAACCCTCTACAGATGAATTATACCCTGTTGCTTGCCTTTTAGAATATACTACTCTGATACACAGTTTTAATAAGTTTACTAAAACAAGATGCTTGACTTAATGTGAAAATTATATAACATCATGCTTGTTTCTTTTGTTTTTGATATTACAATATAATTACATCATTCTCCCTTCTCTTTCCTCCCTCCAGACTCTCCCATTTACTCCTCTTTGATCTCTTTCAAATTCAGTCTTTTTTCATTAATTGTTGTTACATACATACATGTATATACGTATGTATTTTTAAATACAACCTTCTCAGTCTGTACAATTTTAGTTATATTTATGTTTTCAGGGCTAACCATTTGGTATTAGGTGATCAGTTGGTGCATTCTTCCCTGTGTAAGACTATTTCATAACATAATTTGTGTTATAATATTTTAAGTTAAGTATATGTGGGGGCTCTGTGTATAGATTTGTATACATGAGTGCCATGTCCTCAATGTTCGGAAGCATGAGAACTGGAGTTACAAGCAGATGTGAGCCACTTGATATGGATATTGCAAGGAGAACCCAGGTTCCATATAAGAGCTGTTCTGAGCCATCTTTTTAGCCCTGTAACATCACTTTAAAGAGTAAGCAATTTACCACTCTTCAAGAAAAGACTGGCCTAAGCATATAACTTATATACAAAAGGTAGAAAACTCTTGGTTTTACAATGATATATGAAAAATATTAAACTCATTTGACCAAACATTGTATGCAATCATTTGTTGTTTGGTGAGAACTTACTAGCTTACTGAAATACAAATATTGGCTCATTGAGCATGCTGCCAGTGTAAAAAAGAGACATTATTCATATAACCAGTATCTATTTTCCCCACTCTATCCTCAATTGATGCCAATCAAAACATGCCATTGATCATTATGTGAAACTTGAAAATATGAAACAATATGCTTGAACACATATACCAGTAATTTTACATGCAATACAGAGACAGAGATAAAAGTACTGTATTCAAGATGTGGTGCAACGAAACTAGTTTTTAACTGCATGTGCATTCTCCGGCTACAATCTCTCTTTTTAGTAGACACTGTTGCTTCACTTTGTAGGTGCAACTGTGCAAGGGTGTCTGCCCCACAGATCAGCAGCTTGTAGAATCGGAATCTAATCTGCCTCCTTAAAAAACCCTGTGACTCAGTCCGTTTTCCTTTGTTCTGGAAAGATTCTCATCTTAATCTAAATCTTAATCTTAAAGGGCACCACAGAGCCACTCTACCCTGCCATCCTCAAAACTAACAGAAAACATTGTCCTGAGGGTTGGGTCCTTCCCTGGGTAGCACCAATGTCTTTACAGGACCTGTGAGAACTTCTTAAGCAGCACCAGGAATCACAGGAGGAGGCAGCTCATTCTAATACTGTAATGAAATGCATATTGAATTCTGCAGTCTCAGTAACTTTCACAGAATAATTAAGAAAATAAAAAGATTAAGGGCAGTGTACTAAATACAAATTTCTAGAAATTAATTGCTTCATACTGGATTTTTGTTCTTAGTATTACACTAACTAAGGTAAAAAAAATAATAATGCGTTCCTGTACAACAAAATAAGCATGTTTATAGCCTAATATATTACTATACTCTGGTTTCCTGAAAACTCAATTCTACAGTATTATTGGATTTGTTTACTGTTTCTACCGTTATTGATGGGTAGCTAGAAAGCTCCTCACATGTTACAAACACTGCTGATTTTCTGGACTCACATTCCACTTGGACTTTTCATGCCCAGGCATTGCATAAGTTCTGAAGCACATGGACAGTCAAAGCCACTGCCCAAGTCTAGGAACAAGCATCTTACTTTTACTCTGACAACACAGTGAGTAGAGTATCCTCTTCTGCCTCTGAAATCGTGATTTGGTCTCTTGAGCCATTTTTCCACAACATGGATTTTTGACTCAGAGATCATACATAAATCAAAATTCATGAACACCAAGTCAATGTTTTACTCCCTCCAATTCCATCTCCATCTAGGCTCTCCCCTGCTCCTCTTCCTTCTCTCCCAGACATACGTGCTGCTAACAAAGTTCACAGCAACCATCCCACTTAACACCTAAAACATAAGCTATTTCTCTGAAGTAACTTGTGGATGAAAAAAATAAAACCCTAGCATAACGCCGGCAACACTATTTTACAAGACTGGAGCAGTGCAGGGTCAGAAACAAGGCAGGACAGATGCCCAACAACAGGATATCTGCGGTTGGGCACCTGGCCTATGAGGGGGAATGGAAAGTCCTTGTCTCTTCTGAGGAAAACACTCTGGGTGCCCCCCGGGATAAGAACCGCGTACGTGACTCAGCTCACATCTGCCTTCCCGCCTTCCCTGTTCCGGGTACGTGACCTAACTATGGCTTTGTTCAAACCGCCCAATCAGGTCCCTGTAACTATGCTTCTTGCTTCTGTAACCATGCTTCTTGCTCCCGAGCCCTATAAAAACCCGTCACCCCAACTGAGAGGCACGCAAGTCCCCCGAAAGGCTTTGTCGCTCCAGGTACCCGTGTATCGAAATAAACCTCTTGCGGCTTGCATCCGAAGACTGGTCTCGCTGTTCCTTGGGAAGCGGGGTCTCCCCGTCCAGAGAGGCTCTAGTGGGAGTCTTTCAGTGGATAGCTGTGTTTTCTTTCATCTTTTTGAACATGAGTTTTCCTGATGTATCTATTGTTTTAGAACTCTATAATTAGTAAAACATAAGCCCACTATTTTTATTTTTCATCTGCCAGATATCAAGCTGTCTCTAGAGATTCTCAAAGAACATAGTTCTTCTCATTTGCCATGGCTCTTTTCATTTGCAGTCTTGTTTACCAGGAGTTGTGACAGTGACAGCTGAAATGAATAGCCACAGCTTAGGAAAAAAATGCTTTTGTTTCCTAATCATTACTTGGATGTCATCAGGGAAACCCTAAGAACAAAGCAAACTAGCTTCAAATAATGGTGGCTCAGCATTCTTCCAGTCTTTCAAAATCTAATATGATGGATTTAACTGCATTATCTCTTAGCAAACTTGTCCAAGCTTAAGCTATTCTCGAGCTACAGAAAGGATCACTCTTGAGTAGAATATATCCTTCAACAGTTATGATTGATTCTCTTTATCTTAAAAAGAAAAAAAAAACTTAAAACTCATTCCTTACAAGAGTAATTAGACAGAGATGTAATTTTATGCTATACAAAGAATGATGGGAATCTAAGGACATAAAAAAAACACAAATGCTTAAAGTTCTAAATTGATAAGACCATACTATAGAAAACCAGGTAGCCACTTAATTTTTCTTACCACCTTTACCTATCTGGAATGTACTCGTGTTGTAACACACAGGGCAAAAATATTATTTTTTAAAACTAAATTACTTTTAAAAGCAAATATGATTTTCATTGTTCAAACATAGTAATGTTAGGGTACTAAAATCCAATATACTTGTTATTTAATTTTCTCCTCTATCTCCTTAACACCTTTGAATAGGCTCTTGAGTGGTGGCAAGGGGTGGAAAGAGTCAAAGTAAGTTAGTAGGGGCTGCAGATATAGTTTATCTGTTGAGTGCTTGCCTAATCAAAATGCAGCCCTTCTTTTGATACCAGCACTGCAAAAAGAAAAAAAAATGCCATAAGCAATAAGCATAAGCTTTTCACAAAACAACACTTTTCCAGTCTTTGTTTATTAGTAAAGTCTCCTCATGGATGTGATGTACCATATATATCATGCATATAAAGATAGATAATAGAAAATAAAGAGATAGATGATATATATTAAATAGATCATATATATCTAGAGAGATGTGGTATTTCAGTTACTTTTACTATTTCTGTAATTAACTACTCTGGCAAAAGTGACTAAAAAAGAAAGGGTTTATTTTGGCTCACAGATGGGACAACAAGGAAGTACTAGCAACATTATAACCACAGTCAGGAAGAAGTAAAAAATGATGAACACTGGTGTTCAGCTCATTTTCTTATTTTTCTTCTGTCCAGGACACCAACCCATGAGATTGTGGGGCCCGCTGTTAAAGTGCATCTTCCCAGTTACTAACTAGTCCAGTTAAAATGTAACAGGAGAACTGAAGTTTATCTCCAAAATTAATCTCAATCCTGTAAAATCAACATTCTGTATCAACTACTACACAATGTGTTCCTTTTTTTTTATCTATACTGATAATTTGTTCCTACCCCTCAGGACATCAGCTTATTGTACATGCCCACAGTGGAGAAAAAGTCACGCACTCTTCCCTCCTTAACTTTCGAACATGTGAACCACTTGGAAGACTATTTGTTCAACATCCAATTACAAATTCTTTGCCTGTCTCTTGGCGCTTTGCATCCTTGTACACATGAGGAAAAGATCCCTCATCCCAGGCAAGTGGTGTAAACGCTTCATCAGGTCAGTCTCTGGGATGTTATGTTCCTGTTTGGTTATCCTCTCACCTGCTGCTCTAAACGTCGCTTGTTGTTATGGAAAGGACACAAACACTGTGCACTCTAGTAATTCCAAAAATGTTTATCACAGGCTTACTGTGGGAGGGCAGTGTTTCAGGGCCCCTTCAACCACATGGCAGCTAAAACATATGCCATCTTCTGAGAATTATACATTGCTTTTGGGAGAGATAGTAAATATTTAAAATAATATACAGGAACATTACTTATGGTATGATAAACAAGAAATGTGAAAGAAGAAAAGAGGACACAGATAGATGAAAGGAGTAAAGCATTTCTATTTCACTAAAGAGAAGTCAAAGTGGGCAGAAAATGGCATCTATATTTGCACCTAACCTTAACTATTCCTCATAAATTTATAACCTAGAGTGGATTAGCTGACACTAACTGTTGTATTAGCTGAAAATAATATAGGTACCATTTTGAATACAGTAGGTTTCTCTAATCTATCCTTGTCCAAACCAGGACTTAGGTAAAAACACAATTGTGTTCATAAACTATCAATACAGGCACTATTATATAAAATGATACTTTCGTTGTTTCTGCCTATCCTTGGAGTAACCCAGCTGAAAGGCTTTCAAGATAGACCTAAGCCCCACACCAGTGATTCTCAAGTTCACCCAAATAGAACTGGACTTAGTTAAACACAAATTGATGGACATCATCCCAGAGTTTCTGATTTAATATGTTCGGGGTAGATTCTGAGACTCTACATTTCTAACAGTATGTTAGATGACAGTGATCAAATACAAAGAGAACCAATACTTCATGTTATTCCTTCTTTTATTTTAATATGTCTCAACTCATCTCTAAAGTACTAGATGAAAATAACATTATCAGTGCAACTGTAGATAAGGATGCTATTTAATGTTTACTTTATTGTTATGCAAATATTTCTTCTAGTCAAGAAAGAGAGGAGAAACTGTTTTTCCTACTTCTGCTCTTAGATATACCAAAATAAATAAATACTTTCTTTTTAGGATTTAAACAACACCATATGTCTGAAGATGGCATTTCACCCTTAAACCTACAGAGTGCATTTCTAAGACTCTCATGTTCACTCAACCAACTTAGTTGTAAGCTCAGCAAAAAATCAGTCCTCTTCTCTCCTCTCATGAAGTGTCAAAAACACTTTCTCCTATTGAAAAACTAAAACACCCTAAATAAATATAAATCACGTGTTTATGGATAGGAAAAGCACCAAGACTGCTTTCCCAAGCATGAAAAAAATCTGTATTGCAAATCTTCGGCCTTAGTCACTGAGGAATCTGGTATATCATAAAAAAATAAATAAATAAACAAATCATACTGCAAATTGATGGAGGACTTGAGATGACAAAAAGCAACAAGTAATTCAGAGCTGTTTTCAGAAACACAGTGAAATGAAGCAAGGAGACAGAGTTATGTTTTGAGCAAGCTGTGAGATTGTCTCAGCTCATTTTCACGGAACTGAAGACCGGCCAGTAAAGCTTTCTCAGACAGAAATGAGGCACCCCTCCTACCACTACAGAAATGAGCTTTACAGGCTGCACTTGTCAAGGTCTGCTGGGCATGTCAGGGAGATAACAGCAGTAATAGAGAAAAGGCTCCTGACGCCTTCTAAATGAGCATGGGTACTTCTGTTCTAGGAGTAACTACAGAGTCTTTTCTCTTGGAAAAAAATCATAAAGTCTTATACTATAAGAATACAACAGAGAATTTCTTAAGATAAGGCAATCAATCAGTCAAAGGAAAGATGTTGGGACAAAGGTCAAACATTCTTTTGAAAAGCCAAATTGAGTCTTCCTGCTGATTAAATAAAATTAATAAGCAAGTTTTTTTTCATTAGATTCAAATACTGCGGAAAGTGGGTGTACATAAACCGCACTCAGATATTTGAAAAGTGATCACCTTAGGAAGAATGACTTGATTTAGCTGTGTCTACTGTTCAGTTACTGTCCTTGTAGGATCTCCAGTTCCATTTAAAGAAATGTCCTGAAACACTTATGAGGCACCGGGAATAGCCTCCAATGTGTTCAATACCTGCAATCACCCAAGTCTGCTGTTCTCCATTATCGTCCTTTTTGCAGGAATGACAGATCACTTCTTCATCCTTCTGCCAAAGACTTGATGACAATAAAGCTACATGCAATCCCCTCAGTCCTGCTTAGAGTGCCTCTAGGCCTAAACTAAATCACAAATATTAAATCATTTTTAGAAATTTAAAGTTTGGACACTAAGGCTAACTCCAGAAAGAATTTTGTTGTTGTTGTTGTTAGAAGCATTTTGGTTTTCTACTTACAAGACATAAAATGAGATTTCTTATAACCTGGTATATAAAAAACAAATGCATCATAGCTTAGCATAAAGGATACTAAGAAGTTATTACCTGTCAATCATCAGCATCTTGTCCTCTCACTGGGGAGAATTTCAAATCCAAGATTTTTATGTTTAGTAAGAAGAAAGGAATGGGAGGTTATAAGCAATAATTTGGGAAGAGGTGTGAAGAAAAAAACATTATTTTGATGATAGATTGAATATTAAAAGTAGAGGAACTTGTGGGAGGGAAAGTCAAAGTTCTGTGCTCATAGAAGAGTCTTACAAGGAAGTAATACTCCTGAAATATGTACGATGATCTTATCCCATCCTTCTGTCTTGAAATCTAAAAACAGGGCATTGCAGCCAGGAAGACTGGTGAACTAAGTGGTATCAAAATGGGGTAACAACCTGCCACCACTTCATGCTTTGCAGGAGCAAAGACAGCTACATCCACCACCTAAAAGAAAAAGGAGAAAATCAGAAAGAATCATCCCAAACAAGTGAAAATAATTTAGAGACCTAAACTATTACCAGCTTTCACGTCAAAAGAAACTACTATGGTGCCTCACTTTCACCTACACAATATAAAAAGATGCAAAGGCAGAAAAAAATTAATGACTTTCCTGAGACCCACAAAAACCAGGTCACTTTGCAAACCCCTACATTGAACTCTTGAGAGAATGCTCACTTCTCTGCAGGGGATATACTCCAAGATTTGTGTTCTGTGGTTACACAAAACTGCATATAGTATTGAGCCCTATTTGTACTATATTTCACCCTATGAATATGTATGATAAAGTTTAATGTACAAATTAGGCACAGTAAAATATACTTAAATAATAGCATTAATAAAATAGAGCAATTATAACAGTATACTTTGATAAATGTTCTCTAAAACAAAAGAATCATTTATTTCTACATGTTCTCATTAATAGTTACAGACTATAATTGACTAAGGGTAACTAAAATTGCATTAAACTATAAATAAGTGGCCGCTTCAGTACAAAGGCTCACACAATGAAAATCACTTTAGCAGAGGCGTCAGCTGCAAGAGTTGTGGACTGAGAGGCCCATCAGAGGATAACACTGATAAACAGCAGTGGGAACTGTGTTGGCCACGTGAGAGTGAGAAACCTCAGAGAGCCACACACTTGGCAGACACCCACACTCATACATGGTTCTTATCAATCTAGTCCACTAGGGTCTACTTCTGAAAAGGCAAGAGACCCTTTGCTGTTTATGGCAGCAAGAGATGAAAGATACTGGAGAAGACGTGTGTGTGTGTGTGTGTGTGTGTGTTTAACAGTTAAGAGAATGCTAGAAGTGAAAGGCCTTTTCCAGATATTAATGTGATATGCAAGGAATGAAGAATATCCAACCTGAATTCTCTATAGAGCAGAGTCCCATTTGATTCAGTGATGTCACCCTTCTATAAAAGTTAGAGACTATAAAAAATAAAAAGTATAGACAGATATTCATAAAAATAAATATGAAACCCTCCACAGAATATTAACAAATCAGTTGCAAGTGTCTGTGAGTCTGTGCGTGTGTGTTTGTATGTGTGTGTACTATAGCTAAATGAGATGTAATCACACTTAGGCAAAACTCTTAAAAATCAGCTAAGACTCCTTGGGAACACTCAGGTCAGGGAAGCAGGTAGGCTAACTCTCTTTCTGCACCTCCAAATCAAATTCCAGGGTCTCAGCTCAAGCTCTGCAACAGAACACCTGCCGCAGGCTCCTTTTCCACCCTATACCCATCTCTAGTTGGTTCTGGAGATCTTTTTCCCCTAGCCTGCCTCCTTCTTTTCATTGTTTTATCCCAGCCCCCAACTGCTACAGGCACTTCCTAGAAGACCACAAGCCGCTCCTGCCACAAAAGCAGATAGGCTGACTGCAGATTTCCTCTTTTTTTCTGTTCTTCCAGATACAATCCCTAGTCTTATCCCCAGATCTACAGCAGAAAATCTATGGCAGGTCTCGTCATCTCTAGCGAATTCCACAGATCTTCCCTTCTTTTATCAATTTTATTTTTATTTATTTATTATAATTTATTCACTTTGTATCCCAGCCTTAGCCCCTTCCCTCATCTCCTCCCAGTCCCACCCACCCTCCCTCTTTTTCCCTTATGCCCCTTCCCTAGAACACTGATAGTGGAAGACCTCCTCCCCTTCTATCTGACTCAAGCATATTAGTCTCATCAGGGCTGGCTTCATCATCTTCTACTGTGGCCCAGCAAGGCTTCAACCTACAAAGGGAGGTGATCAAAGAGGAAGCCAATGAGTTCATGTCAGAGACAGCCCCTGTTTCCCTTACTAGGGAACCCACTTGGAAACTGAGCAGCCTATAGGCTTCCTTTGAACAGGGGATCTAGGTCCTCTCCATGCAAGGTCCTTAGTTGGAGTATTAGTCTCTGCACAGGCCCCTGGGCCCGGGATTTTTGGCTCTGTTCATCTCCTTGTGGAGTTCAGGATACCCCTCCAGATCTTGCTATCTCCCTCTTCTTCCGTAAGGTTTCCTGAACTCTGCCCGAAGTTTGGCTATGAGTCTCAGTATCTCCTTTGATGTCATGATAGGTAGTCTTTCAGAGGCCCCCTGTGGAAGGCTCCTGTCCCATTCCTTGTCTTCTCTTACTTCCAATGTCTATCCTGTTTGCCCTTATAAGTCATCTTCCGTAAAGTCCTCTAAGGAAAGACTATTTAGCTTCTTTAGGACTATGGATTTTATGGATTTTTTATGTTTATCCTATATTATATGGCTAATATCCACTTCTAAGTGAGTATATGCCACGTGTGTCTTTCTGCTTCTGGGATACCTCACTCAGGATTCTCTTTTCTAGTTCCCACCATTTGCCTGCAAATTTCATGATTTCCTTGATCTTAATTGCTAAGTAGTACTCTGTTGTGTAAATATACCAGAATCTCTGTATCCATTCTTCAGTTGAGGGACATTAACTTCTGCCCCCAACTCATTGCTTCATCCCACCCCACAATTCCAGCAGGCAATCCCTGGGCACCTATAGGAACTATGATCAGGGAAGCGGAAGAAAGTAGACGGACTGCAGATCTTTACCTCTACATTCCTCCGAATCCAGTGTCCCAGTGTCATCCCCCGCTCTGTAGAGGACCTCTTGCTGTGAGCACTCCTCAATCTCTGCCTCCATTCCCAGGGATCTAAGAAAATTCTGCTGTAACCTGCTTTCCTTTCTCTCGTGCAGTGTCTCTACCACTCCCAGTCTATCACCATTCTGAAGTGTCACAATACCTAGAGACATGTTTTGTCTGGAAACCCCAGTACCTACCCACATTTAACAGGATCATAGAAGATTTCCTTTTTTTGTTGTTTTTTAATTAATTTATTTTTTATTAATTTCAATTTATTCATTTTCTATCCCAGCTGTAGCCCTCTCCCTCATCCGCTCCCAATCCCACCCTCTCTCCCTAAATCTCCTTCCATGCCCTTCCCCAAGTCCACTGATAGGAAGGTCTTCCTTCCCTTCCCTCTGACCCTAGACTATCAGGTCTCATCAGGACTGTCTGTATAGTCTTCTTCTGTGGCCTGGTAAGGCTGCTCCCTCATCAGGGGGAGGTGATCAAAGATTCAGACACTGAGTTCATGTCAGAGACAGCCCTTGTTCCCATTGCTACGGAACACACTTGGATACTGAGCTGCCATGGGCTACATCTGTGCAGGGGTTCTAGGTTACCTCCATGCATGGCCTCTGGTTGGACTGTCTCAGAAAAGACCCCTGTGCCCATATTTTTTGGTTCTGTTGCTCTCCTTTTGGAGCTCCTGTCTCCTCCAGGTTTTTCTGTCTCCCATTTCTTTAAAAAGATTTCCTTCACTTTGCCCAAAGTTTGGCTATGATTCTGAGCATCTGCTTTGATACCTTGCTGGGTAGAGTCTTTCAGGGGTTCTCTGTGGTGGCTCCTGTCCTGGTCCCTGTTTTCTCCCTCTTCTGATGTCTGTCTTGTTTGCCTTTCTGAGTGAGGGTTGATCATCTTACCTTGGGTCCTTCATCTTGCTTATTTTCTTACTAAGCCCCATGCAGCCACCACACCCTCCTAAGAAACAGAAAGAAAACAAAAAACAAGGAACAAAACATTTACCCAACAAACACAAGACTGTATATAAGCACCTAGAATTGCAATCTTCTCAAGCCCAGATGCCTTAATACCAGCATAGAAACACTATCAAACATAGTCAGGACAATATATCTCCTTTAGAGACCAGCAACCCTACCATGGCAGAGTCTGAATATTCCAACATAGTTGAAGAAAAAAAAAGACAGGTAAACAACCTGTAATGGCCTGAAACAATATGCTAGAAGTTCCTATATAGGAAATTAATAAATCCTTTAAAGAAATCTATGAAAACACAAAAAGTGGAAGGAAATTAATAAAACAATTTAAGACCTAAAAGTAGAAATAGAATCAATAAAGACATCTCAAACTGAGAGAAATCTGGAAATGAAAAATTTAGGAACTCAAAAGGGAACCACAAAGGCAAGCTTTGCCAACAGAGTATAGGAGATGAAAGAGAGAAACTCATGCACAAAAGATATGATAGTAGAAATGAATACCACAGTCAAAGAAAATGTTAAACCTAAAGAAAACATCCAGGAAATGTGGGATACTATGAAAAGATCAAATCTAAGAATAATAGGAATAGAGAAAGGAGAAGAAAATCAGGCCAAAGGCACAGAAAATATTTTCAGCAAAATCATAAAAGGAAAATTATCTAACCTAAAAAGAAGATGCCCATCAAAGTACAAGAAGCATTTGGGACACCAAATAGATTAGACCAGAAAAAGAAAGCCCTCTCGGTACATAACAATCAAAACACTAAAAATACAGAACAAAGAGATACTATTTAAGAAAAAGTCAAACAGAGGAACACACAGTTTTAAATAGAATGTCTCCATCAAAATTCCTCCCCTCAGAGCACAGGAAGAAGAAAGAGTATAAGAGCCAGTGAAGGTGGAGAACACCAGTAGATCAAGTTCCTCTAAATCAACTGAGAAAAGTTCATATGAACTCACAGAGTTTGAAGCAGCAAGCCCTTGGTCTAGACAGGTCTGTACCAGGTCCTCTGTGAATATATTATACCTTTCAATCTAGTGTTTTTATGGGACTCCTCATGTGTGAACAAACAGGTCTCTGGTTCTTGTGCCTTCTCTTAGGCATTTTTTCCTTCTGTTGGTGTGCCTTGTCCAACTTCGACGTAATGGCCTATTTTTTATCTTATGTTTTATCTTAGTTTGTTCTGTTATTGTCTTTTAGAAGTCTGTTCTTTTCTAGTGGGAGATGGAAAGGGAGCGGATCAGTATGGGAGAGGAGGTGAAGAGGAACAGGTAGGAGTAGAGGGAGGGGAAACTGTAGTCAGGGGATTGTATATATATGAGAAAAGAATCTATGCGCAATTAAATAGGAAAAAGAAAATAGTTATTTAATTAAAAGCACACACACCATGTGCACACCAAGGTGAAACTTCTAGTCCAGTCAAGATAGCAGTAGACCTGTCCATAATTTTTCATTCCTTTTTGCTAACTATAAACTTTAAGATGACAAAAGAGACAATATAAGAAAAGCTTTCAAGGGTATTAGGCACGTGATGAACTCCTTGGGACTTTGGATTTTAAACACACAGGAAGGGTCTTGGGTAATTTCTTCCCTTATACACTAGAGAGTGGCTTCTGGTAAAGAATTGAGATCACTGTGCTGGTATTTGGAAATGAGAAAAAAAATGTTTCTCTTCAAATGCCTCAGGTCCAGTAGAATCAAATGACTATTACAAAGAATTCAAATATCACCCACAAAGAATTCAACTCTGGCATAGCACAGAGTGGCTGGGGCGTGGTCCTTTCCTTCCAATGACCCTAAGACTGCTCCTTGTGTAGAGATACTAAGTAGGGAGGTTGGAGATGGCAGAAGGCATCTGGTCTGAGAAAGCTTTCTTGTTTTAGTGGGAGACTCTACACATCTGCTCTTAACCTAGAGTACTAAGAGGCTGCTGGTATAGAGTCACAATGCTCTCCCACGGAAAGACCTCCACTTGCAGTCCTGAGAAATACTCAGCTCTTTTAGGTAGCTCCAACAGGGAGCAACAGGAGCCCTGGTGTGAGCAGAGACCAAGAAGGTAAAAGAACATCACCAAGGGACTAAAATTAAACTGCCATTAAAATACAGAGCAAGATCCACATGTTAGTCCCAACAGGGTGACTGATGCTAAAGCAAAAGACCCAGAGTCTCCTAATTCAGTATCAGAGGAAACAATTTCAATTTTAATAAGAAAAGAAAATTAGCTAATGTCAAAATCAGGTTGAACCAGATGTTGGAGTCATTTGAAATGATTTTTGAAGCAGCTATCACAAAACTGCTTCAACAATCAATGACAAATTCTTTTGAGAAAAATGAAAATGTTCTAAACCCTGAGTAAGAAAATAAAAGGTACAAAAAGAAATTATAGGACCGAATAGTAAAATAATTGAAATTTTAAAACCTTTGATGTAAGTGTAGTAGCAAATTAAGCAGAAACAACTGACAAAGGATTATACATTTTCAATGTTTACTAAGAATTCACTAAGTGTAAAAGATATGTTACTTGTATGGAGACCTGTAGTGAAATAGGACAGATGGATATTAAAGAAATCACGGAGGAAGTAATTACAATTGTGACAAGTGACATGAAGAAAGAACTATTAATAAATACAGGCAATTAGCTTAAGAGCACAGAATCTAAAGAAAAGATGAGAACAGAGGGAATTCATAAGGCTGAGGCTTCCTCTTAGAAAGGAATTGGCAGTTTCCTATAGAGTGCCTTCTGGCATGGCCTGAGGAGGCCCTATGCTGCTCTCTTGATAAAACACCTCTGGTCTGCCATTCTCATGCTACTTTAAAAGTGGAACCCCTGCTCAGATGTAGCCCATGGCAGCTCAGTATCCAAGTGGGTACCCTAGTAAGGGGAATAGGAACTCTCTCTGACATGAACTCAGTGGCTGGTTCTTTGATCACCTTCCCCTGAGGGGAGGGGTGCAGCCTTGCCAGGCCACAGAGGAAGACAATGCAGCCAGTCCTGATGAGGCCTGATAGGCTAGGGTCAGATGGAAGGGGAGGAGGACCTCTCCTATCAGTGGACTAGGGGAGAAGCATAGGAGGAGATGAAGGAAAGAGGGTGGGATTGGGAGGGAAAAAAAGAGGGGGCTACAGCTGGAATACAAAGTGAATAAACTGTAATTACTATAAAAAATAAAAAAATTAAAATAGCATAATATGAAAGAAAGATTGGTATAAGAGAGTCTGAGTGACTTCGTGATTTTTTATATGAATGACAACATGAATACCGTGCTACGATTATTTTGAGTTTAGAAATGGAACAGAATTTGAAGTGGAAGAATAGGAAGTCAGTTTTAAAGTACTCATGCTATAACGTACATGGCTACTTCATGTGCCCTGTTGGCATATAAATTTGAGATTTAGCATTCGCTTGTAAGAAGCTAATTGTATGGGTTTGCCTGCCTTTATCATATACAGAAGTTCACAGGGGACAAAGTATGAGGTTGCAGGGAAATGAAAGGGAGAAAAGGGGCAGTGAGAGTGATGAGAACACAGAACAGGATACAAAAATCTGGAAAAAGTATTTTATTTTATTTTTTTAATTTATTTATTTTTATCTCAATCACAGGTTAGGTACTTTGCATCCCAGGCATAGCCTCCTCCCTCATTCCCTCCTACCCTCCCACTCCCTCCCTCATCTCCCTCCTGCCCGCCCCCTCCAAGTCCACCAACAGGGGAGGACCTCCTCCCCTTCCATCCAACCCCAGCTCATCCTGTCTCCTCAGGGCTGGCTGCAATGCCCTCCCCTGGGATCTAGCCAGTCTGTCACTCCCCGGCTTATGTGGGGGAG
>CM053765.1:46492824-46512949 GCA_028658305.1 Pachyuromys duprasi | reverse complement strand
GAAGGGAAGGAGGTCCTCCCCTGTTGGTGGACTTGGAGGGGGCGGGGAAAAGGAGATGAGGGAGGGAGTGGGAGGGTAGGAGGGAATGGGGGAGGGGGCTAAGCCTGGGATTCAAAGTACCTAACCTGTGATTGAGATAAAAATAAATAAATTTAAAAAAAAGAAAATACTTTATTCTAAAGCACTAAAAATTAAAAACAAAATTTTAGAAAATGGCAAAAAAAAAACCAAAAAGAGGATCACAGAGAAATTTCTTACCATTTTCCAGTTAATGAAGATGGAAGTTTGCCTTCTGTGGACTAACAAATGCCCACACCAAAACCCTGGCATGCGGAACCTCTTATTTTGAGTATATTAGGTCATAGTTCAGAACTGTGAGAATAAAAAATTAAGTTGAAATCCCGAATTACAGAGTCAGCAATATGTCTTTAACCCTAACTGTGTGAGCTTAGGTGAGGTTCCAAAGGTCACTCAGAAATCCCCCTTGGCAGGGCAAGCCAGGACTGTCGTATTTTCAGGAAGGAGATAAGAGTCTCTGTTATGCCACTAGCCATCTCTGGGGACAGAAGATAACTGCAGTGCTATCTGAGGTTATGTGGGCATCCACATGTGTGTTCATCCCAGTGTCTATGATCTAAGAAAGTAGCCTATGTGTCCACCTGCTAGGTCAAAGGAACATCAGCAAACATGAGCGTATTGCCCTATTAATCCATATTGGTATTATCTTTGACTTCTCCCTCCATTTCCATGATATAAAGAGATTTAGTTCAGCCAGAGAAAAATACTACAGTGTAAATACATTAGTTATTGTTACTGTTTTTCTGATAAAATATGTGACAGGAGCAACTTAAGGGAAGAAGGTTTTATTTTGGTTCATATTTCAGGAGTTCCTGTTTATCAAAACAGAAAAACAATGGCAGACAGCGAAGCTGTTGGCGCATCTTGGTAGATCAGAAAATACAGAGCTAAAATGAGGTAGGGTCAAATCAGTTGTTGGTCAGTTACTCCCAAACTTTGTGCCACCACTGCCCTAACATATCTTGCAGGGAAGACACCATTGTAGATCAAAGGGTTTGTGGATGTCTGCCTTGGTGTTTATGTTTCTCTTTTGGTAGCATGGAAAGTATCTTCCTGTACCAGAGACTTGCATTTCCATAACAGCTTAGGATCTTGAACATTTCTTTAAGTATTTCTCAGCCATTTGAGTTTTCACTACTGGGAATTCTCTGTTTAAATCTGTACCCTACCCTCTTGAACCTTTATTTTATTTTTATTTTTTTTTTACATTTTTTAAGTTCTAGTTGGTTCTTTTTGAATTTCATATCATACACCCTAACCCTACTTGTATGCTCCTACCCTTGTACCTTACACCCATCTTTCTAACCAACCCCTCAACAGAGAAAATAATAAAAATCTCATTGTGAAAGCTGTAGTGTGTCACAATGTGTCCCACAGTATATGCTTTTGTCCACCTTTCTTTGTTTGCAAATGTTCACTGTGTCCCCCACCCTAGTCATAAGAGTGGGAGAACTGGCCATGTTCTTTACTGGCTACAAAATTCAGTAGAGGGAATCCTATACCTTGTCTGAACAGCAGAGTAGAACTGGCCATAGTTCCAAGGGTTGCTGGTGAGCCAACCCCAAGGGTGCGGAAGAACTAGTTACAAAGACTACGGCTTCTGCTACTTTTTCAATATTGAAACCTCATCAGGACACCTCCCAGATATTCTGTTGTTGCCTTGTGTCTTAGAGATCCTATAGTTTTGGATCTGTAGGAATGACCCCTTCATATAGTCCAGCAGTTCATTGGTGGAATACATAGGGTGGGACAATTCAAAGCCCTGGATCTGGGCCTGAGAGGTATTTGAACTGGTCAGCCCTCCATGTTCTGTGGTATTCCTAACCCCTCTGGTTCCTTCAATCCTCACTCCTACCCTCATGCTCCAGAAATAGACAGTTCTGAAGCATGTCGGGCCTAGGTGTTAGAAGTTCAGTTATTGCCAATACATGAGCAACAATGTACATTATTGGTAAATTGGTGTGTGCTGTTTGTGCTCACTTAGTAGCTATCTCTACAAGCAAGGTGACACACACTACTTTTCAGCCCCAAATATATTTTTCTCCAAGTATCCTCCAAGGTCTTTAATCTGGGCATGAGCTAGATCTCCTAATTCCAACAATCATCCAGAATAAAAGCACCATGCCTTTAAAAAGAGCTAAATGGTACATTATTTCCAATGAGTGTTATTAGTGATTATCTCAGGATATAAAAATGCTTAAAATCCAAAGAGAAACTGAAAGTTTAGGCATGGAAAAGTCATGCAAGGAGAAAAGTCTAGTCAGGCACTCCAGCTGACTGCCTCAATGGGATTCCCCACTCATTCTCTACTGGATGTCTTAAGCATTCAGTGTGTAGTTTTGGTATCTATCTATCTATCTATCTATCTATCTATCTATCTATCTATCTATCTATCTATCTATCTATCTATCTATCATCTATCTATCATCTATCTATCAATCTATTTATCTATCTCTCTATCATCTATCTATGATCTATTTATTATCTATCATCTATCTATCTATGATCTATCTGTGATCTATCATCCACCTATCTTCTATCATCTATCTATCGTCTATGTACCTATCATCTATCTATCTATTTTTCTATCACCTTATCTATTCTATCACACATATGAACATATATCATATATATGGTATATATTAAAATATGCATAATTTGCTACTTATTCTTTTGTTTTGACTTCTTACATACTTGATAAACTCATTCATTCAAAACACATAACACTGCTCTCATAAATCAATATCTCAATCACATATAACAGAAGCGGAGTTTGAATCAACTTTAACTGAACTGTACTTGCAGATTACAACTTCCAAAGCCAAATAAGATTCTATATTTAACTCTTTAATAAAATGTAGAGATTTCCAAGCAACTTTTAAAATTCATGGTGATTAAACATTAAAATGAAAAAAAATTCTCAGTAAGTTTATATACTATTAAGAGAGAGGCAAATGTAAAATAAATAATCATAGCTATATGTATATATATGTATTATATATCCTATACATTTATTGAAAAGCTAAGAATGCAAAGGACAGACTAGGAATGAATATGAGGCTTCACTTTAAAGGTCCAGGGAAAGCCCCTTTGTCTGTTGTGCTCATAGGCAGGAGCCTGGCGTAGCTGTCCTCTAAGAGGTTTCACCCAGCAGCAGGTTGAAACAAATACAGACACACCGACAAACATTGAAAGGAGCATAGGGAGTCTAGTGGAAAAGTAGGGGGAAGGATAGAAGGACCTGGAGGTAACAGGAGCTCCACAAGAAAATCAACAGAACCATCTAACCAGGGCCCAGAGGGGCTTGTGGATACTGAAGCACCAATCAACAACCATGTATAGAGTGGATCTGGGCTCACACATAGATGTAGCAGATGGGCAGCTCAGAGTCCATGTGGGTTCCCTAGTAAGAGGAGCAGGGGATGAACTCTGACATGGGTTGCCTGCTTTTTTTTTTTAAGTTGAAATATTTTTTTAATTTATTTATTTTTATATCAATCACAGGTTAGGTACTTTGCATCCCAGGTGTAGCCCCCTCCTTCATTCCCTCCCACCCTCTCTCTCCCTCCCTCATCTCCCTCCTCTCCGCCCCCTCCAAGTCCACCAACAGGAGAGGACCTCCTCCCCTACCATCCAACCCCAACTCATCCTGTCTCCTCAGGGCTGGCTACAATGTCCTCCCCTGGGATCTAGCCAGTCTGTCACTCCCCAGCTTGTATGGGGGAGGGTCAAAGAGTCAGCCATCAAGTTCATGACTGAAACAGTCCCTGTTTCCCTCACTAGGGTCTTCAGTCCGATATCGAGCTATCATGGGCCTTGATTGTAGAAACCATCTCATACAAGACCCCTATGCCCTGCTCAGTTTGGTCTTTGTGGAGCTCTTGTTCTCCCCAAGTCTCACCAACCTCCCCCATTTCTATGCTTTTTGATCACTCCCCTGTGCCTTGTCAGGCCTTGGGGAAAGAGGAAGAGCTCAATCCTGATGCTTTTTGATGAATTGGGGGAGAAGAACCTCTTTTCAGAGGAGTAGGGATGAAGGGATAGAGGAAGAAAGAGGGTAGGACTGGGAGAAGAGAGGGAGGAAGCTATAAGCAGGATATAAAGTGAATAAATTAATTAATTAAAAAAGATAGAAATGTATATGTTTGGCCATGATTTTTTTGAAGTTTATTGGTACAGCAAGTCTTTCTATGAAAATTTAGTGTCCAGGGGAATAGGAGGACCTGGAGAGGACAGGAGTTCCACAAGGAGACCAACAGAGCCAACAAATCTGGGCCCAGTGGGGAGGAGTGGACTTCAGAGACTGATGCACTAACCAAGGACCATGCATGAAGAGTACCTAGACCCCTTGCAGGGATGTAGCCTGTAGGCAGCTCAGTCTCCATGTGGGTTCTCTAGTAAGGGAAGCAGGGGCTGTCTTTCACATGGAATCTGTTGTCCCCCTGGTGGGGCAGCCTTGCCAAGCCACAGAGGAAGAGGATGCAGACAGTCCTCATGACACTTGATAAGCTGGGGTCAGTTGATAGGGGAGGAGTGCTCCCCTTTCAGAGGACTAGGGGAGGAAAATAAAGGGGAGGAGGGAAAATTGGGTGAGACCTGGATGAAGCAAGGGAGGGGGCTATGATTGGGATGCATGGTGAATATATTAAAAATATAAATTTAAATTAAAAGTAATAGTAAACTAGTGTCCAGGTTGAGATGTGCTTACAGTATAGAAAACTGCAAATTTCAAAGATTTAGCATTAAAATGGTGAAAATCTTTCATTAATACCTGAAGCAGGTTGATGGGGGGGGGTCCTCTTCAGAAGAAGAGGATGGTTAAGGGGGAAGAGAGTTGGAGGGTGGGACAGGGAGGAGAGGGGGAAGAGGATTTTGAAAGGGATGTTAGTTGAATAAATAAATGAAAGTTCCATGGAGGAAGCCTCCCATTTCTGAAGAGGAAAGGAGGACAGATGGGTGAGGGCAAGGGAGGAGAATGGGAGAGACTGGGAGGAGATGAGGGAAGGGAAACTGTGATCAGTATATAAAGTAAATAACTTAATTAAAAATAATTTTCATGGAGTCTGAGAAGATGACTGAGTAGGTAAAGGCCCTTGCTTCCCTGACTGATGCCCTGAGTTGCACCCCAAAATCTACTATTCCCACAAGTTATCCTTCTGACATCAAAAAAACATCATGGCATGCATGTGCGGCCATACTTATAAACACACACACACACAAGCTAAATAAGTAAATGAATGCACATATATACATATCAAAAAGGGTTTTGTTTTGGTTTGGTTTTTGAGACAAGATTTCCCTGGGTAGCCTTGGCTGTCCTGGACTGGCTTTGTAGACCAGGCTAGCCTCACAGAAATCCACCTTCCTCTGCCTCCCTGAGTGCTGGGATTAAAGGTGTGCATTACTGCTGTCCAGCTTCAAAAAGTTATCCTTAATGGACATGAGCTATGAAAAAAACATAAAACAATTACGTCCTTCTAGAATTAATTTTTCTTTCTTGGTGATGGATAAATACACGAAAATGTATTTTATAATGAACATGTAAAACCCAATGCAAAGCTGCAATTTCCCTCAAAATGGGTATTCTAACTGTGTACAAGTTCATTGAGATTCCTAGATATTGTATATGGTTAATTCAGGTGTGTGATAATCTTTTATTTGCAATTTTTCATTAAAAGTTTTTAAATTAAGAATTATTTTAAAATGTTAAACATTAAAAATGATAACATTTGTATTGGTTGCATATTGGAGTGATAGTTGTATATATCATTATTTAATAAATGTGTTTTATGTATAAAATATGAGCCACATACTAAGAATAATTTTACTCACTCGGTTTTATTTTTATTTTGCCACTAACATAGATAAGTGGTTGTGACAAGGATCCAGCATCACCTAGAAAACAAACGCCTGAGAAAGATATTCTAGCTCAGGTCTGTTGAGGTAGGAAGGGGGCACCATTCGGTGACTGGAATCCCAAAGCGAACACAAGGAAAAGTGACCTCTCTCTGCCTCCTGACCCAGGATAAATGACCAGCAGCCTTGCGCTCCTGCCGTTATCACTCTCCTACCGTGGTAGACAATATTATAAACCATAAAGTATAAGCCAAAACATACTTTTATGTGCCTTTTATGTCTTAGTTTGCTTTCTATTTATTTACTGAAATAAATACCCTGACCAAAAGCAACTTAGGTAAAAAGAGATTTCTTCCATTTTACAGCTTTTAGTACAGCAGGAAGGGAAAACCGGGGCAGAAACCTGGAGGCAGGGACAGAAGCAGACACTGTGACGGAATGAATGCTGCTTACTAATTAAGTCCCATGCCTTCCTGGGTTTGCCTTTTTGTACTAACCAGAAACATCTGCCTGTGGTTAGCACCACAGAGTGGGTGGGGTCACCTCATGGCAAACGTTAATTAATGAAATGGCCCAAAGACTTGCCTACAGGCAATCTGATTGATATAATTCTGCCACAGAGGTTTCCTCTCCTCAAATTTCTCCAGTTCATGTTGAGCTGAAAAACCAAAACCTTACCCGCATGCTTTCTTAGTTGCTTTTGTCAGAGCAGAATGAAAAATGAGTGCTGTGGTGTATGAGCCTAGCATTATATTCCAATTACACACATAGCACTGTGTTAAACTTGAGCTCACCAAAATTTTCAAGCTCACATCGGCTTCTCTGAATCAAAATTAAAGCTTGGGGGAATGGTGGGTAATATCAGAATTAATGTCTATTTTCCTCAGGTAATTAAACAATAATGGATAGACTCTCAACTTTTAAACATTAAAAAAAAATAAAAGCTAGCTATACTGTGAAGGAATCTCTGATCAAAAAGAACAAACCAAAAAAAAAAAAAAAAAGAAAAAGAAAAAAAACTCCCCAAATTTACCACTACTTTCTCAACTCTCATCATCTAGAAGTCATTCACACTTATGCTCACTTTAATAATGACCTAAATTCTAGCTAGATTGCTAATCTACAGCTATGGACATGTAGCATCCCTTTTCATGCTCTCCTGTGACTGCATGCCAACCAGGTCTTTTTATGAGTTTTACTCCAAGTTTTTCCAGAAACCCTCTCACTAGATTACACTTAGGTGACAGAACTGTACACATAGCTATGAACAATTCAAAAACTCACCTTTTTTTGAACATATAATAGCATCTTTATTCATTCATTTATCTTTTAAATATATTTTTATATTAAGTTTATTTACTTTGTATCCCAGCTACAGCCCCCTTCCCCATTTCCTCCCAATCCTACCCTCCCTCCCTCCCCTTTTAAAGCAAGTTTTCTAGCTGGGAATTTTATTGATTTTTGCAAAAACACCATTCTAACACAGCAAAAACATTTGGGTAGACAAGTAATAAGCTTTCTTTAATGAAATAAGAAGGGAGGTACATATCACAGGAAAGCTACCCACTGAAGACACTGGGGTGTTACGTTCTGTGTGGTTCATTGTCCCTGCTTTTGTGGTTACACAAAATATCTTATGTTCATAGCAAACTGTTTTAAGTATAACAAAATGTAAAGCCACATAAACATTATCCTTAAGCTAGAATGATTACTTTCAGACTTGTAACCACAGGAAAATGAAGAGAAAACTTATTTAAGAAAGTGGTCCCAATTTTTTCCGTATGATAATTTTTGTGATGTCTTCATCATAGTAGTTAGATCAAACTCAAGATTAATTGATACTATTTTACCTTATCACTTACAAAATGAGGAGGCTATAAAATCCTACTTTAAATATAAATAGTTCCCTTTGGAAACACAGTTTGTTATTGATGTACTTCTGAAGCACAAAATTATTTTTCAGTTGTTTAACAAATAAGAGAAAAATAATTCCTGAAACAATTTGAGTTCCTTGGTCATCTGATGATTATATGTAACATTACATGCTATACCTTTTGTGGTAACTCGGGAAAAAAAGCTATAAAGCCATGTAGGTCCCACTTTTCAGAAAACATCTCAGAGCATGTGTTGAATTTTGGTGAGTCAGCACATTTATCTTCATACATCAAACATGTTTTTAACAGTTGAGGTGCTGTAATCTTTACAATCACTTGTGCCAGTCAGTTTAGTTTTGAAATAGCATACCCCACAGCAATGACAATTACCATTTCTTTGAAAGCTACATGAACAATGATTCATAGAATTATTCCAGCAGTGAGCATGTGTGAGCAGCACCTCAGATTTTCAGCAAGATCTATTTTCCTGCTCATTATGCAGTGATAATTGATAGTCAGTGGTGTTGTTCATCATCCCCACTTCTATGTGTAGTCTTCAGCATTAACTGTTTGTAAAATGAATTCTTTACAGCTATCCACAAAGAGACGGAGGAAATCACACTTACACAGAAGCAGCTGGCTGAAATTAAAAACAAATCGGAAAAAACACCAACACCTCTCCTAAGTGGAATGACTGCTAACACCATAAAACATTTATTTTAAGAACTGTATTTCTTTTCTTTTCCTGATCATGTATGTTCAGCATTGGGACTAAGAGTCCTTTTAGGGATAACATTTGGAATCATCGTAAGAAGTCTCTACTTGAGTAAATGGGTCAGGTAGTGAAATCACTTGGAAAACATGTCAGATCTCAGAGCACTCTGAAGAACTTTTAGAAGATTTTCTCAGTGGTAGATCATTGTGGACTTTAAATGGAATAAGTGCTGTGGTAGATGCTTTTAACCTTGAAAGGAAGTACTCTGAAATGGATTCCAAACGGATCCAAAGTAGAAAAGGGAATATAAATGCTAAAGAAAATGTAAGTGAACATTCATGTACTCTCAAGATGAGTGATGACATTTGAAGTAGAAAGTAAGAAAGAGACTAGTTAAAAGACAGCAAATATAATGCTTTAACACTCCAATTATCAAAACTCCATATGGAAAAAGAAAGCTTAAAGGCAAATAAAAGTTGAAAAAGGAGGATTTGAGCAGACAGCAAAGGCTAAGCCACTATGATGTAACATCTCAAATTTTCTCAAATTTATACTAAGACAAAGGGAAACATCTTCAAACGAACAAACAAGAAAGAATAAAGGCATTAAGTGAAAATCTCCCCAAACTAGTTTACATCAGGTGATTTTACTACTAATTGGAGATGCTCGAATTACAATGAGATAGTTGTATGTTTTCTGCTGCTGTGGTAAATTGCTTTAAGTTTAATATATCAACACAGATTCACTATATTTTGACACTAGCTGTCAAGATGCTGACATGTATCTTGGACTTTAATGGGGGTATTACTAGAGCAGACCTGTCTTCTGTAAGCTACAGGGGCCCATCTGGTCTGAATCTTCCCCAGGTTCACTCAGGACGCTGTTTTGATGTCAATTAGAAGTTTTACATTCTACCCTAATGTATTAGGAGCTAAGCTGAGAATATATTTACAAGCCATTATATGTGATGTGATGTGATGTGATGTGATGTGATGTGATGTGATGTGATGTGATGTGAGTGGGTGTGTCCGTGTGTGTGTGTGTCCCATTTAGAGCAGAGCACTGCACAATCACTTACTCCCTTTATGTTGAATTCTTGTGATTCTCTGCTTTATTTGCCACCTAATATAAAAAGGAGCTTCTCTGATAAGGATTTAGATATGCACTAATTTATTTGTATAAAGATATCAACATAGGGATCTGCTTATTGCTATAATTATTTAGCAGAATAATAGTATTAGATTCTTTGCTAGGTCCCAGGGTTTTGAAACAGTTAACAGTAGCAGGCAGGAGCAATCCTGTGTAGTAGGTTTTAAATCCAATCACAAGGTGGTTGTTTGCTTGGTCCTATGACACTATTCCACAAGTTGACAAATTTTCTCAGGTCAGTGTTATTATGGCATAAAGGAGTCACAGTTATTTAAGATCTCCACTGGTAGAACAAATAGAGCTCTCTGGAACAATAAAAGACAATCAGTAGGCAGGAAGCTTCCAGGTCAGTCCATCTTGATTTTTCCATGTATGATGGCAAGGACAACAGTAGTAATAATGTGTAAGGGAGACAGTATTTTTGTATGGATAAGGAAAGGAAGCAATGTTAGCATTAGCTTTAAAGTGAATGAAATAACATTTTTTCAACAGAATTTTTTAATATTTTTCTTCGTTTTCATAAAATGTATCATATGAGAGCACAGGGAAAGTGACTCATACTGGGCAGCTGAGCTTTATTCACAGGCTATCCTGGATCTGAATTCAAGAGTTTCCCAGGAAATTTAGAGAATGTAGAGAAATTTTGATTCAGCAATATGGCTGCTCTGGCTACAGACCACATCTAAATACCCTCTAGGGCCATATGATACAGCTGGAATGCAAACACAGCATAGATTACAGTTTGGAATATAGACATGGAATACAGACATACCCTCAGAACACACCTTTAATCCAAACAATGAGAGTAAAATTAGTTTACAGAAGGAAGCAGCCATGTTTGAAAGAGGCACCCAATTTGAGGGGCAAAGAATGAGTCAGAAATAGGATAGATCCACAGCTCAGGAGGACAGGACAGGAAAAAGAATTCAGTTCTGTGCAGTACAGTTCTGCTGAGTTTGGTGCAGTTTAGTTGAGTTCAGTAGAGTTCATGTGGTTCCTTTCAGTTCATGCATTCAGTGCAGTCAGTGAAGTTCGGTTCATGGAGTTCAGTTTGTGGAGTTGAGAGGCAGGTTTTCCAAGCAGAGCAATTCAGGCAGAAGTCATTGTTAAGCTCATTTGAATCAGTCAGTTTGGAGAGGCATTTGAGCTAGAACATCTGAGTTAAACCAGTCAGCCAGAGTTCAGAAAGAATGAGAAAGGGTGAGTTTATTCAGCAGTAAGTGTTGAAGGCCAAAAATATTTAGGCCAAGGTTAGCCTTCAAGGACCCATTTACAGAAGATTAGATTGTTGGAAGCTTCCACTCCTAGGCCTAAGGATAGCTAGCACAGATTAAAAAAACTCCCTGGACTCAGCCCAAACCTTGTATTTATACAACTTGGTACAGCTCTCATTTCATTCCATCATCTGAGGAAAAAAAACATTTACAGAGGGAGAGTTTTATTTTTTTATAAGTCTTTAATTTGATTATGGTTAATCTTCTTAAAGTCTTACCTGCAAATATAGTCACATGGGGATTAAGGCTACAACACTCATTTGGAAAAAACACAATTCACTTTATACAAAGTAAGAACATAGTAAAGCAAGATAGGCTACAGCACAACGTAAGAAGCAGAGGCACAGTTAGAAAAATGTATAGGGACAAGAAGGCCAGACATTTTAATGTATTGCAAAATTTTCACATACATATGTCTGTGCATGTATGTATGTATATTAATATATATATATATATATATATAGTGTATGTGTGTGTGTGTGTATGAGAGAGAGAGTGAGAGAGAGAGCCACTAATTTTACCCAGGAGTATCTGTGTGGCTATAAGTTTGGAAATATCCATTGGAGCCTGGTAGGCTCATCATTGTATATGCAACTGAAGACAATGACTGGCCCTCTTCCAGAATCCATCAGTTGCAAATAGATCAACAGTGACAGGTAGAATCCCATAAGCTCCTTCTTGATCTG
This sequence comes from Pachyuromys duprasi, assembly GCA_028658305.1. Taxonomy (NCBI): domain Eukaryota; kingdom Metazoa; phylum Chordata; class Mammalia; order Rodentia; family Muridae; genus Pachyuromys; species Pachyuromys duprasi. The sequence goes on along the minus strand of CM053765.1, from coordinate 46,501,317 downwards.
TGATTTATGACTGGCTGTAGAAAGCCCCAGGCTTGTTCAGGCCTGATGCAGGAATTTATATCTGCTTTGATCATATTTGCAATAGCTATATCATACCTTGAAGATACCACTCAGAGCACTTTCTCTTTTCTGGCTCTTACATTCATTCTGCTCTCTCTTTTGCAATGTGCCCTGAGCCTAAGAATCAGTGGGGCTCAGTGGCTTTCTTAGGGCTGCATATTTAACTGTCATATATTCTAAGTGTTTTTTGCGGCCACACATACTTGAATTCACCTCAATTTACTTCAAAGAGAAACTTCCCTAATTAATGCGAAGGGTAACATTTGTCTTGCCTTTCTTCTTGGTTAGCAACCAGAACTACATGATAATATCTTATTGTTGAAGACACCACAGTTGGCTTAGATGGAAGATACAGAGAAATCAAAATGCAAGTAAACTAAAAACTTCCTTGCTGGACAGCTTTCATAGTGACAGAAGGTGCTATGTAGATTTCTGGGAGAGATAAAAAGCATCAGTGATCTTACTCAGTAAACTTTATGAACCATCATGCAAACCTTCCAGGAATGATATACCCAGTGGTACAATAGTGGCACAACAGTTATGAGAGTGCGATGGTGTTGTAGTGTGAATAAGAAATATCCTCAGTAGACTTACTTATGCTTTAAAGACTTGGTCCCAAGTATCTAACAGCATTTGGGGAGATTATGGAACCTTCAAGAAGGTGAAGACTTACTGAAGGAAGTTTATCATTGGAAGCAAGATTTTAGGTTTTTTTAATTCAATTTTTTGAGAATTTCATTCAAGAAATCAACTATCCATAGTTGCTCAGGGGTTGGAGCTCATGAGGCCTCTCCACTCTGTGCTGCAATGTTTATTCCTCTAATTGGATGGCCTTGTCTAGCCTCAATAGAAGAAGATGCACCCAGTCCTACTACAGCTTGATATGCCAAGTAGGTTGATATTCATGACAGGAAAGAGAAGGGTATAGGGGGAAGTAAGGTGAGGGGCAGGGACTGGGAGAAGAAGAGGAAGGGTAAGCTCTGATAAGGATGTAAAGTAAATAAATTAATTAAGAGAAAATTTATTTGACCTGATGTTCCAGGAGCTTTTGTTTTCATTACTGTATTGCACAAACAGAATAACTGAAATCTGAAGTGATTATGTGAATGGGCATGATTTCATAACTAGGATGCTAAAAAAAAAAAAAGTCCTTGAACTCAGGTCTACTCATGCTAACCCTAGGACTGTCATTTCCATGCCACTGTAAATAGTCTAAAGTCAGGCTGTGTTCAATCCTCTTCTCATATGATGAGAATTAAAGATCCAAAAGTCAAGGACTGAAGTCAAACTGATGTCGTTGAACACATAAAGCCCTCTAAAATTTCTCTCCTTCACCTGTCCTTCTCTTCTTGCCGTTCCTGCACTTTCCTCCTCGCATTCCATACACAGTGGCATGGTATTCAGATTTCTATGCTCATGATCACTCTCCATGTTTACCTAAATTCCTGTTTCCCCAATCTCTAACTCCACTATCTGCCATTATAATCCTTTCAAGAATCTCTGTTAGTTGAACCTGATTCAAATTAGAGATTACAGTTACCATGGTGTCCTTTTCCTTGCCCTTCCCAACTCTATTTCCTGCATATATGAACAGTGTCATATATTTACATACATATTTAGAGCATCCAAATGTTTAAATTGCCTTTAATTTATTATCTAAATGATATTTACAGTAATTTAGAGTTAACAAAGTGCTTTGGTATATTATTTCCATCAATTTTCAATGAACACTCACTTAAATTTTATAAGGAGGGACTAGATTATAAAGTGCTTGTGTAGTCTTTGATTTTTCACCAAGCCTGCTTTATTTGGGGTTCTTAAATGCTTCTACTCCCCTTCCACCCACTGGCCAGTTCCAGAGGAGAAAGAAGTTTATTGGGTAAAGGGGGTTGTAGACCTTTTAAGAAGTAGTTTCTTTAGATGAGTCTACTCTTCATTGTCCAGATACCAGCAGCCCAAAGGCCAACATGAAGCAGCAACATGAATCAACATGTTTAAGAAGTTTAGGACAAGTCAGTGGAAGCTTCAAGACTCAACTGGGTTGCCCCAAGAAGTCTCCTGGAAAGTTTCTCTCTGCGAAGTCAATGGAAGCACAAAGGTCAACGCAGTGAAATCCACCCAAAAATCAATGTTTCCCTGTCCATGGGCTGCTATATATCTGCTCTCCTCAGAGTTCACTCACATGCTCTCAGCTGGCCAAAGTCATGCCCCTCACCTGAGACAGCTCACAGCAAAACATCATGTGCCCTCTCACAAGACAGCTTCTAGCAAAACATCACATGACTCAACTGAGTCTTCAAAGAAATCAGAAACTTCCACTTCATAACTGTATGTAAGGGTAAAGCACTGCTTTTACTTGAAGTTGACCTGGCCTTATTGACAGAACTGACTTTGGTGGTTATGTATAAAAAGGATGGAAGAATATAAAAACCATTCAACCTGACCCTCAAAACTCTGAATCTACCAAACTGTCCGCTTTAGGAAAGTGAAATTGAGGAGTTCATTTAGCCTCTCTGGCTTCAATCTTACCTTATATAAAACAAAGAGCTAAGACTAAAGTGTTCCTGAAATACATTTTACATCTTCATTTTTTATTAAAATGATTACGTAAATCACATTACAAGAGGTTTCATAGAGATACAGGATATATACTGGTCCCCAGGATGAGCATCTTACAGAATGTTAGTATGCTAGCCAGAGCTCCAGGAATGGGTTGCACTTGAATACAAATTTATTACGTGTAATTGGAAGTTATTTCTTGCCTTTGGTTCTCAATAAAAAATAATCTTTGGGAAGCTGAACTTGGTAAAAGTGGCATCTATTTTTATCTTTTATATTTTACTTTAAGAGGAATGTTCTTAGGCAAGCATGGCTACACACTGTCACCGTCACTGTATTTACAAGCACCATAAAGTTGCTGAGTGCCTAGGATGTATAAAGCCCTAATCCTGAGTCTTCAGGGGAAATAAAAGGAATACAATAGCAAGTGAGCTTTTTTTAGTTGTTTTGATTCTAATAAGGATCAAAGTTAAAATTCCTGAAGTAATGTAATATTTTAAGAAAAATATGCATGCACATATTAGTACTAATTGAAATGTAGCTATTTAATTATATTTTTGCTTTGTGTGTGTGTGTCTGCATCTGTGTGTTGTATAGGGTATGTGTGTGTTCCTCTTTGCTTTTAGATGGCAATGGTTGACATCAGGTGTCTTCTTATGTCCCTTTTCATCTTATTTTTGAGAGAGGGTCTCTCTTATTGAATGTGAGGCTTTTTGTTTCAGCTACATTGGTTGGTTGAGAAACCTCTAGGTTCTCTCTGCCTTCAGCTTTAAATGGGCAATAAGAGTTTAAAGTCTGGTTTTAACGCTTACAGCAAGCACTTTATCTCTACTGAGCCATCTCCCCAGCCCATTATTTTACACGTTGTGCTTTTTTTCTTTCAATGCAATGCATGTTCCATATAACAAAGAGTTAATATTTGATACCATTGGAAAATATAATTATCTAAAGGTATGTATGTGAATAGAAATTAGGGAAAAAGCCAAAACATCAGAGTATCCATCCTGGAATCTTGAGATTCACAATTGGGCTTGTGCTGGGAGTCCATGGTACTGTTTAAGAGGGATATTTAAAGAAGGAGAAAGAAGATCCGAAGAAAATGGTGGCACAGAAGCCATGAGAGGGAAAAACATACTTAGACTGTGTGTTTATCTAGGACCACAAGGGGAGATGGACTGCAAATGCTTATAATAGGTTATTTGATTAAAAAGTCATTAATGCCCTGGGAAGACCTATCTCAGGAGGGAAGCAAAATCAAACTTCAATTTCCAGTGAGCTGAGAATGGAATGGGTGCTGAGAAAATTAAAATTAAAAATCTGTCAGAAGAGTGTGTTAGGAAATCTAGTGCCAAAGAAAGCAAAAATAAGTTTGAAATAAAAAATATATATATACTGGTTGTTGAGGGATGGGCACAAATGATGTTTTGAACTGACTTAAAGAATAAGGTAAATAATAATAAGAAAAAGCTAAAGCTGTAAGATATATGAAGTGTTTGTGATATAATCTTGGGAAGGAGAGAGAGCTATCAGTGATTGATGACATCTGAGTGGAAGGGACCTTAGTGCTGGAGGAAAGGGATGACAGAAGTTCAGGGAGGATGTCCACTCCCTGGAAAAGCTGGCCGCTGATGAAAGTCAGGAAACCAGAATATGTCAAAAGCCTTCAAATCATGATAAATACTCATTAAAATGCCCATCAAATTGGGAAAGGAGAAAAGGAAGAAAAATGAACAGAAAGAAGCAATTAGCTCTATTCTGAAGGAAACAGCTTATGTTTCACAAGGTACTGTGTTTAAAAGTGTGTGTGCATTTTTAAGGAAGAATAATTTACCATGTTACAAAGGGGCTGAGGAGACAGCTCTGTTAGTAAAATGCTTGTAACACAAGCCTGAGGACCTGAGTTTTATCCCCACACCCACATAAAGAGCTTGGGATGGCGGTGTGTGTTGGTCATCTCTGCACTGGGGAGGTGGAAACAGGCATGCCATTGAAGTCTGCATGCCAGCCAGTCTATCAAAATCAGTTAACTTTGTGTCCAGTAAGAGACCTTGTCTCAGAAAACAAGGTAGAGCAACTGAGGAAGAAACCTCTTGTTTTTCATGCATAAATACACATACAAACATATACACATATATCACAAACATAACACAGAGTATGGAGAGACTCCAGTAAATCAACAGGAAGAGCAGTAGGTCAGCCGTCAAATGGCTGATTACATTATCAAGAGCTCAAAGACACTTGTATATCACAGATAAAAGACAAAGCACACTACACTGCAGCATCTTCAGGGGGATTTGATTCTCCATCAAAGGAGCCAGTATTGAGAAAGATGAAATTTCTGTCCCTGTGCTACCCTCCAGGAGAAGAGCTAGGATTTAGAACCCAAGAGCCTGGTGGAGATTAATGACTTTGACATTTAGAGAGGCATGCTTCGGGCTTTTTCCAGATACTGTAAAACCAGAGACAAGAGGGAGACCGAAGGCTCTGCTGGAAAATGCATCTGGAAAGACTTATTTCCTCAGCAAAAAATTTGTAATGTTTTCCAGGTGATTAGTTTCAGGAGGTCATTTTAGCAGAGGCAACAATTGTAAACAAATAGGCTTGTGGTAATTCTTCAAATCATGTATTGGCAAAGATTTGCTCTTTAAGTATACTCAATGTGATTGGTGTTAGCAGAGGGGCTGTTGCAGGACGATGCAGTCGATGTTACTTGTAAGTTGCTTGTTGAATACATGCTTGAAACAAAAATGTAAGTGTCTAAATTATTTGAACTGGTTGTTATGAGACACACTTAAGGTACACAAAATTGAGTAACTCCTTCTGGTACCTAGGGCATGACCTCTTCCCCTACAAGAAAAAGCACTGCTTACAACAATAGAAGCTTCCACTGCTACTGTGAAAGCACTGACACAAATGTGCTTGTCGGATAGGAAATTATAAATGGGACTTGCAGTTTAATAAACTTCCTAGGAATGCATTTTTTTTATTTAAGTGAGAGTGTGCTTATATGCTTTCAGTTTGTTGACATCTTTGCTTGGATAATTAGCAATCCAATTGGTGGTGGTGGTATCATTTGGAAAGAAAGAGTCCCCTCAAGAAGTTCGTATATTGAAGTGCTGGTTCCTAACTGGTGACACAAAATAGTATCCTAAATAATGTCCTGCTAAAATAAGCAGGATCTAGAGACTTTAAGAGTGAGGTCCTAACTAGGAAGCATGTCATTAGGGCCATGCCTTTGGAGGAAGTATCTTGTCCTAAGGCTTCTCTATTCTTCCTGCAGTGAAGAGCCCCTGACAAATGTACCTACACCCATGATGTTCTACCTACAGGCTCAGAAACAAGAAGAGTCAACAGACTGTAGCTTTTGAAACCCTGAGCTAAATATATTCTTTCTCCTTTAAGTTATGTCATGCACATTGCCATAATGATGAAAAGTCTGACAATTCAGACAGAATATCATAAGCAGAGGCTTATTTAAAAACAGAAAATTGTATGCCCTGTACTCATGAGGCTAGCATTCATTCCAAATCAAATTTAATAACTTGATACAAGGAATAAATGAGACAGAAGCCAATATACCTATAAGACCATGTGTTGGAACATCTTTTCACTTTGGCATACCTGCATGAGAAATTTGATTGTAAACAGGTTATCAAATGAGACCAGAAGCTGATGCTGGAGTTAAAGGAACAAACAATTAATGGCATTAATGGGAAAACAGCATGATACAAAGATCTAAAATAGCTATGTCCTTCTCAGTAGGATCATAACAATCACTAGATCTTTCTTATCCCCATGCCACAAGTGGTCTTCCTTAAAAGGCTATAAAGCAGTATGACGAAGAAAAGAAGTCAGAATGCATTTATGTCCCCTAGAACAGAAAGACTTCATACAAACAAAACAAAACAAAACAAACAAAACCATAAGCTTAGGAAATAGGATTTTGGAGAGATCCAAGATGGCTGCCATGAGAGGACACTGTGTCTGAGGAGTAGGACAGCAGAAATAACGCAGTGACCAGGAGACTGAACTCTGGGACCGAAAACGCCAGCATTTGTGATTGCCAGGTGAGCGGAACTCCTACGGTGAGAAAATCAAGTGGGAAAATCCTAGGGACACCCAGTTATTCCCCAGAAATATCTCCGGGTGCCCGGAGGCGCACAGCTCTGATATGAGGGAGCAGCTGCACTGGGAGCCAGCAGACACCATTCTAGGCTGGACCACCAGTCTCCCAGACAGACTGAGGAGGAAGCACGTACCGTTTTGACTACCTGCACACTGAGGGTGCACACTGCTCTGACCCGCCAGCAAAAACCTCAGTCCATGTGTGAGTCCGAGGACCAGTCTGGAAAGGACCCGGGTTCTGCTTCAACTCACAGGCTTACAGCAGGCATGTACGTACCTACTCCACCAGAACCACCTCAGTCTGAGAGCAACTGGGGAGACCATTTTGACCAGTTGCACACTGTGGGCACACACTGATCAGGTCCGCAAGCAACCACCTTGGTCCCTGTGTGTGTCCAAAGGCCAGACAGAGAAGGCCTCGGGCACCATTTCAGACAGGCCTCCATACAGCGGGTGCACACTGCTCAGTAATGCCTGCAACCAACACAAACCTACTGTGTGTGCCCCAAATATCATCTCAGACTGTGGTGCACAGCCCCTGGCCCAGATATGGGGGCACCAAATCTCCAGTCCAGGGGAGAGCCCTTAGCAGCAAGTCCAGGGCAGAGCACACAGCTCCCAGCTAACATCTCAAACAGGGCTCTCAGCATCTAGCACAGAGTGAGGAGCAAAGCGTCCAGACCAGAGGGGTGACCAGCCTACAGTGCTCACAGCTTCTAGCACAAAGCACGAAGCCGGGCACACAAAACCCACAACAGAGTTCAACTGAGACAACAACACACACTAACAAACCACTGGAAATCCCTGATCTTCTTGAAGAATACTCCTGACACAAGAGATTGACAGTTTCACACTAAAGTTCAGCCTTAAAGCACAAACAGCTCCTTGATTATATATAAACAAATGGCCAGAAATCGGCGAAAGAACTCACCCAACAAAAATCAGGACATCATGGCCCAACCAGAAACACCCAAAAGCAGTGGAGATTTTAATTCAGCAGAGACACAGGAAAAATATGTTAAAGCTTTGATTATGCACATATGGGAGGAACAAAAGGGGAGACAAAAAGAGGAAATGAACAAGGCCCTCAAAGAAATGGAGAAAAAATTAACTGCCCGCATAGAGGAACAATCAAAGATAAACAGAGAGAAAACAAACAAAATAGGAGACACAGTCAATCAGTTGAAGGAAACGGTAGAAAGCATGAAAACAGAATTAGAATCTATAAAGAAGACACAAAGGGAGAAGAACCTGGAACTAGAGAACGTACAGAAAAGATCAGGAACCACAAAGGTAAGCATCACCAATAGAAAACAAGAGATGGAAGAGAGAATATCGGGAGCTGAGGATACACTGGCTGAAATGGATTCCTCACTCAAGGAACATAGAAAATTGGAAAAATCCCAAGCACAAAACATCCAAGAAATTTATGATGCCATCAAAAGACGAAACCTAAGAATAATTGGAATAGATGAAAAAGAAGACTCCAGGCTCCAAGAAACGGAAAAGATTTTTAAGAAAATCATAGAAGAAAATTTTCCCAACTTGAAAAAAGAAATGTCCATAAACATACAAGAAGCCTACAGAACACCAAATAGACTAGATCAGAAAAGAAATACTCTCATCACATCGTAGTCAAAACACTAAACCTACAAAACAAAGAAAAAATATTAAAGGCAGCAAGAAAAAATGGTCAAGTAACATGTGAAGGTAGACCGATCAGACTCACACCAGACTTCTCATCAGAAA
>CM053765.1:46468656-46492324 GCA_028658305.1 Pachyuromys duprasi | reverse complement strand
TGTAACCCAATTGCCACAAAAGACATAAAGTACCTTGGTGTGACCCTAACCAAGGAAGTCAAAGACTTGTATGAAAAAATTTTAAGTCTCTGAAGAAAGAATTAGAAGAAGATATCAGAAGATGGAAAGATCTCCCATGCTCATGGCATGGCAGGAGTAACATAGTAAAAATGGCTATCTTACCAAAAGCAATCTACATATTCAATGCAATTCCCATCACCTTACCAACACAATTCTTTACAGACCTTGAAAGAAAAATTCTCAGCTTCATACGGAATAACAAAAAATCCAGAATTGCTAAAACAATCCTCTTCAATAAAAGATCTTCTGGAGGTATCTCCATCCCTGATCTCAAGCTGTACTATAGAGCAACAGTAATAAAAACTGCATGGTACTGGCATAGAAACAGAATGGTGAATTAATGGAACCAAATAGAAGACCCAGAAATAAACCCACACACTTATGAACACCTGATTTTGGACAAAGATACCAAAGTCATACAATGGAAAACAGATAGCATCTTTAACAAATGGTGCTGGTCCAACTGGATGTCTATGTCATCCAGTTTTCTTATGAGATATGAGAAAGAAGACAACATGCATATAAGGGAATACCATGCAAAAATGAAGATGGAGGCTCTCAAAATGGCATATCCTCACACCACATAATGGCAAATACTCCCACAGCCACCAGATGCTAGGAGAGATGAAGCAGATTCTCCCTCCTGCTGTCCATGAGAAGCCAGTCCAGACAACATCTTCATTCTATATTTCTGATCCCTAGCACTGTACGACAACACCCAGATATTTTAAGTTACCATGATTATCATAATTTCTGGTGGCTACCCACTGAAACTAGCAAAAAGTCTACAAACAGATGGGAAACTACCCTCTGTATGAAAAAAAAATGGTCTACCTGTTTTTGGTCAGAAAGAATAAGGACAAGAAAAGTTATAATATCTCAAAAGCTGGGAATATAGAAAAGGGCCAACTTCCAGGAGCTTTGGTCTTACAAGCAAGAAATCAGCAGCTAATAGTCTAGCACCCCGCAGGAAGTAAGCAAGAGGGACAGCCATGGCCTATCCTTCTGGCCTCTGGTTTTTACTAACACTTTCCACTGATAAATCATGAAAAGTGGAAGCTCATGGGGAAATAGTTCCTAAGGGAACAGAGGAGGGTGATAGAGAAAAAAAGGGGTGGGCATGCCCTAATGAAGAGCACCTATCATTCCATAATATTAAAAGTGCCTGACACAGAGGAGGACTTTGCAGCCAGTCCTGATGATACCTGTTAAGCCAGGGTCAGATGAAAAGGGAGGAGGTCCTCCCCTATCTGTTGACTTAGAAAGGGGCAGGGAGTAAATGAGGGAGGGAAGATGGGATTGGGAGTCAATGAGGGAACCAGATACAGCTGGGATACAAACTGAATAAACTGTAACTAATATTTTTTAAAAAGAAAAATAATAAAAAAGTAAAAGAAAAAAGTGCCTGACAGCTATCTTTGCAACAAATCTTGTATTCAACATATATTTTTAAGCATGAGCAGGAAAACAGGAAATAAATAATTTTAACTTGACAGATGTCTTAAATAAACAGTTTCCATACATCTCTTAAGTTACCAAGTTTCTATAAATCTTTGTCAACCCTATAGACCACTAATGACAAGATCAAATAATTATGATATAATTCATTTAGTTTATGAACCAAGAAAAACTGTTCTTCAGCTAAAAAACTCAATTTTTTACAAAGCATATGTTTTGCTTTCAAATATAAAACTTATAATGCCTGAAAATAACAAAAATGATTTTTTACTTAAGCATTTTCTACAATATACAAATAATTAATGCTGTTAGAAGTTTGGGTGATTGTTCATTTCCAAATTGTTTTGGAAATGTGAGCATTTTCAGTGTTGAAAATAAGATTCTTACTGAAAATCTTTGTTACCTGAAAAATTGTATAAATTTTTCTGATAGTCAATATATATTGAGTAATTTATAATTATATTCCTACTGTTTAATTCTGTGTTGTTTATAGTAACTAAATAGCCCTATGAAATGACATCACTCATCAGTTCAGACATTATAGTCCTCACTCTGTGCCCAAGTTCTTGGGTGGGACTGTGGGTAAACATTCTACCAAGCTCTGTAAAAATGAGATTAGATACTTTATTGTAAATTTTAATTTTAGCATTTTTGTTATTTAATTCAACCAATGTTTCCACAATCATTTGATAGAGTAACTTGAAACAGTAAAAAATATGGGCTCGGTGACATTTTCTATAAATTCTGTTTCTCAGTATCTCCACTTTCTAAGTATAAAAACTTCCACAGGAGCACTCTATTGTCTAACACAGTCCAAATAACCCCTGTGAGCTGTAGATAAATAGGGGAACACTGCAGAGACAGCTTCTCAGCTGCAGCTCTGTGATGTGGCAGAGCTCAGGTGGAGAGAGAATATTTTACATAGGGCGTTTTGTCAGCTACAATCAGGAATTACTGTCCCAAGACCATTATCAAGAAGGAAGAACTGAAAAGAGAAAGAGAATGAAGATCAATGCTTCCAGTGGAGAACATATTGCAGAGACAGACTTCCTGCCAGACAAGATCTTGAGCAGCCTATTCCAAAGGAAAGAAAGAGCTTTCATTGAGCCAGCAAGTGAGGAGGAACATCGGTGAGTGCCTATCCTTTCAGCCCATTTATCTCAGCTGAAAGTCACTTCAACAACAACAACGACAAAAAAGAGAGAGTGAAAGAAAAAAAAGAAAAGAAAGAAAAAAGAAAAATCTATTTGAAGGTCTTAAAGTGAGAAAAATAAATACTGTTAACTTTGGAAAAAGCAATTAGCACTTTAAAATTGGGTTTTATGAAATCTAAACAAAGAATAAATATCTGTGAATACATTTCTGACAGAGATATAGAATGAATCAGAATGAAGCAGAGGGTTGTGGTTATTGTTGCTGTAGCTTAATACCCACACACACATGCACAAATCAGAGCTGTGTCCTCCTGGCCTATGAGCTGTACAATGGATGTAAAAATAAAACTTTCCAAGTCAAAAATCTATTGCTATAAATGGTTATGATCTCAAATTGTAGCCAGAACAGAAGCAGAAGCACAGATTTCATAGATTGTGCTTGTTGCTCTTCAGACAAAATTTCTCAATATGCCAGGGCCTATCAGCCAATACAATGGGCAGTAGAAAAAGGGTCAAGAAAATGATGTTGAAAAGCAATCCAGGAAACCACAGGGAATATATTGAAGAGTCAATAAAAAATGAATAGCAAACCTTTGGCAGAGCAAGTCCACATTAAGGATGCTGCATTGCATTTCCAAGTCACAGTGTTCTGGAAGAAAGACATTGACAAAGCAGCCAGCTCCGAGGACAGCCAAGCTCAATGACATGATCTAGTCTGTAGGATTAGGCAACTGAAAAACGGCAAGATTCTACATTCATTCAAGTGGTCATCAGGTGCCTGCTTCCTCCGGTGTCATTGGCTTAAGAAATGACTGACCTAATATCTACTTTGTTGGGCACCACATAGTGTTTCTGAATCATTTTAGTTCTGATGTCTTTCTTAACATTTTGTTTTTTTGTGTTGTCATTGTTGTTGAAATGAATTACTCAAAACTTAGTATTTACTACACAACTTTAAGTTTACCAGAATACAAAGGACAGATTGTGTCAAAATCTAAGATAAAATTTAGGTTAAGATGAATCAAAACACTATTTCAATATCATCGGCTAATGAGCACAACAAACTATGAAGTCAAATAAATGTGAGGAAACGAGTCACTCATTATCTTTTCTCGTGGATCTGCTTCAGTCACGGTTCAACTTTGTTTTGTATAATTCCTAATGACTGCATAAAATAATCAAGGTCTTCAAATATGCAGCGATTTTTATAAACCTCAAAAAAGTAATCACTGCACTGTCAGTAACTTGCTATAGGAACTTTAAGAAAATGAATGTAAGCCTGTTCTTAAAATTTAGCAGTTTTTACTATTTAAAAAAATAGCATTTAGGAGCTTGCAGAATAATTCAATACATAGATTTGGTCATGTGGCACAAAGCTGCAATATCAGTACTCTAGATGTAGAAACAAACATATCAGAAATTCAAGATCTTTAGCCTCAGATAACCTGGGATGCAAGAGACCATGTCTCAATACATGAACACTTACATACTCACACAAACACACATGCACACACACATACACACATAACAATCTTACTTAAAGATGAATAAAATTTAATTCTACATTATACTTTAATAACATAGGAAAATACAAAGAACAGATTTTAAAAAAAAACAGCAAAGTGGGAACCAGAGGAGTACAAAAGGAGTACAAAAGATGTAGAAATGGTAGGCCAACCTCTGTCACACACACACACAAATTAAATTTGAGGGATATGGTTGATTACACCAAATAAAAGATGGAGACTGACAAAATAGATAATAAAACTTGGAGAACTGTGTGTTTTTTTAATAACAGAGTTGTTTTCAATATAACATTATGGGCAAATTAGAAGTAAAAGCATAGAAATTCTAGAGCAAAAACATTATCAAACATTATGTTTCACTAATGTTGCCTACTGTACAATAACAAACCAGAATACTAAATAAAATATTTTAATATTATTATTTATTACAATTTCTTCATTTTGTATCCTGCTGTGGTCCCTTCCCTTGTCTCCACACAATCCCACTCTCCCTCCCTCATCTACTCCCATACCCCTCTCTTACTCCACTGATAGGAGGTCCTCCTCCCCTTCTATCTGAACTTAGCCTATCAAGTCTCATCAAGGCTAGCTGTATTGTCTTCCTCTGTGCCCTGGCAAGTATGCACCCCTCTCCAGGGGTTGGTGATCAGAGAGCCAGCCACAGAATTCATGCCAGAGACAGACCCTCCTCCCCTTACTAAAGAACCAACTTGGAGAAGGAGTCTATGGGCTACATCAGAGCAGGGGTTTTAGGTCCTCTTCTTGTATGGTCCTTGGTTGGGTTTTCAGTCCCTAGTGGGCTCCCAGGGCCCAGTGTTTTTTGCCCTGTTGGTCTCCTTTTGCAGCTCCTGTTCCCTCCAGGTCTTTTTATCTCCTCCTTCTTTCATAAAATTCCATGTGTTCTGCCCAAAGTTTGGCTATGAGTCTCAGTCTCTGCCTCAATACCTAAATCAGTGGAGTCTTTCAGAAGCCATCTGTGGTAGGTGCTTGCCCTGTTCCCTGTCTTTTCTTACTTCTGATGTCTATTACGTTTCTCTTATAAATGAGGAATGAGTATCTTTTAAATAGGGTCTTCCTTGTTGTTTAGTTTCTTTAGGAGTATCGATTTTAGTTTGTTTATCCTATATTATATGGCTAATAACCACTTATGAATGAGTATATACCACATGCGTCTTTCTGCTTCTGGGTTACCTCACTGAGGATGATCTTTTCTAGTTCCATCAACTTGCCTGCAAATTTCATGATTTCCTTGTTTTTAATAGCTGAGTAGTATTCCATTGCATAAATGTAACACAATTTCTATTCATTCCTCCTCCATTGAGGGGCATCTAGGTTGTGTCCAGATTCAGGCTATTAGGTATGGAGCTGCTGTGAACATGGTTGAGCAAATGTCCTCATTGTATAATTAAACATATTTTGGATATATGTCTAGGTGTGGTATAGCTGGATCTTGAGGTAGGATTATTCCTAATTTTCTGAGAAAACACCAGATTGATTTCCAAAGTGGTCATACAAGTTTACATTCCCACCAGCATTGGAAGAGAGATCTCCTTTCTCCACAGCCTCTCCAGCATGTGTTGTCACTTGGAATTTTTGATCGTAGTCATTCTTATGAGTATGAAGTGAAATCTCAAGGTTGTTTTGATTTACATCTGCCTGATGACTAAGGACGGTGAACATTTTTTAAGTGTTTCTCTGTCATTCAATATTCCTCTATTGAGAATTTTCTGTTCAGCCTTGTACCCCATTTTTAATTGGATTACTTGGTTTGTTGATGTTTAACTTCCTGAGTTCTTTATATATTATGGATATTAGCCCTCAGTCAGATAGAGAGTTAGGGAAGATCCTTTCCCAATCTGTAGGCTGTCCATTTGTTCTGATGATATTGTCCTTTGCTTTAAAGAAACTTTTTAGTTTCATGAGGTCCCATTTCTTGATTGTTGATCTTAGAGCCTGTGCCTTGGTGTTCTCTTCAGGAAGTTGTCTCCTGTGCCAATAAGTTCAAGGTTTTCTCCTACTTTTTCTTCTAACAAATTTAGTGTGTCTGGTTTCACACTGAGGTCTTTGATCCACTTAGACTTTAGTTTTGAGCAGGGTGAATAATGTGGGTCTATTTGCATTTTTCTATATGTAGAGATCCAATTAGACCAGAACCATTTGTTGAAGATGCTACCTTCCCCCCACCCCCATTGTACTGTTTTGGCTTCTTTGTCAAAAATGAAGTATTCATAGGTGTGTGGGTTTATTTCTGGGTCTTCAATTCCATTGATCCACCGTTCCGTTTGTATGCCAGTACCATGCAGTTTTTATTACTATTGCTCTGTAATATAGCTTGAGATCAAGTATAGAAATACCTCCAGACAATTTATTATTATACTGTATTGTTTTAGCAATTCTTGGTTTTTTGTTTCTCCACATGAAATTGAGAACTGTTTGTTCAAGTTCTGAAAAGAATTGTGTTGGTATTTTGATGGGAATTTCATTGAATCTATAGATTGCTTTGGGCAGAATGGCCATATTCAGTATGTTAATCCTACGGGTCCATGAGTATGGAAAATCTTTCCATCTTCTGATGTCTTCTTCAGTTTCTTTCTTCAGAGACTTGAAGTTTTTGTTCATACAGTTTTTTCATTGCTTGGTTAGAATCACACCAAGGTACTTCATGTTATTTGTGGCTATTGTAAAGGGTGTTTTTTCCCTAATTTCTTTCTCAGCCTTTTGTCTTTTGTATAGAGGAGGACTATTGATTCTTTTTGAGTTAATTTTGTAATCAGTCACTTTGAAGAAGGCATTTATCAGCTAAATGAATTCTCTGGTAGAATTTTTGTAGTCACTCAGGTGTACTATCATATCATCTACGAATAGTTATTTTTTGACTTCTTCCTTTCCAATTCAAATTTCTTTGCCTACTTTAATTGTCTTATTGCTCTAGCTAGAACTTCAAGAACTATGTTGAAGACATAAGGAGAGAGTGGGGAGCCTTACCTTGTCCCTGATTTAAGTTTTTCTCCATTTAATTTGATGCTGACTATGGGCTTGCTGTATATTGTCTTTACTATGCCCAGGTCTAAGCCTTCTATCCCTGATCTTTCCAAAACTTTAAGCATGAATGGGTGTTGGATTTTGTCAAATGTTTTACCAGTATATCAGAAGATGATCATGTGTTATTTTTTCCTTCTATTTGTTTATATGTGGGATTACATTGAAGGATTTCCATATATTGAACCACCTGTCCATGTCTTGGATAGAGCCTACTTGGTCATGGTGGATGATATCTATTATGTGTTCTTGGATGTGGTTTGTAAGTATTATATTGAGTATTTTTGCATCAATGTTCATAGAAGAGATAGGTCTGAAATTCTTTTTTGTTGGGTCTTTGTGTGGTTTAGGTTACTGTGGCCTCATAGAATGAGGTTGGTAATTTTCCTTCTATTTTGTGAAATAGATAGAAGAGTGTTGGGGGCAGCTCTTCTTTGTAGGTCTGGTAGAATTCTGTGCTGAAACCAACTGGCCGTGGACTTTTTTGGCAGGGAGGCTTTTGATAACTGCTTCTATTTTTTTGGGAGACATAGGACTATTTAACATATTTACCAGATCTTGGTTTAGTTTGGTAAATGGTATCTATTAAAAAAATGTCCTTTTCATTTAGGTTTTCAAATTTTGTGGCATATAGGCTTTTGAAGTAACACCTAATGATTGTTTGGATTTCCTCAGTGTCTGTCGTTATATCCCCCTTTTCATTCTGATTTTGCTGATTTGGATAGTTTCCCCCTGTCTTTTAGTTAGATTGGCTAAGGGTTTATCTATCTTGTTGATTTTCTCAAACAATCAGCTCTTGGTTTCATTGATTCTTAGAATTATTTGCTTCTGTTTGATTTATTTCAGCTCTGAGTTTGATCGTTTCCAACAGTCTACTATTCCTGGGTGTGTTTGCTTCTTTTTTCCCCTAAGGGTTTCAGGTGTGCCATTAAGTTGCTTGTATGAGATGTCTCAAACTTCATTATGAAGGCACTTAGTGCTATGAACATTCCTCTTAGCACTGCTTTCCTTGTGTCCCATAAGTTTGGGTAAGTTGTACCTTCATTTTCATTGATTTTTAGGAAGTCTCTAATATCTTTTTTTATTTCTTCCCTGATCCAGTCATAGAGTTTTTTAGTTTCCATGTGTGTGTAGGCTTTTTGTTATTTCTGTTGTTGCTGAGGTCTAGTTTTTTACTATGGCAGTCTGATAGGATATAAGGGATTATTTCAATCTTCCTGTATCTGTTGATGCTTGCTTTATTCCCAACTATATGGTCAGTTTTGGAGAAGGTTCTCTAGTGTACTCAAAAGGTATGCTCTTTTGCATTTGATTTGAAATGCAAAATGAAATGAAATGAAAGGTTTTGTAGACATTTGGTCCAGTTGATTTAGGATCTCTGTAAGTTTCATTAATTTCCTATTTAGCTTCTGTCTAGATGATCTGTCTCTAGGTCAGAGTGGAGTATTGAAGTCTTCCACTATTAAGGTGTTGGGATCAATGTGTGATTTGAGCTTTAATAATGTTTCATTTATGAATTCAGATGCTCTTGTATTTGGGGCATAGATGTTCAGGACTGTAATGTCCTCATGGAGGGTTTTTCCTTCGATGAGAATAAAGTGTCCCTCATAAACTTTTTTGATTAATTTTGATTAAAAGTCTATTTTATTAGATATTAGTATAACTACTCTCATCTTGGTCCATATGCTTGTGAGGGACTGCTCAACTGTGACTGTAGACACTGTGCTGGAGTTATATCCCAAGATATATTTATTTGTTCCATATTTATTCTATATTTTTTGTTGATTGTTTGGCTGGTTGCTTTAATTGCAATGCTAAGAATCAAATTCATAGCCTTATGAATGCTGGGCAAGAACTTTGCAGAGTAAAGCCTGTTTATTTTTATCTTATTTTTATATTAATCACAGGTTATGTATTTTGTATCCCAGCTGTAGCCCCATCTCTCATTCCCTCCCAATCCCCCCATCCCTCCTTCATCTCCTCCCTGCCCCTTCCCAAGTACACTGATAGGGGAGGCCCTCCTCCCCTTCCATCTGACCCTAGCTTATTATGTCTCTTCAGGACAGACTGCAAAGTCCTCTTCTGTGTCTAGCAAAGCTGCAGCTCCCTCGGGGGGTGGGGGGGGGGGAAGGAGTCAAAGAGCCAGCCATTGAGTTCATGTCCAAAATAGTCCCTGTTCTCCTTACTTGTGTACCCGGTTGGATACTGAGCTACCATGGGCTATATCTGAGCGGGGGTTCTAGGTTATATCCATACATGGTCCTTGGTTGGAGAAACAGTCTCATAAAAGACCCCTGTGCCCTGATATATTTGGTCCTTGTGGAGCTCCTGTCCTCTCCAGGTCTTACTAACTCTCCCTTCTTTCATATGATTCCCTGCACTCTGCCAAAGATTTGGTTATGAGTCTCAGCATCTGTCTTGATATACTGCTAGGTAGAGTCTTTCTGAGGCCCTCTGTGGTAGGCTCCTATCCTGTTGCTTGTTTTCTCCTACATTCAATGTCCATCCCATTTGTCTACCTAAGTGAGGATTGATCATCTTTTTAATGGAAGCAATATCCAGTGGAAGAACTTATGCTAAATGGTTGAAAACTGTGAGAAAATGAGGAGATTTAGTTGATATAAGTACATAAAGCATAATGCAAAAGTGATGTTTACAGAATTAGAGAATTTTAAAAATAGATTTGAGATGAGTTAATATGACTATGAAAATTATCAAAATTCTCATTCTAAACCTCAGTAACTAAACATTTATGAGAATATGTAAGTTTTCTTGAAATAATATTAATATTTAGATATATATAAAGTACATTTTAATTTTAATGATAATTTATACGTTAGAAATAGAAGCAATGAAAACATGTTAAGGATCAAAAAGAGATTAAAAGATAATATGAGCTTTAAAATGAATAACATTAACTGTAGTATCTAGACATTACTTTGATAATACTATAAAGACATTCAACAAACTGTCTAAATATAAAGAGCTTAAGTTGACAGATGAAATTATGGCTGATGACTTATTTTTTTTTCTATTTAGTTCTAGTTTGTTCCTGAATAAAAGTTGTTTGTGAAGATCTTTTTTTCATTCTGTAGGCTGCCACTTTTTCCTACTGACAATGTCCTTTGTCTTGAGGAAGTTTTTCAGTTTCATAAGGTCCCATTTATTAATTGTTGATCTTAGTGCCTGAGCTGTTGGTGTTCTGTTCAAAAGTTGTCTAATGTTCCAGTGAGTTCAAAGCTATTCCCCGCTTTCTCGTCTATAAAACTTAGTGTATCCAGTTCTATGTTGGGGTCTTTGATATACTTTGCTTTAAGTGTTGTGTAGGTGATAAACATGGATCTATTTCTTTTTTTCTATCTGTAGATATCCAGTTAGACCAACACCAATTGTTGAATATGCTTTCTTTTATTCATTGTATGGTTTAGCTTCTTTGTAAAAAAAAAAAAATCAGATCTTCACCAACCCTATGTCCAACACAGGGTTAATATCCAAATATATAAAGAACTCAAGAAATTAAATACCAATAAATTAAATAACCCCTTTAAAAATGGGGTTCCAAGCTAAACAGAGAATTCTCAACAGAGGGATCTCTAGTGGCCGAAAAGCACTTAAAGAGATGTTCAATGTCCTTAATCATCAGAGAAATACAAATCAAAAAAACTCTGAGATTCCATGTTACACCTGTCAGAATAGCTAAGATCAAAAACACATGTACAGGCTGGCAAGTTTGTGGAGCAAGGCAAACACTCCTCCATCGCTGGCAGGAGTGTAAACTTGTATAATCACTGTAAAAATCAATCTGGTGTTTCTCAGAAAATAGAGGAATTTTACTTCAAGACCCAGATACACCACTCCTGGGCATATACTCAAAAGATGCTCCACCATATCACAAGGAAACTTGCTCACCTATGTTCAATGCAGCCTTATTTGTAATATCCAGAAACTGGAAAAAACCTAGATGCTCCTCAACTGAAGAATGGAAAAAGAAAATGTGGTACATTTTCACGAAGTAATACTACTCAGTTATTGAAAACAAAGGCATCATGAATTCAAAGGCAAATGGATGGAACTGAAAAGGATCATCTTGAGTGAGGTAACCCAGACCCACAAAGACATTCATAGCATATATTCACTTATAAGTACCCCTAACTATGTTACAATCCTCAGACCCAAAGAAACCAAGGAAGGCCCACTCACTCAGAAGAGGAAATAAATATCTGAAGTAAATAGAGGGAGAGAACTGGGTGGGAGGGTGGATGGGGAAAGTAATGGGCAATAGGGGTGAGGATCAGGTGGGTGGAGAGAAAAGAGAAGGGCTTGAGGGGCTTAGAATGAAGAAACAGGAGAGAAAAAGGAAACCTATTGTGGGGCATCCCTGGGACAGGAAAGGCTCCAGGAGTCTATGTGGGTGACCCTAGCTGAGACTCCTAGCAATGAGACTGATGGGACTTCTAGTGGAGAGAAGGAGACATCAGCTCACCCATAAAACCTTAGACCCAAAATTTGTCTCACAGAGGCACTCACAGAGACTGAGCCACCAACCAAAGAGCCTGCATGGGCTGGACCTAGACCCCCTACACATATGTAGCAGACGTGTAGCAGGTCAACATGTGGGTCCCCTAACAAGAGGAGCAAAGGGTGTCTCTGGCTTTGTTGCCTGCCTTTGGGATACTTTCCTCTATCTGGGCTGCCTTGTCAGGCCTTATTGAAAGATTCCAAGGTGCATTGGTACCCCTTGGGGGCCTCCCCTACTCTGAGAAGGAGAGGAGGAAATGGGGTAAGGAACAAGAGGGTTGAACTGGGAAGAGAGGAGGGAGGGGGCTGGGATGAGGCTGTAAATGATTAGATAGATAGATAGATAGATAGATAGATAGATAGATAGATAGATAGATAGATAGATACATACATACATACATACATACATACATACATATATACATACATACATAGATACATAGATAGATGCATAGATACATAGATAGATACATAGATACATAGATAGATACATAGACAGATAGAAATGGGACAAAGTAAAAAAATTGTAATTGGTTATTTAACTTTTCATTTATTTTAAGTGTGTGTGTGTGTGCTCTCATAATCACAAAAGACTGAAAATAAAGCTTTATACATTAAAAGAGCAACACCTATACTTTCTGCACTGTGAATCTACCTGTAATTAATTATCTCCAACTACTTTTTTATTCTAAAGTTTAGTGACTCATATTTACATTTCTAGAAGTTTCTTGCTATTGGCTTTGGTCTAAAAACCAACCATCTTGTATAGTTGTCAAAGGTTCTTGGATCCACTGTGACTGCACAAATAAAGAATAGATAAGAACCTAGAGAAATCAAGTCATGCTTTTCAGGTATAAATAAAGGCAGATATTTTTGAGCTTCTTAGAGAAAAAATATCAGACCTGAAATGATAAATCTTACCCAAACTTGAAAATATTTTTAATCTTAGATGCAATAAATGTCGATAGAAATTCCTGGTTCTACTTATTAATGGCAAGTACAATTGCAAAACTTCTGAGAAACTGGATCTTCTATGATTTCATACGTTAAGCTGAAAAATGGATGACATTTCTTCTGCTAACAAAGAAGTTTAGCAGTGGAGAAAAACAGTTAAGGAGGATGCATTTTACTACAAATCACTTATGCTTCAAGATTTACAAACAGAAGTTAATTACATTCTTAAGTTTGTTTATTTAAAAAACTGTATATTCATATACAGGAGCAAGATGAAACTTCACCATCCAATGTGGTTTTTTTCATGAAATGTTCATGTAAAGGGACTTAAAAATGTGGCACTTCTTGAATTCAGTCAGAATAAAAATGACAATGAGCAACTGATATTCTTATCACAGCTTCTAGAAGCTACAGATAAAATTATTTCAGTGTTCATTATGATTATTAAACTATGAGTGTAGAAAAAGAGATGGTATAGAATGTTTACAAAGAATAATATGAAAATTATCTCTAGTCTTACTATGTGAAATGCACCAACAAATATTTCTTACTTTCAGTTTCACTCTCATGCATTAAAGAAGTTCTTGAGAAAAGTTTGTGATGCTAATTCTATATCACATGGAAAATAAAATTGTCTTCACGTTAATATAGCTCTAATATAAAGCATGAATACATATGTATTCCTTTCCCAGAAGTATAATGAAGTATGTTGATATTTATTTGGGAAGAACGCTCTTCTGAATCTTATATATTTAGTGAGTTAGAAGAAGAAAAGAATAATTAGCTATAACGTAAAATATTACCAATATTATTTTCATGAATGACATAGTTAAGTTTCCAACACTGATGACAACTATAAGACAGCACTTTAATGTTAGTGTCAAGTCAGAATGGTCAGCAAAAACATAGAAGACCTTCCTAGAATAAAACTACACTTTGACAGAAGTATTAATATGGAGAGATTGCATAAACTAACCATTTTTTGTACTGACTCAGCTCTTACTTATTTTTTTAAAAGATGATGAATAAAAATTCATTTTAGGAATTATAATACACACAGAGAGACAGAGAGAGAGAGAGAGAGAGAGAGAGAGAGAGAGAGAGAGAGATTAAAGTTATTGGCCAATATTATCCAGAATACACTTCCAAAACCTACTTCACAAATAAAACTTATCTGCTCTTCTCACAAAGGATACTGTCTCTCTGCTCCCCTTTCCTTTTAAAAACAGCTAATTAAGTGAGAGAATCATAATGGGGTTTCTTTAATGTGTATAAATATTTTGCTTTAGGCCAAAGTGGTGCAGTTCTGAGGCCAAAAAAATTAGCCATAAGTTGAAAATAGATAAGTTTTGAAATGTTTAAAATGTTGCTGAGGTAATTAATATTCTGTTTCCAAAGCAAGTCATTTTCTGTACAGTAATGAAATTTGGAATTCTACAATAGCTGTAAATTCAAGACAAAAGCATAGGCTAAGAATTATTTTGTCATTATTATTATCTAAAATTTATTCACTTTGTATCCTGGTTGTAACCCCTCCCTCATTTCTTCATGTCCCACCCTCCCTCTCCTCCACTATACCTCTCTCCCAGTCCACTGAAAGAGGAAGTCCTCCTCCCCCACTAACTGACCCCAGCCCATCAGAGTTCATCAGAAATGCCTGGAGACTCTTCCTCTGTGGCCTGGAAAGGCAACCCCACCACAAGGAAGTCAAAAAGCAGGCAACAGAGTCCATGTCAGAGATAACCCCCTGCTCCCCTAACTAGGGAACCCACATGGAGACTGAACTGCCTATGGGCTTCATCTGAGCATGGGATCTAGGTCCTCTTCATGCATGGTACTCAGCACTTGGCATTTGAGACTATAGAGATTCCACCTAACAACTCCAAAGGAAAAGTGCCTATGTTGAAAGTACAGGTCTTTCAAGAAAACTAAAATAAATGCAAAAAGATAAGATAATTCTGAAGAGGAGAAAGGCTCCAGTCTAATTGAGAATGGAACTTAGCAGCCAACACCATTAAGAAACATTGATATAATCATAGTATCCTGACTGAAGCCAAAGTAAAAAGACTGGCTATAGGATAGTATAGCAACTGAAAAGGGAGCATGCTTTAAATGATAGTGGAGGAGATAATTACACATATATTAAATAATATTTGAAAACAAGGGTGAGTTCTATTGTCCAGAAATGGAGATGAACAATACTCAGATCTATGAGCATTCTAGAAAAATAGAAGCAATACAGGAATCTGATTGACACACTATGGCCTATGATTTAGTTCTTAGTGCCCAGATATCTACCCATAGACTGACTGACTCTCCTTCCTTCTCTTTCTCTCTCCCCCCCCATAGGCACATACTTTTAACAAACCTTAGGCAGCATAAGGATGGTGAGTTTTCCTTTTTCCAATATGAAGAAATAGTTTATTGCACGCTGGAGCAATTCAGTAATAAGCCCAAATGTTTCATCTTATCTGTGCTCCTTATTTCTCAGGATTACCCTCTACCATAGTCCATGTTCATGTAAGGATATGAATTTTACAACAGCCTAGAGTACACAGAATAATCTATTTTTACTAGGGACAGTATCCTGAGAAGCAGTGAAGAAATAAGATCAAAGAAATACTTAATATTTGAACTATAATATTATCGAGTTCTGAGTTTTTAGTACTCTTTAAAATTTCTGAAATTATTATTATCTGTTATAGTGCTAAGTAACCTAGGCAAGAAGAGCATAAACCACAAAACCAAAAGCACCGAAAGCGCCACTTAGAATATCCTAACCTTATCCATTTCATTTGTGCTGGGATGCAGGAACAAAAGATACTAAACAGAAAGTAAAGGACAGAGACAGATTACTGAGGAAATAGAATTTCTATTACATGACTCTGTAGTATCCCTTAACCATATTACAATTCTTCTATAAATATCTTACTAACATCAATAAGGTGCAAAATCTCTTTAACATAAATTAATTAGCTTCATCTAACAGAACTTCATCTATATAGAAAAATGTTCTATAAAATATTCTGCAAGTTATGGAGTGTACAACTTCTTAGGTAATGTATTTGGTTTACCTATACATGTTTAAGATAAATAACGTTTCCACATACCAGTATAACTCCATTCTTTTACTAGATGGATCATTTGATTAACTGTTAAGACAAGACTTTGTCATATATAAAAGACAAAAGAAGTAAGACCATACCTTATTGATTTTTTTGCATATTTCTAACTTATCAGACTGACTATAAAAGAATATTAGTGCTACTTTAGTATCCATTTTCAATTACTTTAATAAAATACTTGATGTTGGGTACTTTATAAAGAAAAGATATTTATACACCCCCGAATTTTAGAGGTCTGAAAGCATCCTGCTAGCAGTCTATTCTCAATTCACATAAGGAGCCCACAGCAGATAGAATCACAATGACAGAAGTACATGATGAGACAAGAAATCAAAGTTATTTGGGGATTAGTCTCTCTCTTTTGTAACAACACACTTAATTTGAAATAAGCACCATTCCCTATAAAAAAAAAATCGGTTTCTTTCAGAGGAGGCAACTTCAATGACCTAATTATCTTACCCTCGGCTCTATCTCCTAGACATCTCATTTCAACGCTGCTATACTGTGGACCAAACTTCCAACATATAAACTATTAAGAGACAAACAACATTCAGGCAAGAGTAACTGCTAATCAGGTCTCACATTCTTGAGTTCATGACTAAGCTCTGAAACAGAACACCAGATTTGAAAAGACCTAAAAAAAAAAAAAAAAACAAAATCTAAGATCTAAGATTCAGCTTTAGTTCCAGACCTTATCAGCTTTAAGATTTTAGACAAATTTTGAACTGCTCTCTCCTTTCAACTTCTTCAGTCAGAAATTCAGAATGAATTGATATTTAACATATATAATAAAAGGAAAAACTGTTTTATTCATATAGCACACTGTGAATGATAGAAGGTCACAACCTTTATTATTGCTGCTACTGTTAGAAGAGACGGAAGGAAGAAGAAACAGAAAACATAAATGCTTGTCATATTTTGAGATGGAATATTCAGCTTCTTCAGAGAATTGTCCATGTCTCTAGCCATGCTACAGAGGCTCTTTCTGTCATTCAATTAGTATGACACACTTCCTTTTTAGGTTCAGTAACAGCGCCCTTGCTGATAAAAAAAAAAAAATCTTTTCCCCTTAACTTAAGACATAACTAGTCTTAGGTTAAATCTTTCTAATGTCTCAAAAATGTGTAATTGCTTATCAATTGCCATGGTGTGTAAAGGGATACTGCAATAATTTTATAATCATGCATGAGATTTAGATGCCTCTAAAATGATATGTTTTTCTATGCTTTGGGTTTTTTGTTTTGTTTGTTGTTGCTGTTGGCTTTGAGGTGTGTGAATGTGTATGTGTGTGTGTGTGTATGTGTTTGTAATTATAAGACATTCCACAATAGAAGTAGATTCTTCCTTGTGCTCAAAATTATAAAATTAATAAATCTATTTCAAAACACATCAAAGTTTAAAACAAAGTCAAAATTAAGATACATACATTTCAAGTTCGGCCATTAAATGAAACAGTTTAAAGAAATAGTTGAAATGGGCAAGGATATGAATAAATATATTGACTATGCAAATAGGCAGTAAGGGCATGGAAATATATGCAGTGTGTTAACAGTAGGGTCTAGATAAAGCTACAATAAGATTTTACTACGTACATTAGCTAGCTAAAATTTAAAGCATCTACAACACCAAGTGTTCAGAAGTGTATGGAGTCAGTGGGTTACGACATATTGGTGAAAAGTTAAACTGATTTAAGTACTTTAGAAAACAGACAGGCTGCCTCCTGCATTGGGTGGTCTAGAAAGAACAGTGCTGGAGAACAAACTCACTGACCAGCTCAGCTACTACCCAGGCCTAGATCCATGACTCTGTGTTGGCCCACCCAACATCTACATCATCTGCAAATGGTTGTGATATGTGAAAGGACCAGTCTTGCTGATCCAAAGCTCCAGGACAACACACAGGACACCCAGAAGGAGTCCTGGGGAGGATCCGATATTGGTGGTATCACAGAAGTCAGAGACCTCAAACCAGACAAATGAATCACTGCAATGAACATTTGCAGGTAAAGATGTGTGAACAGAAGGATATACTGTGGGACACACTGTTACATACTGTAGCTTTCACAATGAGGTGTTTTTCTATGCTTTGGGTTTTTTGTTTTGTTTTGTTGTTGGTGTTGGTGTGTGTGTATGTGTGTTTGTGTGTGTGTATGTTCTATTTTTTTGTGGAGGGAGATTGCAAGAGCAAATGGTGGATGTGAAGGGATGGGAGATGAGCAGGATGGGGTACCTGATGTGAAACTTACAAAGAATCAATAAAACGTGCTTTGTTTTTAAAGGAAAAGATAAAGGTCAGGATGAATTGAGGATGTAGGATACTTAGTAGAGTGCAAGTCTAGCATGCACATCCTGGGCTCCATCTTCAGTACCCTATAAAGTCAGGATGGGAATGCCTGACTGTAATCCCAGCAGCTGTGGGGTAGAGACAGGTATGTACAGCTACATACAGTTTGAGGCCAGCTTAGGATACATGATGCACTGTCTCAAGGGAAAAGTCTGGAACATTTTAAAAAGTAAATATATATTTAGCTTATGACATAACAATAACAAATTATCTGCCTTGAAAATGTTAATTATAAAGTGTTTCTTCACATAAGTTTTGCAGCAATGTTTATAGTAACTCCATTCATGCATTAGAAAATTAGAGCAGCCTAGATATAAAAATATAATAAATTATTTTGTGTTAATAAAACAGGTTAATAGCTAACAAATTAACAGCTGAGATACAAAGTAAATGAACTGTAATTCATAAAAATTAATTAATTTTAAAAATTTCTAATACCCAAATGACAAGAGTGCACCTCAAAGCACAACCTTTTGCAAATGAAGACTTACAGAGTAGTGTGCATACCATAATGTTTTTTATACTGTGTTCTAGAAAAGCAATAGTTAAACAAAACAAGACTAATTATCAACTCTATGAATGAGAAGGATGGAAGTGGCTGAGGAAAGGCATGAGGAAAATTATCTAGGACAAAAGACCTGTCCTGGGTCTTGATTGATGATGCACAGTTAGGACCTGTACATTAGAGTTTATGTAACTAACAAAATGAAGACTGTAATAGGCAATGAACTCCATTTCCTTACATGCATAATGAAGTGGGTAGGGAGAAATGTACTAATGTCTGCAATTTATTTTGAAATGTGTTCAAATTAAATGGCTTAGGAGATATTTATAATTATTTATTATATATGAAACATAAATCATTTATATGATTTATATATATATATCATATATTTATATATCTATAAAGATCCTTAGAAGTGAGTATATAGATGCTCCCATTGATATATTTGGGGCTTAGTATATGTTCAACTTTTACATGTTGCAATCCTAACCCAAATGGTACTATAGTGTAAGCTTCATTCTTATTTCTGTTAAAAACAAAATGAAAATTCCTTGTTATTGGTGGTAAGCCACCATAACTCATCCTATATGCATCTTCACACTAAATTATCTTTTTCAAAGAAGAAACAAAATATGTTTTATTTGAAGCTTAAACTGAGACACAAATACTTGACATGGGATGTGGTCAACAATAAATCAACAGAAGAGAAGAAAAAACTCTTTCAGTTCTTAAAGCCTTCCAAATACCAGCACAGCTTTCTCTTTGCCAGAACATGTGATTTTTTTCCTAGTACATATGAGTATAGATGAGAGAAAAATTAAGAACATCAGCTTCAAAGTCAGTGCTACTAACTAACACTAACTCTTGAACAATCATATGAGCGGGATTTTCACTTTTACAATACTTTCCTCATAGAATGTAATAATCTGTATCACAGCCCTGAGATAATAAAACTTCATAAATAATGCCAAAATTATATCTAACATGCAGCAATTTATCTTCATTTTGCACTAGCATGCTAATTTCTTGTGAATTTGCACTCTGCGACATATATATGGGATAATCAAAATGTAGTTTTATTACTTTTGGGCTCCTATTACAGAACTGAAAAATAAATTAGAAGATCCAGTATCCTAATTCAGAAAATAGAAGGAAGAAATAAATACAACAAGACTATCAGATAATACAAAATGAAAAATATTTATTGACAAGTTTACAATTTGCATAAAAAGATTCAGTATGAATTATTATTGAGAAATGAATGAATTTGGGGCTTTTTTCTTCTTACTCACAAGCTCAAGAAGCCATGTGGAAAACAATATAAAAATAAACATGTTTTGTTAATAGCATAATTTCCCTTTCCCCAACTATTTGCACAAGCTGATTTCTACATATGAGCCATGAATTAGATTTTCTCAAGAAAAGACCAATCCCAATCTCCCAGTGTCATAGGCTATGTTTTCATTTTAACATATTACACAAGAATTAAGTATGGCTATGTTAAATAGGACTTGTCATTCTATTACAAAACAGAAGGCATCGCCTCTCTTGTAGATACAAGAAAAATTACAAAAATTATAAAAGCTGCCCCCCAAAAAGTATCAGCTTTTAAGTTTCTGTTCATAGGCTATGATGTTACCCACATAAAACATACAGGGAACAACAAAGTTCTCACAAGCTACTCTATAACCCAACATAAAACCAAATAAGTAATAGGTAGCCACTAGCTTTTGAAATCAAACAATTTTATTTGGTTAGGGGAAAAATAGAGAAAAGAAAATTCTATTTTTAAAATAAAGACTATATAATTAATAAATTGTGAAGAAAAATTAAAATTAAAAAAGATTTAATCTACTTGGACTTGCTAATTTCCTAAGCAACAAAAGGCATTGAAAAGTTGTCAGGGCGCCATGAAAAGACAAAATCTAGGAATCACAGGTATTGTTGAAAAATAATACACCAGGCTCCATCTTCCAGAAAATATCTTCAAGAAAATCATAGAAGAAAAATTTCCCAACTTAAAGAAAGAGATGTCCATAAATATACAAGAGGCCTACAGAACACCAAATAGACTAGTCCAGAAAAGAAACACATCATGTCACATCATAGTCAAAACACTAAATCTACAGAACAAAGAAAAGATATTAAAAGCAGAAAGGGAAAAAGGCCAAGTAACATATAAAGGTAGACCTATCAGAATCACACCAGACTTCTCATCAGAAACTATGAAAGCCAGAAGGGTCTGGGCAGGTGTCATGGAGACTTTAAGAGACCACAGATGCCAACCCCAACTACTATATCCTGCAAAGCTTTCAATCAACATAGATGGAGAAAACAAAATAATACAAAACTAAATGTATGCAATATCTACACAGCAAACCAGCCCTACAGAAGATACTTGAAGGAAAACTCCAATCCTACGAAAATGACTATACCCAAGAGAACATAGCATTCAGATAATATCCCAACAAAAATTAAAAGAAACAAGCAATGAATCACAGTAAGACCACGAACTCCACAATAAAAAGAAGTAACGTTCATTGGTTGCTATTATCTATCAACATCAATGGACTTCACTCTCCAATAAAAAGACACAGACTAACAAAATGGGTGCAGAAAAAAGGATCCAACATTCTGCTGCATCCAAGAAACGCACCTCTGTAACAAAGATAAACACTACCTCAGAATAAAGGGCTAGAAAAAATGCTTTTCAAGCAAATGGACCCAGAAAACAAGCTGGAGTAGCGATCCTAGTATCTAATAAAATAGACTTTCAACCAAAAGTAATCAAAAAAGATGGGGAGGGACACTACATTCTCATCAAAGGAAAAATCCACCAAAAGTACATCACAATTCTGACCATCTATGCCCCAAATACAAGAGCGCCTACTTTCATAATGAAACATTATTAAAACTTAAATCACATATCAGTCCCAACACCTTAATAGTGGGAGAATTCAACACCCCACTCTCACCAAGGGACAGATCATCTAGAGAGAAGCCAAATGCGGAAATAAAGGCACTTACAGAGGTCCTAAATAAAATGGACCTAATAGATGTCTACAGAACATTTCACCCAAAATCAAAAGAGTATACATTCTTCTCAGCACCTCATGGAACATTCTCTAAAATAGACCATATAGTTGGTCACAAAACAAGCCTCAACAGATACAAGAAGATTGACATAATCCCCTGTATTTTATATGACCACCAAGGACTAAATCTGGACCTCAACAACAATGGAATTAAGAAAAAGCCTACATGCACATGGAAACTGAACAACTTGCTGCTCAATGACAGCTAAGTTAAGAAAGAAATTAAAAAAATAAATTAAAGACTTCCTAGAATTCAATGAAAATGAAGGTACAACATACCCTAATTTATGGGACACAATGAAAGCAATGCTCAGAGGAAAATTCATAGCACTAAGTGCCTTCAAGAAGAAATTTGTGACATCTCATACAAGCAACTTAAGGGCCAACTGAAATTCCTAGGAAAAAAAGAGAAGCAAATATAACAAAGAGGAGTAGATGGCTGGAAATAATCAAACTCAGGGCTGAAATCAATCAATCAGAAACAAATAAAACTGTTCAAAGAATCAATGAAACCAAGAGCTGGTACTTAAAAAAAAAATCGACAAGATAAACAAACCTTTAGCCAAATTAACTAAAAGGTAGAGAGAAACTATTCAAATCAGCAAAATCAGAAATGAAAAGGGGGACATAACTCAAGGAAATCCAAACAATCATTAGGTCATACTACAAAAGCCTATATGTCACAAAATTTGAAAATAAAAAAGAGATGGACAATTTTCTTGATAGATTCCATCTACATAAATTAAGTCAATATCAGGTAGAAAGATTGAATAGATCTATATCCCCCAAGGAAATAGAAGAAGTCATCAACAGTCTCCCTTCCAAAAAAAAAGCCCTGGACCAGCTAGATTCAGTGCAGATTTCTGCCAGAACTTCAAAGAAGTCCTAACACCAATTCTATTTAAACTGTTCCACAAAATAGAAACAGAAGGAATATTACCAAACTCATTCTCTGAAGCCACAGTCACCTTGATACCTAAACAACGCAAAGACCCAACAAAAAAAGAGAATTTCAGACCTATCTCTCTTATGAACATTGACACAAAAACTCTCAATAAAATACTTGCAAACCAAATCCAAAAAAATCCAAAAAAAAATGTGGTACAGAGCTAAACATAGAATTCTCTGTAGAGGAATATAGAATGGCAGAGAAACATTTAACGAGATGGTTAACATCCTTAGCCATCAGAGAGTTGCAAATCAAAATGACCCTGAGATTTCACCTTATACCCATCAAAATGGCTAAGATCAAAAACTCAAATAACACATGCAGGAGAGGTTGTGGAGAAAGGGGAACCTTCCTCTATTGCTGATGGGGATGTAAACTGGTACAAACATTTTGGAAATCAATCTGGCGCTTTCTCAGACAACTAGGAATAATGCTTCTTCAAGACCCAGCTATACCACTTCTAGGCATATATCCAAAAGTTCTCAAGTACACAACAAGGATATTTGCTCAACCTTGTTTGTAGCAGCTTTGTTTGTAATAGCCAGAACCTGGAAACAACCCAGATGTCCATCAAATGAGGAATGGATACAGAAATTGTGGTATTTTTACACCATGGAATACTACTCAGCAATTCAAAGTGAGGAAATCAAAGCAGAAAGAAACATATGGTATATACTCACTTATATAAACCTATAGGATAGGAAGTTCAAGCTGAAATCTACGCACCCAGAGAGGATATACAAGAAGGAGGACCCAGGTTGGTATGATCAATGCTTGTTTGAATGAAGAAATGGGATGGATATTGAGCGGAGGAGAAAACAAGCAACAGAACAGGAGCATGCCAAAGAGGACCTATGGGGGGGGGGCGTCAATGTAGCGATGTATCAGAGCAGATATTAAGACTCGAGATCAAGCCTCTGA
>CM053765.1:46444595-46468156 GCA_028658305.1 Pachyuromys duprasi | reverse complement strand
CAAAGAGTCAGCCATCAAGATCATGACTGAAACAGTCCCTGTTTCCCTGAATAGGGTCTTCAGCCCTACACCAAGTTATCATGGGCCCCATCCGTGTGGGGGTTCCAGTCCACATCCACACATGGTCCTTGATTGTAGAAACCGTCTCTTACAAGACCCCTGTGCCCGGCTCATTGGCACTTTTAATACATATCTTTTTTTTTTCTTAGGGATCCTATTTTCTCACCCTCCCCCTTTATCTCCCTACGAAAGTCCTCCTGGTTCCACAGTCTTTTTCTTTCTGTTTTCATGACACATGTGTTACCCTCATTTTTTTCTTCCCTTTAAAAGTCTCTTCTTTCTCTTCCATGGTCTATTCACTAGTTTTATGAGAAAACACACACACACATTAAAATCTAGGATTTACTTATGAGAGGAAAAAAAATGAGAAAAAAGTGTTTGAGTCTGTCCTATTTCACTTAACATAACAATTTCCAGTTTTGGTTTCATTTTTCTTAATGGGCGAATAAAATCACCTCGTTTATATGCACATTATCAACTCACATGACCAACTCACATGACCAACCTATCAGTTGATAGACATTTGGTCTGGTTCCTGTGCACAGGGCAGCTATAAACACGGATGTGTAAGAAGAGAAAGTGAGATTTTAGGAAACTGACTCATAGGATTATATAAATTGGCCATTCTGAGGTCTGCAAAGAAGTGACAAACAGGAGACCTAGGGAAGAATTCCATTTTCATTTGTGGGAGGAGGTGCTCTTCAATGTTTTTCTCTTTTAAGATTTTCCTCAGAAAGAGGTCCACCTGTATCATGGATAATAATCTACTTTCCTTAAAGTACTAATGGACTTAAATGTTAATCACATTTGAAAAGAACTACATTGAGACTAAGTATCTGACGGTTATGGCCTAGCCAAATCAACACACAAACTTAAGTATCACATTGCTTTATATATGGTTATGCCTCCCAGAAAGCCCATGAAGTGTTATTATCAATTCTGTTTCTTGGATGTTAGAGGGAGTAAATTTCAGAACATGGATACAAAGTTGTAGTCTGATTTGAAATAACACTCTAAGCAACAATAGAAGGTTTCACTGATGAGTCATGAAACCAAGGAGTAAAGTGACATCATGGAAGAAAGGAAAGAAAAACCACAATGATGTTTCCAGTTAGGTAAAAATGAATGGGATTCAGAGCCAAAGTAGAGAAAATCTATGATTCACCCAGAGATTGAAGGCAAAGAGGAAAATCTAGGAAATGTACAGATAGCCTCAGGCCACAGACATGACAGTGAGAGGTTTTACTTACTGGCTTGGAAGCCATGTGCTCAGAATTATGGAGTAGAATTTAGTGTGTTAAATTTCTTAATTCTCAAAACCGCACTATGTGTGGATTATTACTTTTCTTAGTTTGCAAATGAAGCAACTAGGTCATTCATTTTAGAATGTGTAATCCCCGCAGCTATCACACGGTGAAGTTTCTAACCTGTTGCATTATGAGATTCTGGGGGATTCTCATTTTGCCACTTGTCTGCTTGCCTGAAGGAACATGTCTTGAATACTGTGCATTGTGTATTACAAGTAACCTCTTTACAGAGGCTTTTGGTTTTTTTTTTTTTTTTTTTTTTGGTGCCACATATATTCTTCTTACGTTGACATGCTCAGACTTTATTGCACAAAGCAGTTCATAATAAAGAAATCAGATTGCAGAACATGAATGCAAGAAATTCTAATTCTGTAAGTCTGAATGGGTCCCATGAATTTAAAGAGGCCTCCTAGACAATACTGAAGCAGGTGATCTATAGATCACACAAGATACCTGAAGGGATAGGGCAAGTTCTAGTTTATGGCATTTAATGGTCTGTTGCTATCAATAATGAACCCCTCTGGCAAACCCCACTGGTAACATTATGTAAACATGTGCAATTTTGTTTATAGCTGAAAACTAAATGTTAGAAGTTCTTGTTGATTAAAATGATCTTTCTGATATGCTTATTTTTTGTTTTTATTTTTTTATTTTATTAATTACAGTTTATTCACTTTGTATGATTATTTTTATTATACATTTGTACCTAATATTTTTTTTCCTGAACCTGGATCTTTTTTGTCATTCTCTTTCCGTTTGTTAGTGGTTTGATATGGCTGTGCTCTGGTTTTAGTTTCTTTTAATTTTTAACTTTACTTATTTAGTTGTTCACTTTACATCTCCATTTATTAAATTTTATACATGAATGACAATCCTGACCTAAGTCATACTATTACAGTTTGCGAAAGTGATATTTTGGAAAAATATGAATTTGCCATTATTTCTCCTTATAATTGACATTATCATATAATTTAAAATTATGACTGTTCACTGATATATGTGTTAAACATGCATATGCTATGTCTGGGAGAATTTATGACTGATATACTCTCACTTTATTACTTTCCACATTTCACTACCAGTTTTCTGATAAAAGTGCATCCTCTTACCAACTTCTGTCCATTGTCTATTGTTGAAATAAAGGAGCCACAGACTATTTTAGATAAGCTTCCATTTCTGGGTAAAGCACTATGTTCTTCAGCTTCATGGTTTGAATTTGGATGGTGGCAGTGGTAGTTGGGTGTTGTGTATTTAGTAATTTCATTTCACTATAAAAGGATAATGATGGAATTAGCTGGCCTTTACAGGGCGTTTCTCACAAGGCATGAGTGTATTCCAATGCATGGAGTAGAGGAATTGCGGAGCAGGACCTAATAAAGGGTCAGGTTGTTACTGGCTAGCAGCAGAAAGCACTCATGTCGTTTAATGTGGTGCTGAGTTAGGAAATATGTCCCTTCAAGGGTTGAAACATGATAGGACTTGCAAGGCACTGATGATGATCAAAGGCTTAGAGGCTGGAAGCTTCGTGAGGAAACCTGAAGCTTGTCTGCTCTAATTTCATGTGGACAGGTGTTATGCTAAGCTTGATTCAGGAATCGGAATTATTGATTTTAGAAGGTTAGAAATGGTCTACTGGCAGATAAATGTGAGGAACTGAGAAACAAATGAACTACATGAATTCTGAATGAGAGAACTCATCTTTTCTACCAATAAGTTAAAGCCATTTTCCTTAGTACCTGAAAAACAACAAAAACCCAACAGTCATAAAATTCCTCGAAATACTTCTTTAATACTCTAAGGAGACAAGCAAATTTGTAGTAAATATGCCATGGATACTGAAAATAACAATAATAATAACAATAAATGTATAAGAAAACTAACCCAAAACATGTAAAAATCTCAGCACCTGTAAATTCTCAGTGTATAAAGGTGAAGCTCTAGATAGATCCCGAGTTCCCTAATGAGCTGAAAACAAAGAAAATCAGTCCCATGTCTCAGTTGTCTCTGAATATAATTTTGAGTCTCATATATTTTATTAAAATTGAAGAGTTTGAGACATTATATTGAGGAGATAGCTATGGGACACTTTGTGATTCCACACACTGGAAACATCTTTTTGTTTTTGATTGGCTTGCATATTTATACATATTTTTGGTACAGCAAGTTGTTGAGTTTTGCACATAGAGGAAAATAACCTATTCACAACAGTTAGTGTATCAACCTTTCACCTTTTCCCCTAGTGAGTGCATTTTAATTCCTTACTTCTAGCCAGGCTTGGTGGCATACTCC
The DNA here is from genome assembly GCA_028658305.1 of Pachyuromys duprasi. NCBI lineage: Eukaryota > Metazoa > Chordata > Mammalia > Rodentia > Muridae > Pachyuromys > Pachyuromys duprasi. Next base: position 46,464,500 of record CM053765.1, on the reverse strand, counting down.
TGTAATCCCAGCACTGAGGGAGGCAGAAGTGGGTAGATCTCTGTGAGTTCGAGGACAGGCTGGTCTACAAAGGGAGTGAAGGACAATCAAGCCTACACAGAGAAACCCTGCCTCAATACATAAACAAACAAACAAATTCCTTACTTCTAATTTACCATTCAAAATGAAGTATTTTCTTTTACGGCGTCTATTATGCTGTCCTACAGAATTTAGCATGTATTCCTCTTATTCATAATTTTGTCCCTATTGCCCAAACTATCTCCTTTTCTCCCGTTTTCCCAGCTTTTAACAGCAAGTATTCTACACTCTACTTCTATGGTGCCATTTTTGTTGTCACACATATGCATGAGATCATGTACTGTTTGTTGTTCTCTGACTCATTTTACCTCATATGATGTCATCTAGACCCGTTCACGTTATCACAAAGGACAGAAGTTCTTGCCATTTTATGGCTGTATGGTATTCTACTGTAGGCATGTACTGTGTTGATGTTTAGGATGATTCCTATCTGGAACATTGTAGGTAGAACTTCAATAAACCTAGGGAGGGCAAGTGCAGTTTGGGAATGATTATTTCACTTCCTTTGGGTGTACGCCCAACAGTAATATTGCTCGCAGAACGGTTTTAAATTTTCTGAGGCTTACTACTCCATACTATTTTCCGTAATGTCCATACTAAGCCACATTCTGACCAGTAGTGTTTAAAAGCCCTCTCTTCTCCAAGTCTCTTTTAGCCTGTGGTTTTTAGTGTTTGAGATCAAATTTTTATTGCAGTTATTAATTGATGAGGGGCACAAATTAGCAAGTGTCAGTGTGTATTGCTGTACATGTACTTACTGCGCTCTAATGGAATCCTGCTTACCTGTTCCCCTTCTTGTCCGTGTTTATTGTTTCTTCCTTATTATTACTTATTCTACTTTTAAGTAATATTTGTGGGTATTTTAGTTTCCAAATATTAGATAAAATGTGTTTCTAGTCTTCCTGTTTCTATCTTATAATCCTAATGTAGCGACTTTCAAATTTCCTGTGAATGACATGATTTAGTTTTCTTTTATAAATGAATGATGCTCCTTAGTGTACATATGTCACATTTCCTTTATGTATTTACCACATCTGATAATGTTTGGCTAGTGTTGTTATTGCCACAATAGCCATGAGTGTGCAGGTTTTTCTTTGTATTTCGAACTTCATTTCTTCAGCTGTATACCAAAGGAAAATATACTTTGTATTTTAATAGTTGTCTTTTTTAGATTTTGTGAAATCTCCTTGTTGATATTCATGGTGAACGTTTCAATTTGTTTTTCTCCATCAGTGTGTCTAGTCCCTTTTTGTCTGCTTCCTCCCATGTTTTCCATGGTTCTGTCACTGTTCAGATAATAGCCTTTTTGATTATAACTTTCTTTCTGGTGCTATGTGGAATATGAATGCAGACTTGATTTCCGTCTGCTGCTATTTATTTCCTTTTACTGATTTTTGTTCTCATTTTCTCAAGACATTGGGATGAATCATAGCTCACCTATTGGAGATACATTTGCTTCTAGATCTTTAAACTTCCCTCAGCATAACTTTTGGATTTTAGTATGTTATATTGATCTTTTCATTTGATACTTTGAATGTTTAACCATTGTTTCCACATAGATACTTCTTCAGTCATCAAATGTTTGTTTAAAAAATGTGTTGTTGTTTCCTCCTTGTGTTGATTATTTTCTGTAATTTCTCTTGGCGTTAGTGTTAGATTATTACATGTCCAAAAGTTAAGAAAAAGAGGCCATGAATACAAGGAAAATCTCTTTTCTTGAGAAAGAGTAAGGAGAGTTCATGAGATAATTAAATTATTAATGTATTATATATTATTATTATTATTACTATTACTATGGTTATCTAGGCTGGGGTGATGGCTCAGTGCTTAGGAACACACAATGCTCTAATAAAGACTCAAGTTTGGTTTCTAGTACTCATGTTAAGAGGCTCACAACTGCCTGTTTAACTACAGCCCCAAGGGATAATAGGCTCTCTTTTGACCTCTGTAGGAGTTGCACTCAAATATATATCTACACACACACACACACACACACACACAAAATAGATGCATACACTTAATTACACAGCCAAATTTTGGGCAGAGCACAGGGGGGCTTATGGAAAAGCATGTTTGTGTGGGTGGGTCAGAAGGACCCAGAGAGGATAGGAACTCCACAAGGAGTTGGCTCCAACAGAGCCAACAAATTTGGGCTCAGGGGGTCCTGCAAAGACTGCTGCACCAATGAAGGACCATGCATGGAGAGGATCTAGGCCCCTTGCTAAGATGTAGCCCACAGGCAACTCAGTTCCCATGTAGATCACCTAGTAAGAGGACCAAGGGCTGTCTCTGACATGAACTCTGTTGCCTGTTCTTCACTCACCTCCCCTGGGCGAGGCAACCTTTCTAAGGCACGGAGTAAGAGGAGTCAGGCAGTTCTGAAGAGACTTGATAATCTGGGGTCAGTTGGTAAAAAAGGAGGGCTCCCCCTTTCTGAAGTGTAGGGAACTGACATAGGAAGAGAGAGGGGTGGGAAAGAGAGGAGACAAGGGAGGGGACTATGATCAGGATGTAAAATGAATAAATTAATAAAAAATGTGCATGTATGCATATGCTTTGTGACCTAAAATATTATCTATGAAAATTCTATTAGCTAGTGAAAAAATGTGAATTTTACAGCTGTTGGCTAGGATATCCTATAGATATTTCTTAAGTCTATCAAAACTGTAGTGTAATTTGACTTTGATAATTGTTGCCTTCTGTTTGGCTAGATGCTCAATCTGTTGGTGTTAATGGGGTGCTTGTTCACCCAGTTATTTGTGATTTATGGAGACGTATTTCTCTTTATGTATTAATGTTTGTTTTGCAAAATGGTTGTTCTGAGATTCAAGGCATATGTATCTACCATTGTTATACCTTTTTGAGGCTGTCCCCTTTATCCACATGTAGTAACATTGTCTTTTCTACTCTAAGTCTGAAGGAGTCCTTCTCTTTTGTTTTTGTTTGTTTGTTTGTAATGTTTCCCATCCTTTCATTTTCAGTTTGTGTGTATCTTTGATGGTAAGCTGTTTTTTTTCCCCCATTCACTCAGGCAATCTGCTTCTTTTAATTAAATGATACAGAAATATTTGCAAACAGGGCTATTATTAAAAGCCATGTGACAGTCCTATGTGTGTTTCTTCTTGTTTTTCTTTCGCTCATCTTGAACAATCCATATTTCTTTCTTATTTATCTTAGAAGTGTGATTTCTGAATTAATGTTTAATTTTTGCCTCCATTTCATTTGTCTGTTTTACTACGGGGTGTTTAATTTATTTTTTCCAATACTTTAGTTGTTATGTTTGCTTGTTCCTTTTATTTTCTTTTAATTATATTTTTGGGAGGTGTGTGTGTGTGTGTGTGTCACCATGCATGTGAAAGTCAGAATACAAATTGTGGGAGTTGGCTCTCTCCTTCCACCAGGTGTTTCCCAGGGAACTGAAATTAGATCATCAGGCTTGGAACCCAGCATCTTCACCCACAGGTCCCTCTTGATGGCTCTTGCTCTCTTTCCTATGTGGGATTTCTTTAAGTATCTTTTGTGATGCTGGTTTAGTTCATGAATTCCTTTAGTGTACACTTATTGTAAAGGGTCTGTATTACTCCTTTGACGTTGAGGGGGGTCATTTTGCCAGATATAGATCAGTAGTTACCTTTTTCCTGGGATTGAGTTACATCATCCAATGCCCTCCTTTCTTCCTTTTTTTTTTTAAATTTCTGATTAGAAGTTTCCTATTATTATAGTTTCCTTTATGTATGACTTGGTGTTTTCCTTCTATCCGGCTTTAAGATTCTTTTAAGGTTTCTTTTTCATTTGCTTGGTTGTTATAATGGTATGAAGACATTATTTTCTGGTCATGTCTCTTTTGGTTCTAACTATCCCATGTATCTTGATGGCAATGATTGCAAGCTTTGGAAAATTTTGCTCTTTTCTATGCTGATTATTTGCTCTACACTGATTACTTTTGTTTGATTATTTATCATGTATCATATATGATTTTCATTATGTATATAATTCTTGCCATTTTCTTTATTGTTATCCAAATCTAATAATAAAGATACCTGAAGGTATTATGTCTAGTCTGCTGGCCAGGCTTTTCTCCCGTCTCCCTATTTGAATGAGCCCACATTTGATTTCAGGGAACTTTACTTGGCTCCTTTTCTGAATCTCTGCTCCTTTATGAATTGTTTTCCCTTAATGAATTAATTTATTTTTATCCTATTTGAATTCATGGATCATTTTAAAATATCAGTCCTTTTAAACCTTTGTCATTTCATTTTGTATTTTAGATTTAATTAGTAGACCATTACAAACATTTCAGTTGTCTTGTTTTCATATTTTGACATGGGACTTAATCCCAATTTTTAGTGTGACTCCTCCTAGGGACCAGCTTTCAATTATAAAGGAGATATTCGGTTTTTGTTGTATAATATTGAGCTAAATTCCAAATGGGTTTTCTTGTGTTGTTTTCTTTGTGACTTCTGTGGCTGTGATTGTTGGTTTATGAGAGATCATGAACTGTGTCAAAGCCATAGTGACTAACTTTCCCTGGAGTTCTCAAAGAAATGAGTTGCCTCTGGAATTATAGGCAGATGTTCTATAGACAGAAAGATATATAGCATGGACCCTGTATGGATAATCATCCAGTGTTGTTAGTAATATGTAGTCTAGAAGGATAGTGAAAGCAATTCTGCTAAAGTCCTTTGTTGGTGCATTGTATCCAATACATATTGCTCTCTGATGTTGCTATAGGGATCAATGACTAAGATTAGGATTTCAGAACAGATCTTGAATGCCAATTTTAAGCTTAGGGCTTTTATGCTTGTATTTTTTAAGTTGAAGCATCTGACTGACAATGTCCAAGCAGAACTAGGTCTTGGCTAGATTAAAGCTCAATTTCTCTCATGTGAGCTATGGATATAATTCAACAGCAAAACATCAATAAAATATACTCAAAACACTAAATTTGATCCACAGCACTGCCTAGAAGAAGACAACAAAGAGCATGGGCTATGAGCAAGTATCCTATGGCCATAGAATACTTACCTAGCATGTGTGTAGTCCTGGTCTTGATATAATACCATATATATGAATATATATATATATATATCAACAATCAGTATAACATAAAAATAAACCAAGATATAGAAACAGAGTAATAGGAGCTGGGCAATGTGCAAATGCTTGTGATCCTAGTGCTTGAGAAGACTGAGAGTTCAAGTCCAGCCTGAGATTCTCTGTCTCAGTATGAAAAAAAGCCATGGAATATAGTTATGCCCAAATAAAAGATATGAATAGCCATAACACTAACAGGAAGAGAAGAGAGTTAAAAATTATTTAGGACCAACTGTAGGAAACAGTCAGTTCATTCAGGCACAAGGAGGAATAGAAGGAAAGGAGAGGGAGGAAATGAAGGAGAAATATGAAAGTAAAGAAAAAGAAAAAAGTAAAAAGGATGAAAAGAAAGTCAATTAAATATCAGAAAAAGAGATCAAGAGGTTTAAAAAAAACAAAGAAGAAGAGGAGGAGGAGGAATACGGAAAGAAAGAAGAAAAAGAAAGCCAAGCATAATGGTACAGACCAGTCATCTTCATACTCTGGAATTTGAGGCCTCCCAGGGATATCAAACAAGCATGGTATATCAAGTTGCAATAAAATCAGGCATTTCCCCTCATATTGAGTCTGGGCAAGGCAACCCAGTAGTAGAAGGGTCACCAAAACAGGCAGAAGCATCATCATAAAAGTTAGGAGTCCCACAAAACCAAGCTACACGACTAAAACTGATGTAGTTGTAAAACCTTCTTCTAAACAAACAAATAAACAAACAAACAAATACCCTGCAATACTTCCTTAACTGCTGTAGTCAGTAATATAAAATGAGGCCAGAATGCTATATCCAACTGGTTTTGGTGATTAGAACACAATGCCATACACAATTAATGCTCATATTCCCAGTTTCCCAGGTTCATAAGGCTGTCTGGCACCTTTTCTGAAGCCGACCTAGAGGTTGGAGAGACAATATGGGGCTGAAGCCTCTACAGTGTAGGATGTTAACAGTCTATTCTGGGAAACCTTGGGTCCCTTGTCCCTGGGGTCCCCACTGTAGTTCCTATGCTTAACCACATATTTCTTCTAAGTGCTGGTGCAGCTAAGCTTCCTAAGCTGTGGTTCTTCTTAAGGGAAAGTAAGTTTCATATCCTTATGGATCACAGGTTTCCCACCACTGGGTCCTTTGCTTTTCTTTTACAAGTTCTCTAGGGCCAAATTGGTTCTCAAGATAGACAGTTAGTAGTTGCCATATATTTCCAAAGATATGGACATTCTGGGGTCCTTCACTCCCAAGGACAGAAATTCAAACAAAATATTTCAAGCTGGCCTCCTGCTATTGTACTGTCAGTACATGCTGAGGAATATGAAGGGCTTCCTAAACTCTGTATGCCATGGAGATGCCAGGCCCTTTCTCTGTTCATGCTACATGTCTGCTTGTGGAGTCCTGAGCTTGCCTTTCATACATACTGCGCCCTTCTAATCAATTGGTCTGCGGTGTTCCGTTCCAGCCTCTGATTTACATCCAAAGTCTCTGCTATTTTCCAGTTCTTGTCCACAATTAAAGCCAGAATTTCCACATAGCCATCCACTTTAAGGAGCAGGCTCTCTAGTTGTTTTGATTCTGTCATGTAACTTAACTGCTAAACCATAGGAAAGAGCCTAGATTCAAGGTTCTGAAATCAAGTTTAGTCATATCCACAAGGAAATAACAGAGAAATAAGCACTAGAGAATCAACAAGGAGAACTGTAGAATTTACCTGAAAAACTTCTGCTATCTGGGCAAAAGGATTTTATATTCTTTTGTTTTAAGGAGACAGTATTTTCTCTTTTGGGTGATAGCTAGCCATGAAAAAGCCAGCTACTGAAGCCTATTGTTAAACTGCTGCATCTTAATTTGGAATCAGTTGGTCTTGTCATGCTCCATTTAGTTGTTATTGAATGGACAATGGTAAACCTATCTTCTGTAACAAATAGAAATGAATGTGCTCTTATTAAACCGGATCCATATTCTGTCAAGTTCATGTTTACTCATAATTTTCTACAAAGACAAAAGGACAGAAGGTTCCTTTAAGGAGTTATTGTAGGATGTCTAGAAACACAATACTACTATCTTCCATTTACAGTTCTCTGTTCTTCTCAACAACAGTGAAGAATTTCAAGTGTCTTTTCATGGGCCCATCAATCTTCAAAATGTTCAGGTTGGTACTAAGAATCACTATTAAAGGAAATGAAGTTTAATACAATTTTTGTTGCATAAAAAAGAAACAGAGACAGTGCACTTACAGTAAGACTACTTTGGTTTGAAATATTATACATAATAACAGGGAATAAAGAATTATTCAATAGAAGAAAAAATCACATATAACAAAGCCTTTGGAATATAGAAATGTTTTCTCATAATAAATGAAATAGAAAATAAATCATAATGAAGTCTAAAGTAGAAAAATTCATGGCACTTCAAGCTAAATTCAATAAACATTTATTGTGTGCCTAATGAATTTAAACTTTAATCATTCTCTGGAGTTATATTGAAGACAGTTTTTCTTCTGGAAAATGTAAGCACCACACAAAAATGAGTGTTAGTAATAATTCTGGCTGTTAGTGAAGAAGCATATAGAATAATAGGACTTTGTAGGCATTCTGCTCAAGGTATACAGTTTGTTGTGAAAGAAAACAGGCACAGGACTAACCCTTGCCTTAACAGCACATTGTGAGAAGTTTTAAGGATATAATTAATATTTTATCTGCATGATGTACAAAATAAAAGGAAAAAATAAAACATGGTGTGACACATTCTTAGTTAAGAGTTGTAACTTTCTAACAATCACTGTTGTCTAATCCAATGTAGCAATGGATTTCTAGTGTCTTTAATTACTCTCTCTCTTTTTCTCTCCCTCTCTACCTCCCTCTTTTTTTCTGGTGCACACAGCCATATTATTGAAAAATTACTCATTTAATTTTTGAGAAAAGAGAAGGGGAAGGTCAAGGAAGGTTTTGTTTCCTTTAATTTATTCAATTTGCCTGAGCCAAGAAAGGAAAGGACGTGTTTTCATGTTGAAGTTTGCTGTCCGTACCAATTAAAAAAAATGTATCTAGTGTAATTAGATGAAGTAGAAAAATCCATCATTTGATGTGTATTTTATGGGTATTTTGAGACAGTGAAACATTTCCAAATTTGTTTTAATTTATACTTTTGAAAATTCCCTACATCTGAACAGTTATCACTTAATTTCTGTCTTTCTTCCTTCCTTCAAATCTACCCATGAATCACCTACTTCCTCTCAAATTCATGACCGCTTAAGTATACATATATGTATACTTGAATGTGTTTATATGTTTTATTTGAAATCAATTGGTCTTGTCATGCCCCCGTTTAGTTGTTATTGAATGGACAATGGTAAATCTATCTTCTGTAACAAGTAGAAATGAATATGCTCTTATTAAACTGGATTCATACTTTGCCTAGCTCACGTTTACTCATTTGAGCTCACTTAGTGTTGCTTCTACATATATGTGTTTAAAGCTAGGCACTTAGAATTGGATAATCTATCAGAGAGCTCCCCCCTGGAGAAGACTAATTCCTATCACCCAGCATCCTTTAATTGCTTGTAGCTCTTTGTCTAGCAGTGGGGACCTGTGAGATTTCTCCTGTCCTCATTGGCAGATCAACTGGTGTTCAGGTCTTGTTTAGGTGACTACGTCTGAGATTTCATGGATGTGGATACATATATAGGAGACACTATCTTGCAGTAGAGGCTGTAGTCCTTGGGCTTTACAATCTTTCTGCTCCTTCCTCTGGGATGATTCATAAACCTTAGGTTTTGGAGTTGTGTTGTGTATGTGTCAGTTGTTGTGCAGCACCACATGGTCTGTTGTTCTGTGCATTTTGAGCATTTGTGGGTTTCTACAATAGTCTTTATCTGTTGCCGAGAGAAGTTTTGTAGATGAAGGAGGAGATATATCCTCATTCATGGGTAAAGAATAAGCATTAGAAGTTATACTGTCTGGGAAAAGTGGCAGTAGTGAGATGTCCTCTGTGGTTCCTCATCTCATCAGCTACAGGTTAGCAAGCTTACCAGCAATGGTCTAATTCTCTCTCTCTCTCTCTCTCTCTCTCTCTCTCTCTCTCTCTCTCTCTCTCTCTGATTATTTTTCAAGGTGGTGTTTTTCTATGTAGTGCTGATTGTCCTGGAACTCACTCTGTAGAACAGGCTGACCTCAAACTCAGAGATCCATTTGCCTCTGCCTCCTGAGTGCTGGAAGTAAAGGTGTGTGCCACCACTGCCTGGCTGAAGTCTCTATTATTGCTTGGGTCTTAATCCCAATTAGACAGCTCTTGGTTACCTATATCACTGCGACTATTGTATCAATGGGTATGTTTTACCATGCTACACCTTGTTGTGGTTTGTGGGATGTATAGCTCGGTGGGGACTTTAATTGCTTTCTCTCATTGGCAGCCTGTGTTACTTTCAGCTATGATGAGATCTACACCTCAGGAAGGAGGCTTCCAGATAAGTTCCAGGCTAATTTTCTAAGTCCTATACCTGAAGCATGTAGTATCTTTAGCAGTAAATGAAATCTTGCTCTCAAGTTCTTGGAGGCAGCTAAGGGTGATGACCATAACCTATATTGTTTTGGGGATATCTTGGATACCTCTGACTAACAACTTGAAGAGAAATTTCCCATGCTTGGCATGAGGTTTTGTTAGCTAATCCATGGCTCTTAGGGGGAAACACTGACACCTCAATTGAATGTGACTTCATTTTTATATATGTATACCTATCTTTATCGATCAATCAATCTTTGTATATATCTTCACATACACTTATATATGCTATTTTAAATAAACATAAAATATATTTCCTGATAGTTTTTTCAATCATTCTTAGTGATATTGAACCCTCTACCCTCTCCATCATTGTTATACTCTCTTGTTAAGTCCTGTTAAAGTCCCTGTATATGCTGGCTAACTTTATGCCAACTTGACACAAGTTAGAATCCCCTTTGGAGAGAGGGGATATCGACTGAGAAATTTCCACCATGTGACTGGCATGTGAGAGAGTCTGTGGGCACTTTATGGTTCATGACTGACATGGGAGGAACCAGCTCAATGTTGGCACTGTCAACCCTGGGCTGGTGGTACTTGGTACTATACTAAAGAGACAGAGCAAGCCACAGGGAGCAAGACAGTAAGCAGTGTTCCTCCATAGCTTCTGCTTCCAGGTTCCTGCCTTGAGTTCCTGACCTGATTTCCCTTCATGACAGAACATGATCTGTTAACATAAACTGTCATAAACCTAGTTCTTCTCAAGTTGTGTTTAGGCATGGTGTTTTACCACAGCCTCCTTGATAACACTGTGTCCTGACATCATACTCTTTGGAGTTCCTTCTTTCTGCCATCCACCTTCTGCAGTATGATCCCCTCTTACTTTACTTGTTCTGCAGTTACTCCAAGTAAAAATACTCAGGTCTGATGATTTGGAGCTAGGATCCACAAATAAAAGGGAACATACAGTGTTTGTATTTTTGGATCTGGGTGACATCACCCATTATAATAGTGTCTAGTTCCATACATTTTCCTGCAAATTTTATTTTTTCTTTTCAACTGGATAGAATTTCACTACAACACGTGAATGAAATAAAATGAACCAAATTTTTCATTTTTCATTCACCAGTTGAAGGTCATTTATTTATTTTTTTTCATTTTCTAGCTATTATCAATATTGTGGCAATGAACACGGCTGAGCAAGTACCTCTAGAGTGGCTATTGAATTGTTTGGAAATACTCCAAGAAGTAGTGAATATAAATCATGTGGTAGATTTATTGATTTTTTTATTTTTAATATTTTACTGATTTATAGATTTCATTTTTCTTAATTTTTAGTTTTTGAGAATTGTCCACACAGATTTCCTTAGAGGTTTCATCAATTTTCTTTGTTTTGTTTTATTTTATTTTATTTTTATTTTTTAATATTAGTTACAGTTTATTAACTTTGTATGCCTGCTGTATCCTGCCCCCTCATTCATTCCCAGTCCCACCCTTCCTCCCTCATCTCCTCCCTGCCCCTTTCCAAATCCACTGATAGGGGAAGACCTCCTCTCCTTTCATCTGACCCTAGTTTATCAGGTATCTTCAGGACTGGCTGGAAAGTCCTCCTCTGTGGTCTGGTAGGGCTACTCCTCCCTTGGGGCCAGGGGGTTGGGGGAGGAGGTCAAAGCACCTGCCATTGAGTTCATGGCAGAAATAGTCCCTGTTCCCATTAATAGGGTACCCACTTGGTTACTGAACTACCATGGACTACATCCCAGCAGAGATACTAGGGTATATCAATACATGGTCCTTGGTTGGAGAAACAGTCTCATAAAAGACTCTTGTGCCCAGATATATTTGGTCCTTGTGGAGCTCCTATCCTCTCCAGATCATATTAATTCCCCCTTATTTCTTATGATTCCCTTCACACTGCCAAAGGTTTGGTTATGAGTCTTAGTATCTGCTTTGATACACTGTTAGGTAGAGTATTTCCGAGGCCCTCTGTGGTAGGCTCCTATCCTGTTGTTTTCTCCTACATCCAATGTCCATCCCATTTTTTTTTTCTAAGAGAGAATTGATCCACTTACGCTGGGTCCTCTTTCTTTTTTATATTCTTTAGATATACAGATTTCAGTATGTTTATCCTACCTTATAGGTCTATATAAGTATATACCATGTGTGTCTTTCTACTTTTGGGATACCTCACTCAGGACGATCTTTTCTAGGTCCCACCATTTACCTGCAAATTTCATGATTTCCTTGTTTTTAATTGCTGAGTAGTGTTCCATTGTGTAAAAGTACCAAAATTTCTGTATCCATTCCTCAACTGAGGGATATCTGGGTTATTTCCAGGTTCTGGCTATTATGAATAAAGCTGCTATGAACATGGTTGAGCAAATGTCCTTGTTGTGTACTTGAGCAACTTTTGGATATATGCCCAGGAGTGGTATATCTGGATCTTGATTTAGCAGTATTCCTAATTGTCTGAGAAAGGCCAGATTGATTTTCAAAGCAGTTGTACAAGTTTGCATTCCCATCAGCAAAGGAGGAGGGTTCATCTTTCTCCACAACCTCTCAAGCATGTGTTGTCATTTGAGTTTTTGATCTTAGCCATCCTGATGGGTGTCAGGTGAAATCTCAGTGTCATTTTGATTTGCATCTGTCTGATGGCTAAGGAAGTTGAGCATTTCTTTGTTTCTCTGCCATTCTTTATTCCTGTACTGAGAATTCTCTGATTAGCTCTGTACACCAGTTTTTAGTTGGATTTCTTGATTTACTCATTTTTAACTTCTTTAGTTCTTTATATATTCTGGATATCAGCCCTCTGTCAGATACAGGGTTGATGAAGATCCTTTCCCAGTTTGTAGGCTGTCATTTTGTTGTGACAACAGAATCTTTTGTTTTACAGACGCTTTTCAGTTTCATGAGGTCCCATTTATTGATTGTTGATATTAGAACCTGTGCTGTTGGTGTTCTGTTCAGGAAGTTGTCATATGTGCCAATGAGTTCTAGGCTCTTCTCCACTTCTTTTTTTTGTAACTGATTTAGTGTGTCTGGTTTTATATTGAGGTCTTTGATCCACTTTAGTTTTGTGCATGGTGATAAGTAAGGATCTATTTTCATTTTTCTGTATATACACCTCCAGTTGAACCAGCACCATTTGTTGAAGATGCTGTCTTTTTTCAATTGAATGGTTTTGGCTTCTTTGTAAAAAATCAAGTATCCATAGGTATGTGGGTTTGTTTCTGGGTCTTCTATCCGGTTACATTGATCCACTATTCTTTTTCTATTCCAATATTGTATGGTTTTTATTACTATTGCTTTGTAGTACAGCTTGAGATCAGGGATGGAGATGCCTCCAGACAATCTGTTGTTGTACAGGATCATTTTGGAAGTTCTGGGGTTTTTATTTCTCCATATGAAGTTGATAACTTTTCTCTCAAGGTCTATAAAGAATTGTGTTGCTATTTTAATGGGAATTGCATTGAATATGTAGATTGCTTTTGGCAGAGTACCCATTTTTACTATGTTAATCCTACGGATCCATGAGCAAGGGAGATCTTTCCATCTTCTGATATCTTCTTCAATTTCTTTCTTCAGAGACTTGAAGTTTTTCTCATACAGGTCTGTCACTTGCTTGGTTAGAATCACACCAACGTACTTTATGTTATTAGTGGCTATTGTGAAGGGTGTTGTTTCCTTAATTTCTTTCTTGGCCCTTTTTTCTTTAGTATACAGGAGGGCTACTGATTTTTTTTTTTTTAGTGAATTTTGTATCCAGCCACTTTGCTGAAGGTGTTTATCAGTTGAAGGAATTCTCTCGTTCAATTTTTGGGGTCACTCAGGTATACTATCATATCATCTGCAAATAGTGACACTTTGACCTCTTCCTTTCCAATTTCCCTTGATCTCCTTTAATTGTCTTATTGCTCTAGCTAGGACCTTAAGTACTATGTTCAAGAGATATGGAGAGAGTGGGCAGCCTTGTCTTGTCCCTCATTTCAGTGGTATTGGTTTGAGTTTCTCTCCATTGAGTCTGATATTGGCTATAGGCTTGCTGTATATTGCCTTTTCTATGTTTAAGTATGTGCCTTGTATCTCTGATCTCTCCCAGACTTTAAACATGAATGGGTGTTGGATTTTGTCAAATGTTTTTTTCTGGATCTAGGGAGATGATCATGTGTTTTTTTTTCCTTCAGTTTGTTTATGTGTTGGATTACATTGATGGATTTCCATATATTGAACCACCCTTGCATGCCTGGGATGAAGCCTACTTGGTCATGGTGGATGATGTCTTTTATGTGTTCTTGGATTCGGTTTGAGAGTATTTTATTGAGTAATTTTTCATCAATGTTCACAAGATAGATAGGTTTGAAATCTTTTTTTGTTGGGTCTTTGTTTGTTTTTGTTATCAAGGTAACTGTGGCTTCATAGAATGAGTTTGGTAATGTTCCTTCTGTTTCTATTTTGTGGAAGAGTTTGAAGAGTGTTGGTGTTAGCACTTCTTTTAAGGTTTGGTAGAATTCTATGCTAAAACCATCTGGCCCAAGGCTTTTTTGGAGGGGAGATTCTTGATGACTGCTTCAATTTCCTTGGGGGATATAGGGTTATTCAGTCTTTCTACCTGATATTGACTTAATTTTGGTAGATGGATTCTATCAAGAAAATTGTCCATTTCATTTAGATTTTCAAATTTTGTGGCTTTAAATAATCATTAGGCTTTTGTAATATGGCCTAATGATTATTTGTATTTCTTCAGTGTCTGTTGTTATGTCCCCCTTTTCATTTTTGATTTTACTGATTTGGATAGATTCTCTCTGTCTTTTAGTTAGTTTGGCTAAGGGTTTGTCTATCTTGTTGATTTTCTCAAAGAACCAGCTCTTGGTTTCATTGATTCTTTGAATAGTTTTATTTGTTTATAATTGATTGATTTTAGCCCTGAGTTTGATTATTTCCAGCTGTCTGCTCCTCTTGGGTGTATCTGCTTCTTTTTTTTCCCTAGGGCTTTCAGTTGGGCCATTAAGTTGCTTGTATAAATTGTTTCAAATTTCTTCTTGAAGGCACTTAACGCTATGAACTTTCCTCTTAGCACTGCCTTCATTGTGTCCCATAAATTTGGGTATGTTGTACCTTCATTTTCATTGAATTCTAGGAAGTTTTATTTCTTTCTTTATTTCCTCCTTAACCCGCCTGTTATTGAGCAGCAAGTTGTTCAGTTTCCATGTGCGTGTAGGCTTTTTATTATTTCCAATATTGTTGATGTCCAGCTTTAGACCATGGTGGTTGCATATACTACAAGGGATTATTTCAATCTTCTTGTATCTGTTGAGGCTTGCTTTGTGACCAACTATATAGTCTATTTTGAAGAAGGTTTCATGAGGTGCTGAGAAGAATCTATACTCTTTTGAGTCTGGGTGAAAAGATCTGTAGATTTCTATTAGGTCTATTTGATTTAGGGACTCTGTAAATGCCTTTATTTCCCTGTTTGGTTTCTGTCTAGTTCTTTTCACTGAGTTGGAATTTGTCTTCCAGCAACTTCTGTAGGGCAGGGTTACTGTGTTGATATTGTTTAAATTTGTTTTTGTCATGGACTGTTTTGAATTCTCCCTCTATGTTGATTGAAAGTTGTCTGGGTATAGTAGTCTGGTTTGGCATCTGTGGTCCCTTATGGACTACGTGATTTCTGCCCAGGCCCTTCTGTCTTTCATAGTTTTTGTTGAGAAATCTGGTTTGATTCTGATAGGTCTACCATCATATATCACTTGGCCTTTTTCCCTTGCTGCTTTTAAACTTTTTTCTTTGTTCTGTAGGTTCAGTGTTTTGACTATGATGTGATGTGAAGAATTTCTTTTTTGGTCCAATCTTTTTGGTGCTCTGTAGACCTCTTTTATGTTTATGGACATCTCTTTCTTTCAGTTGGGAAAATTTTCTTCTATGGTTTTCTTGAAAATATTTTCTGGACCTTGGAGCCTGATGTCTTCTTTTTCATCTACTCCTAATATTCTTAAATTTTTGTCTTTTCATGGTGTCTTTGATTTTGTGGATGTTTTGTGTTTGGAACTTTTCTGATTTTATTTTTCTTTGAGAGGTGTATCAATTTCTGCAAGTGTATCTTTGGCACCTGAGATAGCTCTTATATTATGTTGGTGATCCTTACTTTGTATTTCCTGATCTTTTCTCTATGTTCTCCAGCTCTAGGTTTTTCTCTGTTTGTGTTTTCTTTATTGATTCTAATTCTGTTTTCATGTCTTGCACCATTTCCTTCATCTGATTGAATGTGGAGTCCTGCTTTTCAATGATGTCTTCTATTTTTTTGTCTGTTTCCTCTTTATATGTCACTAATTGTGCATGTACTTGTTTGGCTGTATTTGCCTGCATTTCTTTGAGAGCTTTGTTCATTTCTTCCTTATTTTCCTCCATTTGTGTGGTTATTTCTTTGAGAGCTTTGTTCATTTCTTCTTTGTTTGCCTCAATTTGTGTGACCATTTCTCTGAGAGATTTCTTCATTTCCTCTTTATGAGCCTCTAATAGCTGGAAAAGCATAGTTTTAAAGTCGTTTTCTTGTGTATCTAGTGAATTGTATTGTCTGTTGCTTTTGGGGGTTGCTGGTGAAGCCATGATGTCCGGAGTTTTTGGGGATATGTTCTTATGTCAGTCAGCCTCTGGCCATCTGCTTATCTGTACCCTTCACTGTTTGTTCCTGGAGTTTGTAGTTCAGGTTAGGACCATCTCTTTCTATTTTCTGGACTGTTTTTCAGGAAGATAAGAGAGGTTCACTGGTTTGGGAGTGTGTGTTGTGATTTCAGCTTTACCTAAGTGAGTAATGTCATGCTGGTGCTATTCGCAGGCACTTTTAGCAGGCGGGCACAGTGTGCATGTGTGGATTCCCTGACTATTGCTGTGGCCTAGAGGCCACTGGTTTGCAGTTCTGTCTGGGATCCAGGAATTTCTTACCTGGAATTCACTGGTAGTCCTGCAGAGCAGAGACTTCAGTGTTGAGAGCGCTATCCCAAGAATCCCTATGATGCCCACACTAGGGCTGTGGGCGGTAGGGATCTGTTGTCTGGTGGCTTGCATAGAGGGGCCCTGGATCTGGGGTTTTGCAAACACTCCCTTGAAAGCACACTCACTCCCTTGCAGGACCAGTTGGAAAGCACAGGGGTTCCCCTTGCTCTCTACTCTCCAATTTGATCCTGCTGGGGCGAATGCGGGTGTAGGCTAATAGTCAGCTCAGTGGTGCTGTAGCAGCAGGTCTTGGTGTCCACCTGCACTGTGTGCTGTGCTGGGCACAGTCAGTGCTGGGGCCCTGGCAGTGTGGTCTGTGGCGGACTCTGCAGGCCTCTTCTGTATCCTTTACTTCCACTAGGGAATGATTTTGGTGGCTGGATGTGACCCGCGCAATCCTCTCACCAGCAAGAACGCACGCGGACACCAGGATCCTTCTGCAGCAAGCGTTTAGTTTATTACGATGGAAAGAGGAAGACACCGAGCCCTGAAAAGGTGCTGCTTATATGCACCCTAGAGCGGCCTGTTCACTTCTGATTGGCTGCTTGCTCATTACCTCGTATTTCGCCCCGGGTTGGGCAGTGACTTGGCGTGCTTTCACCACTTACACATGTGCAGTGCACTTATTACTTGCGGGAGCACCGGATGCCAGCGCCATCTTGTGATGGCGAGCGCTGTCACCGCTTACCGCAGCTCTCTACAGCTGGACCCAGGGAAGTGCTGGGATGGGTGTGGGTGAGGGGACTGGAGACTGAATCTCCTCTGTCCCAGATCCTGAGGCTGGGGCCCAGGTGCTGTGGTCTGTGGTAGAATCTGTAGTCTGCCTCTCTGCCCTTCCCCTCCACCAGGGAAGGCTTATGGAGGCTGATTCTGGGGGAGTACAGGAAAGGGTTGAGTTGAGTGTTCTTTTGCTTCAATTTGTGAGCTTTAATTTGTATTTCTAAGTATATTGAACACAGATCCCAGGCCTGGGTTTCTCTGCTGGAAGCTACGAGGAGCTAATGCATATGTCAACCGGTTCCAGGGGAATACCAGTTAGGGTTGAATGTCGTCAGTCTCAGATCCAGAACCAGAGTTTCTCTGCCAGGGGCCACCTGTGCTAGAGCTTGGTGCTAGACCTTATTGTGGCTGGACCTGGGAGAGTGTCAGGAAATGTTGCATGACCTCAGTCCCAGATCCTGAGCAGGGATTTGTTTGCTAGAAGCAGCCAGCTGGCTGGAGATAGGGCGCTGTGAGCTGTGACAAAACTCTCAGTGTGAGTCCCTATCCTTCTGCTCCACCAGGACAGGCTTATGGTGGCATTCTCGGGGAATGCCCGAAAGGGTTGTGTATTCTCAGACCCAGATCCAGAGCCGGCTTTTGTTTGCTAGGCACTGCTGGCAGCTCTGTAAGCTGTGGCAGAAGCTGCAGTGTGCCTCTCTATCCTTCTACTCTTCCCCGGGCAGGGGGGTCTCAGGGGAGTGCCCGAAAGGGTTGGGTATTCTCAAGCCCAGATCCCGAGTCTGGGTTTCTTTGGTTGAAGCTGCTGCTGTAGCTGGGGCTGAGGTACAGGCAGTGTGGCTTGTGGCAGATTCTGCCTCCTCCAAAGAGGGAATAGGGACTTGTGTAAGGGGAAGTGCTTAGGGATCACCTCCAGGAGTGTCTCCTCCCAGAGGAGTCTGCTGGTGACTTGATTCTAGATGGACTCAGTCCATGGTTAGTCACTTTCTTCCTGGAAGCCTAGATAACTCTGTTCTGGGTTTGGTAGCCTCTTCACTCACCAATTTCAGCATTTTAGGTCCTTTCTTGGATCCTCCCTGGTTTCACCAATTTTCAATTTCACCAACACCTAATGAGAGTTCCCTTTGCTGCACATCCTAAAAGCATGTGTTGGTACTTGTTTCCTTGATCTTGGCCATTCTGACAGGTGTATGATAAAATTTCAGGGAAGCTTTAATTTGTATTTCTAAGTATATTGAACACTATGAATTACTTCGGAACCATTTTATTTCTCTATTGGAGAACTCTATTCAAATCCAATGACAATTTTTTTTTAAAAAGGTCCTTCTTAAGATCCGAATTCTTTGTTGTCTAAGTACATATATAAAGTATATAATTGTGGATATCAATCCTCTATCAGAGACATAACTGGCCTACATTCAGTCCTATTCTCCTTCTTGATGAGCGTGATTTCTTTTCCTTTCCAGAAGCATTTTAGTTTTATGAGATCTTGTGTGTCAGTTGTAGCCTCAATTCTGGAGTGAATGGAGTACTACTCCTAAAGTCCTTTTTTTTCTGTCCATATGAAGTAAAAACAAAAACAAAAACAAAACAAAACAAAAAAACAACCTTTCATCTATGTGTACTAGATAGCAAAGGCACCATTCAAAGCTGATTGTTACTGACTGTCCTAGAAAGGAGTTTCTAACTGATAGGAACTTCATCTTGCAGAAATATCTATGTTCATAAGTTTATAGATCCTAAAAGTGAAGCTGATGGTTGAGGTAACAGTTAACATAGAAGGAAGAATATCTAAAAAGTTCGGAACTGGGTCAAAGGAAATGAGGAAGCTACAATGGAGCGCCTTTGAATCATACCACAGAGGTTACTTGTCCAGTCAGTTTTCTGGTACTGTAAAAAGTACCACATGTTAGTTAATTATAAGCAATAGAAGCGTATCTAGCTGCCGTTTCTGGAGTCTGAGAAGTTCCAGGAGCTCGCATTCAATGAGTACATTTTTGTGGCTAACAAGGACCTTAGGGGAGAAGGGGTACAGACTAATCCCATTTGTCATCAAGTCATTCACATCATAGATACAGATCTACAGTAACACCACTACACCATTAATGATGGGGCTCCCTAATGATCTAAACACAGTTTCATACCACAGGGGCAAGTGAATTTCAATGTGAATTTAGTAAGAGAGATATTTAAACCATAACATGCCTGCAGTGTAGATTGCATAGGAATAAGAGATAACAAAATAATAGACTTAGAAACTAAGAAGAAATGACTGGAAATAATTTGAAAAGAGACACACACAAATAATTACAGAAGGAGAGAAGTACTCTGGTTATGACTTAGAGTGATGAAAAAGGGGCACTAAGTAGTCAAAGAGAGTATCTTTTAGTTAACAAACCACTAATGAAGTTCATGTAAGTGTCAGTTAAATGTTTTTATATTATATATTACATATATACAATCTTAGTGTGTAATGCCAGGTTCACGGAACCCTCAGAGACCACCAGAAGACAACTCAATGCAATAGCAAGAGAGCTTTATTA
>CM053765.1:46413274-46436263 GCA_028658305.1 Pachyuromys duprasi | reverse complement strand
TGCCAATGAGTTCTAGGGTCTTCCCCACTTTTTCTTCTAACCGGTTTAGTGTGTATGGTTTTATGTTGAGGTCTTTGATCCACTTGGACTTTAGCTTTGTGCAAGGTGATAAATATGGATCTATTTTCATTTTTCTGCATACAGATCTTTAAGTGTTTCCCTGCCATTCGATATTCCTCTGTTGAGAATTCTCTGTTTAGCTCTGCACCCCATTTTAAATTGGATTATTTGGTTTGTTGGTGTTTGATTTCTTGCATTCTTTATATATTCTGGATATTAACCCTCTGTCAGATGTAGGGTTAGTGAAGATCTTTTCCAAGTATGTAGGCTGTCATTTTGTTCTGTCGTTTGCTTTACAGGAGCTTTTCAGTTTCATGAGGTCCCATTTATTCATTGTTGATCTTAGAGCCTGAGCTCTTGGTGTTCTGTTCTGGAAGTTGTCTCCTGTACTGAAGAGTTCAAGGCTCCTCCTCACTTTTCCTTCTAATAGATTCAGTATGTCTGGTTTTATGTTGAGCTCTTTGATCCACTTGGATTTTACTTTTTGTGAAGGGTAAATAGCTAAAATAATCCTGTGCCTTAAAAGATCTTCTGGAGGTATCTCCATCCCTGATCTCAAGCTGTACTATAGAGCAACTGTTATAAAAACAGCACGGTACTGGCAAAGAAATGGCTGGTGAATCAATGGAATCGAATTGAAGACCTGGAAAACAAAAACAAAACTTACATACCTACAGAAACTTGATTTTTGACAAAGAAGCCACCACCACACAATGGAAAGAAGATAGCATCTTCAACAAATGGTGCTGGTCTAACTGTATGTCTACATGTAAAAAAATACAAATAAAGCCATACTTATCACCATGTACAAAAAATGAGACCTCTTGAAATTGACAGTTTTCTGTAAGGTGAAAGATGCTGTTAATAGACAAAAAGACACGGTACAGACTGGAAGAGATCTTCACAAATCCTACAATCGACACATGGCTAATTTCCAAAATAAATAACGAGCTCAAGAAATAAAACAGCAGTAAACCAATTAAAAAAATAATGGGACACAGAAGTAAACAAAGAGTTATCCACAGAAGAATCTTGAATGGCTGAGAAGCTCTTAAAGAAATGCTCAACTTCCTTATTCATCAAGGAAATACAAATAAAAATGACTCTGAGTATCCATTTCACATCTATCAGACTGGATGAGGGTATGGAGAATAAGGAACACTCCTCCACTGCTGGTGGGAGTGTTAACTTGTACAACCACTTTTGGAATCAGTGGAATCACTTTTTTAGAATATTGGGAATAACTTTATGTCAAGTCGCAGCTATACCTTTTTTGGGGATATACCCAAAATACCCCACTATACAACAAGGAGACTTGCTCAATGGTTTTTCATTCACAATAGCCATAAAAAAACCTATATGTCTGTCCACTGAAGAATCGATGAGGAAACTGGTAGATTTACACAATGGAATACTACTCAGTATTCAAAACAAAGAAATGATGAAATTTGCAGGAAAATGGATAGAACTAAGAAGATCATTCTTAGTGAAGGAACATATAGCCAGAAAGACACACATGGTATGTACTCACTTATAAGTGGATTTTAGCCATATAATACAGGGTAAACACAATATGAGCCACAGATTCAAAGAAGATAAGTAACATAGAGGATCCAAAGGAAGATGCATAAATATCACTCCAACAGAAAGATAGAATAGACAGAGGTAGTGGTTGAATAGAAGGAATAAGGTATGAGAGGAGGTGCAGAGCATTAAGGAATGGAGATCAGACCTGAGGAGAGCAAGAGGGCAGAAGGACTGTAGAGAAAAGAGAAATTGAGGGTAGCGCAAATCATGGTAGGCACCTGGGGAGGATATGAAGTATACTTAAGCTGAGATTCCTAGCAGCAGAGGCCACAGAGACTGAAAAGAGCACCCACTAACTAGGCTAGTATCTTATCAAAGGGAGGGGAACATCCACCCACCCACAAACACTTCGAGCCCAAATTTACCCTGCCTATCAGATGTGCAGATATAAAGATAGAGCAGATAGAGCAGAGATTGAGAGAATGTCCAACCAATATCTGGCCCAACCAAATACCAACCCTATCAAAGAGTGCCAAACCCTGACCCTATAAAAGAAGCTCTGCAGACACGAGACTAACAGAGTTGTCCTCTGAGCTATGCTACTCAGTAGTGCCTCAAAACAGACGCTGATTTTAGAATGTTTATCCTATATTATATGTTTAATATCCATTTATAAGTGAGTATATACCGTGTGTATCTTTCTGCTTCTGGGATACTTCATTTAGGATGATCATTTCTAGATCCCACCTTTTTCTTGCAAATTTCATGATTTCAATGGTTTTAATTGCTAAGTAGTGTTCCATTGTGTAAAAGTACCACAATTTCTGTATCCATTCCTCCGTTGATGGACATCTGGGTTGTTTCTAGCTTCTGGCTGTTACAAATAAAGCTGCTATGAAGATGGTTGAGCAAATGTCCTTGCTGTATACTTGAGCACCTTTTGGATATATGCTTAGAAGTGGTATAGCTAGATATAAGGAAGCTAATGAAGAAGGAAGACCCTGGCAAGATGCTCAGTCTTCATTCAGAGAAGCAAGTGAGATGGACATCAGAAGAGGGAGAAAACAGGGAACAGGACAGGAGCTTATCACAGAGGGCCTCTACAAGACTTTACCCAGCAGGTATCAAAACATACGCAGAGTTCATAGCCAAAATTTTTGCAGAGTGCAGGGAATCTTATGAAAGAAGGGGGAAATAGTAAGACCTGGAGGGAACAAGAGCTCCACAAGGAGAGCAACAGAACTAAAAAATCTGGGTGCAGGGGTCTTTTCTGAGACTGATACTCCAAACAAGGATTATGAATGGAGATAACTTAGAACCCCTGCACAGAAGTAGCCCATGGCAGCTCTGTGTCCAAGATGTTTCCTCAATAATAGGAACAGGGACTGTCTCTGACATGAACTCACGTGCTGGCTCTTTGATCACCTCCACCTGAGGGGGGAGCAGCCTTACCAGTCCACATAGGAAGACAAAGAAGCCAGTCCTAATGAAACTTGATAGGCTACCATCAGAGGGAAGGCAAGGAAGACCTCCCCTATCATTGGACTGGGGGAGGGGCATAGAAGAAGAGGAGGGAGGGTGGTATTAGGAGGGAATGGGGGGATACAGCTGGGATACAAAGTGAATAAACTGTAATTAAAAACAAACAAATAAACAGATGCTGAGACTTACAACCAAACACTGGGTGATGCATAGGACGTCTTGTAGAAATGTGGGAGGAAAGAGAAAAGAACCTGGAGGTGACTGGAAGTCCACAAGAAGACCTATCGCTTTCTCCCCCTACATAGATGTAGCAGATGGGCAGCTTAAGCCCCATGTCGGTCCTGTAGTAAGGGAAGTGGGGACTTCATCAAACATGGACTCATTTGCCAGCTTTTTGATGGCTTTCTCCTGGCAGGACTACCTTGCAGGCCACAGGGGAAGAAGACATGCTCAGTCCTGATGCAGCTTGATGAGCTGGGGTAGATGGGAAAGGGAGCTCCCCTTTTCTGAGGAAAAAGGGAGGAGAAGATGAAAGGATGAGGGTGGAACTATTAGGGGAGGAAGGATGGGGATACAACAAGGATATTTTTCTTTTGTTTTGAAAAAAAGATTTATGTATTATTTATAATTTATATAGTACTCTTCCCGTATATATGCCTACACACCAGATTATGAGCCACCATGTGGTCGCTGGAAATTGAACTCAGGACCTTTGGAAGAACAGACAGTGCTCTTAATCTCTGAACCATCTCTCCAGCCCCACAACAAGGATATAAAGTGAACAAAAAAGGAAAATCATGGCCCATTTGCCTCAAGGTGGGGTCTACATTGTGGTTAAATAGAAGCTAGACTCCATCAATGATTACATCCCTGCTGAGCTGTCCCTTACCCCTGTCTCCTGAAGTGACACTTCAGTGAACACCTGAAAATACTATACCATCTGCACTCTGCTTCTATGGAGTCCAGCATAAAGTTCTTAATTTGTTTTTCTCTTACATGTTCTCTGTAGCCATCCCCATGGCTTGAACAGAAGCTAATATACTGAGTTTCTTACCAATTCCATACTTTCCAGGCTGAAAACTACAACGGACAGTTTATTAGATTTTTATCAATTTTGGAGCTCCTGTCTATCTTTGGTCTCAGCTGTGTTTTGGTTCATTTTAATTGTGTTGAATTAGAAATTTCAAGATTTCAAGATCATAAAAGTCTGATACTAGCCAAAAGCTCAAATTACTTTTACTATCCATCCACTGCAATAATTTTGTGAATACTATATAATCCTATAAGCACACTGAGTTTAAGGACTTGGGTTATATAATTCCTGCCATTGCTGCTTTGACTCTAAGAAACCCATGTCTTCTCAGGAAACATGTCAATGTGCAAGAAAATCACAGTGATGCTCTAAGTGGCAACAACATGATTTCATTCAAATTCACTAAATTAAGATCATGCAAACATAAATACTTGGATATAATTTTAGTGGTACTTGCTTTGTACACCGCATAGCATATAGTGCTACAACATAGTAAAGTTCACATTTCTACATGCCCCATGTAGAATGTGCTATGAGACCTATTCTCTGTCACACACACACACACACACACACACACAGAGAGAGAGAGAGAGAGAGAGAGAGAGAGAGAGAGAGAGAGAGAGAGAGAGAGAGAGAGAGAGACAGACACACATTCATACACATCACCTCAGGTTTCATTACTTGAATATCCTTTCATTACTTGAATGAGAGACAGGAGTGACATATTTTCAATCTTTTATCATAACTAGTAAATATTCAAACTGTAATTTTGAAAGAATGAAAATGTCTTGAAAGCATGGCAAGAAAAATATTCATGTGATAAAGTTCCTTGGCTTTGAGTTTTTAATTTATTGCCTCTCAACTCTATATGTAACCTTTAATATTTTCTTTGGGATAAACAGTAGCATTCCTCTAGGAATTTCTCTATTGACCAGCATGTAAGACTAAGCTGTCTCATAAGAGGATCCTGGTTGAAGACCCTTGCCCTTAATATTTGACAGAGGTAGAATAATAGGATAGTGTTGCATGGGTCTATATTCAAATTGACTTGCCAACCACAATCTGTGTGACCTTGGCACTTGACTTGACACTCAATTTATCTAAGCTTTGTGTTTTTTTAAACATGCGAATTGCCAAGGAATGATAACTATAAAACAGAAAGGTTGAGTCATCCTTAGTTATAAAAGAAAATTCTCCAAATTCACAAATTATGGTACTTGATTAAGTTGAAGAGAAGAGAATTCTGGAAAACAGGATGTGCATATTGTGTGACCACATATACAGCTAATTATTCAGAAGAGAGGCCAAGTTACCCTGCACAACTGTCCATTGACATGGAACTAGAAAAGAATGTGGAGGTTTCTGTGCATATTCTTCTGTCTTTAAAATTTTCATGTCTAAATTTTCTGGAACTTGAGTCTCAGAGGTAAGTACGTGGACACATTATTTTTAGTTAATGCATGGAATGGATTTTTTTTTGTCCAGCGGGTTTGTGATATAAAGAACTCTCAGCATAAGTACCAGCATAGACTCCAGTCTTGGTTCTTTCGGGAACCTTCAAGAAGAAACAGTCTGTATTTCTGGGTTTGCTTAGAATAGCTTCTTTCTTGTTTAGAATACCACTGCTTTCCTAGCTGGATACCCCTTAGTAGCAGTTGTATTATAAATAGGAAAGAGGCTTCAGAAGCTATTCAGGCCTAGTGGCGCACTTTGTTTCTGCTGCCTCCTGATCCATATATAGAACTCTCAGCTCTGTCTCCAGCACCGTGTCTGCCTGTGTGCCACCATGCTTTCCACCATTATCATCATAGATCAAATATATGGACTGTAAGTTAGCCCCAATTAAATATTTTCCTTTTTCTCAGTTGCAATGGCCATAATATGTCTTCACAGCAATAGAAACCCTAAGACAGCCCTTTCTCAGCATGCCACACATTGAGAACTCAGTAGTGAATCACAGATAAGCAGGTGTCAGTAGGGCCATGTCCTCCCTGACTAGCATCTTGAACCTGTTTGCCTGGATGCTTTGTACTTTATCTAAAGACTAAAAAGTTATAGACAATTTGCTGCATGATTAAACCAACACATCAGGAATGAGGGTATGTCTTGATCCCCAAGAGGGTGGAGAATTCAGGATGGATAATATACTAGAAAAGCAGGAAAGCTTATAGTTCTCTGGAGTACCAGTCATAGGGAAAAGAGGGCAGGAATTGAAAAAAAAAACTTTTTGCTCTAAATGTACAAAATAGTCCTGTTTTTTCCATTTATCTGGGATAACTCCTAAGTTTATTCTAGAGAATAAACTTTACATTTACTACTCCTGCTCGCCAATAACTATGAAGTGAGGACCGCTGTCAGCTCCTACCTCCTCCTTCTGAGCTGTGAGTTTGGCCTTCTCCCTGTGTCTAGTGTAAGATGTAGCAGGATTCTCTGGAAGCTCTTACATCTTGTAGATTAGAATAACTGATGGCCCATGATAGCTCAGTGTCGAACTGAAAGATCCTAGTAAGGGAAACAGGGACTGTTTCAGTCATGAACTTGATGGCTGACTCTTTGGCCCTCCCCCATGCATGCCAGGAAGTAAAGGTCTGGCTAGATCCCAGGGGAGGACATTGCAGTCAGCCCTGAGGAGATAAGATGATCTGGGGTTGGATGGAAGGGGAGGAGGTCCTCCCCTGTTGGTGGACTTGGAGGGGGCGGGGAGGAAATGAGGGAGGGGGCTACGTCTGGGATGCAAAGTACCTAACCTGTGATTGATATAAAAATAAATTAAAAAAAAAGAATAACTGATTTCAATTTTCCAACTTTATCCTATTGCTGTTAGCATATAGAGTCTGTCCTAGCTTATTTTAGCAGGTCAACTGCCTGTGGCTTTTCCATCTTCTTACTGGCTTTGCCATTAAATAGCTTTGCCACAGATGCCAGCAAAGGCACAAGAGCCACCTTTTCTTATAAATTTTTGTGATACCCATGCCTAACATTGAGATATTCAGTAAAAGGCATCATACTTGCATGGGATAAATGAATAAACAATATGTGATATAAACAAGAAGGATCTATATACAAAACAGATCACATAGAAGCAGACACTAAGATAGTTGTGTGATATTTAAAAATAAGCTTGGTTTTGGCCTGGGGTGTTTAACAAAAGTTTCTGTTTTACCTGTGGTGTTTTGTTCTCAGTTATTAATGGATCAAAACTTATTTCCTCGGCACCCACCTGTTCTTCATACAACCTGGAAATTCTCCTTAATTTTCCTGTGCCAGTTGCTCCTGTAAATGTTCTGCAGACTCTGCAAAATAGGTGATGCAACTTATGCCCTCCTATTGTGTATGAAACAGGATTTTGTGAGATGACCATTGCCAGCAGCAGAGGATCAGAAATCCATGGGGAAACTGAAGCGCAAACTCAGTGTGTACTTGGGAGGGTGACTGACTATTACTGCTGTCATGTGGCTATTTGCTGCAGTGAAATGAGAGCAGCCATGTGATACCAGAGATGGACCATCCAGCTCATGTAGGACATGTTCAAAATCAGGACACAATGTCTCTTTTGCATTCTACATTCTGACTCACTCCTATACTTTGAATTTACAAAGGGCTCAAGTTTGTGCTGACTCAGGTGTTGTTTTCTTTACTCTCATTCACCTTAATTTCCTGCTTCTACCAACTTGGCTGATTGTCCCAAACTTCATGAAGTCTTCAGTAATGTTCCATAAGGTCACACTTTAAAGTAATGAAATAGGTGATTTTGGATACTTGGTTTATATTGCTTGTCTTTGAAGGAAATATTCCTGAAAGTTATGCCTTAAAATGGTTTCCATATAATTAGTTTCTTATTTGCATTTAGAAAACACATGATTAGTCTGGACAGCACAGTACTGATAGTATTTAAATAATCTGACAATAATTTTGGTATGAGTCCCTAATCACTGATACCTAAAATTGGGTTCGTTCCTTCATTATGTTAACTTCTTGGATCGTGTTATGAATTCTGGATCACTATTGTATGGAATTTTGAAGTGGGTGATGAGGGGACCTATATGGGATTTGCAGCATTTGTTTTTTATGATAGGTTGCACCAATTACCCCTGCCTCCAGGAATAAGGAAGACACCATTATCTTCAAGTTTTCAGAGTTGCAACATTTTGTTTGCTGATGCTGTCATTCCTGTTGCTCCTGGATGGCTATCAGGTCTTTGATTAGATTTTTTTGACAGCACTCATATTCTTTCAGTTGGATTATTTTTAAAGTTCAAGTGAGTCTGGTTTGTAGGGTCTGTGGAAGCACCTTTTCCTCCCAGTAAAGTATGCCACAGCTTAGAGGTAAAGCCATGAATCCAGGTGCTCAGGGCAGCAGGTCTGATCTCCAGCATACAGTAACAGCAGAATGTTAACTGCAGACACACAGTCAGAACCAATGGGGGGGGTTGTTATGAGGATGAGGGGAGGAAAAGACAGAGGAGTCAGGTGCCAGTGGGGTGGAGCTTTTACCACAGCTGCACTGTGAGTCATAGGTGAGTCAGGAACCACTGCTCCACAGCCATGTTCCATCGTGTCCTGGCCAACCTCAGGAAAGCTGCGCCTTGGATTTCTACAGGTAACCTATGTTGTATATACTTATTATGAGCACATACAGCTAGTAGTCAGGAGAAAGTAATGGATGAAATCACTGCTGATTTTTAAATAGGAAGAATATAGGTCTATGTTTTGTTTCTAAGGATATGCATAGCCCTATTTTTTGTAATTGTTTCTCATTTTTTATATGATTTTCCAAGCAAAGATAAGGCTACGGTTGTCCAGAAAAGACTGGGATTTAAAGCAGAGGCCTACATCTGTTTGTGGGATAATAAGAAGTTTATTTTGCAGGGTGTGCTCTTAAAGATACATATTATAATTATTGTGGTAACATAACCAAAGCCAACCAACTATTTCCACTTATCTGACTAATGTAATTTTTCTTACCATGGAACAAATTGCTAATATTGTGTAAAGTTCATTATACTTAGTATGTTTGAACTTATATGAGGGAACTGAAAATGTCATCATTACTTGTGATACAAAATGTAGTAAGGATCTCTCTCTTTTTTCTGTCTCTGTCTCTCTCCCCCATTAACTTAATTCATGCAGCTAGAAAATGCATGCAAAGTCTTGATTGTAATAAATCACCTGAGAGCAGACAGGTGGATCACTTAACAGGTAGTGGTGATGATGTGAAATGTAGCTGTATAGATGCCAAGAGAAATCCTACCCCAAAATTCAGGCTCCAGTTTGGTTTTGTACCAGGGATTAGAATTTTAAAACTTTACAAAAAGTCATCTTGTTTCTAGTGCAACTTTGAATTTTTACATGCATGGGTACATCTAGTTTGCATCCATCTAAAATGAATTCTGTATTCCAGGATTCATTTTCTATTCTACAGCAACACTTTCTAAATATTAAAGCTTTCTTCACCTTGATCTTCATAGAATTATTAAGGTTTTTTTTTCACTCTTTGCTATATGACATCTTGGTGAGCTGATTGAAATAAACTTTTCTATTTCCTTTTTAATTTCTTTCAGAAGCTTTTATGGAACTCTCTCCTCAAAAAAAAAAAGACTTCTAAAATTTTAATAGTTGATTACATCTCGACCTCTCCTCAATACATGCTCATTATTGCTTAAAAATTTTTGTTGCATATTTTTGAGATACATGAGATGTAGAGAACATGGACTTTTTTCCCCCAGTTTCTTAAAACTGGCTGATGTGTAAATTTTTCCTAGTTATTGAAAGTTGGGAGAAAAGACATGCTGATAGATCATAGAACAGGAGAATGCCATAGGTGTTAAAATACTGGACTTGGCCATAGATGACGCATGAGTAAAATACACTGTGGTGGGTACAGTTGACATAAGCTTGTAGGTTACCAGTCTTTCACAAATGCTAGAGTTTTACTTTGTCATATTGGCATATCAAAAGCAGCCACATATTTACGTGCTTGGCTGTTTTGTATTAATCTTTCTGAGGTTGCCATTCTTTTGATTAAATTTTCTAAATTTGTGGCACCAAAGTGGACTTACCATGCTTATTTCCAACCCTCCCTCATAGTCCATCCCTGGCATGTCTCTACCATTTAATCTCAGAGTCATCACCACGAACCTAACAAATTAGCTTCTCTCCACTTTCTGCTTTAGTTTTTGGAGTCAGAGCTTATTTATAAATCTTGTTTATATGCCCACATGGGATGTAACAGCAAGAACCACGGCTGACAGAGGTGTTTGACAGTGGAAGTGGTAGTGCACAGCTCTGACTCCCTGTTGCATGGGTCAAACTCTGCTGCTTTTCAGATGCCCATTGTCAAGCACTTATGACTCCATTGTGGTGATGAATGTGGGGATTAGTAATGGTGCTGATATTGAACCAGACAAGTTCCTTGAGCTGTGTGGAAGGCTGTTAGACACTGGGGTATGCTGAAGTCATGTGCCATCAGTCTTTTGGGGTTATGAAATGAAGGCTTCATTTTATGCAAAGGAAGATGCTTCATTAGTGTTAGCCAGGAGCAAGCAGACTTGGGAAAGGACTCCCTCTTCTAATTTGTCTTTGGAGGAAACAACTATTTTCCTACCTGTGTTTACAGCATTTTGCACTTCTATGGCCATAATTTGTTGTGGGAGGTCATGAACAGAGGTGAAATATGGAGCAGACTTCTGGAAAAATTGGAGGTCAAGGCTGTGAGTCAGGAACACACAGGACCCAGTGAATGGCAGGGAGGGATTTAAATCTTTTTTGTTTTAACATTTTTATTTTATTTTATATTAATCACAGGTTATGTACTTTGTATCCCAACCGTAGCCCCCTCCCACATTCCCTCCCTCATCTCCTCCCTGCCTGTTTCCAAGTCCACCGATAGGGGTGGACCTCCTCCCCTTCCATCTAACTCTACCTTATCAGGTGGTATTTCAATCTTTACTGGTGGAGGAAGATGATATGTGGATGAGTCCAAAAGTAGAAGTGGCTGAAAAAGTTGGCCTTGTTTACGAGAGTGATGACAAAGATGATTCTCAACATCCCTGTTACAGAAAAGGTCACCTTGATTGCCACAAAAGAGCCATGCATATTCATGTTGCTCCTGGACTTCTTTCCTAATGGAGGCAATTTCACAATGAAGATCCTTAGGCCCGTAGGCGATTCTCTTATGAAGCAGTGTCCAGAGTGAGTTGGAAAGCTGGACTTTCATCTAGTTTATTCTCAGAGTTTTTCTAGATGTGGTTGAACACTGATATTTGTCTTAGCAGTTTTGAAGCCTGTAGGACTCCCACTTAGCAGGAGTCTCTGCTGCTCTCTTAGACAGGCAGTGTGCTCTCATCTTGAGTCATGGCAATCTCCTTCTTACCCAATTCTGTCATTCTGGAAGGCTTGCTTTTATTTTGGGGACTCAGATTTACTTCCCTTTTAAATGTTGAAAGTTTTAGCAGTCAAGATGATGATAGTGTTATGAAATAGGATCTTTGGAAAAGTGCTTTGATTATGAATCTAATGAATGGGATTAATGCCCTTTCACTAGAGACCCAACAGAGGTCATGAGCCATCAGTCTTGTGGGGTTATGAAATGAAGGCTTCATCTATGCACAGGAAAATGGCCCCCCATAGGCACACCATGTGTCAGTTGTGAGTGTTGCACTTCTGTTCTTTATAAGACACTCTGTTTATGCTGTTTTGTCATAGTAACAAATAAGTTAGATAGACTAAGGTAATCTCCTTCAGAAGCTTATTCCTATATTAATGAAGATATGGCATAAGGTAAACAAGTATTTGCATGCTTTGCAGCCGAACTGAATTTGAAGTTCTTTGATAATCAGCAGTACCATTGTGTTGATGAAAGCTATCCTCTAAGGAGTCATCAGGAAACTGGGTATAAGAGTATGTATGACAAGTCTCAAGCACTTTCTTCTACATATATATGTTGTACTATGCATTTTGTCTAGTTTGTATACTTGAGCAAATCAGACCAGTGTTGGTGTTGGCTATATTTGCTTCAGATATGTGTCTGACTTCTCAGCAGCTAGCTGTTTATTGCAGTGCCTGGTAAAATTTTGGATGGCATCCATTGATACACAGTAACCATTTTGTGTAGTTATTTAATCAACAACTTTTCTTAGAGATAAAGGAAATTTGACATTATTTTTACATTTCCCAAACATAAAAAATCTCCCTAACTCCCATGAGCATGTAAATTTAGTTGAAATGATAGGGCCTGTAGTGTTTCATTTTCTTGTGTAAGATTGTTTCTTTCATTTCTTGAATACACATTTTGAATGAATTTCAGAAACTGAGCTTTGGAACCTTTGAACCATGCCATTTAATGGAGTCATTTAGCAGTGTGAAAATGCTTTCTGAGAGAAAGAGACCTAAGGTTTTCAGAGGAATTGACTTCCCTTTTCACCACTGGGTAGGGCTTTGGAAAGTGCCTTTTTACCTCCTGAAGTCAGTGATAGCAGCCAGTGGCTTCTGTATCTATGCTAAATGCAGCCTTCCATGGCAGCTTAAAATGCTGGCCCTGGCATCCCTGAACATCCTGTTAATTAAGAATTCACAGCCCTATTTCTCTTTCCTTCTCCTCCACGGCTTTTGCTGTCGGGTGTTACTCCTCTTCCTTAGTAACAGAAACTGAAATTAGAATTCCAAGTGGAGGCGTCATTCCCCCAGGAGCCTGAGAACAAACCACACTCTTTTGAACTTGCTCTCTTTTAGTATCTATCTGTCAGTGGTGTCTCACTTGTTAAAATGTGGGTATTTCACCATTCTGTCATTCACTTAG
Organism: Pachyuromys duprasi; assembly: GCA_028658305.1. Classification (NCBI taxonomy): domain Eukaryota; kingdom Metazoa; phylum Chordata; class Mammalia; order Rodentia; family Muridae; genus Pachyuromys; species Pachyuromys duprasi. The sequence continues at coordinate 46,423,365 of CM053765.1, read as the reverse complement.
AAAGACTGCACACCCTTCAGTAGTTCCTTTGTAAAAGGCAGTATAACAGAACTCCTCATGGTTAATAGCCCTCACTCCATGAGTTCATGAACACAGACAGATAAGCAATATTCTCAAGTAGCCTGTTGGAAATGCTTTGGGATATATATGATATCCCATGATATCATATATATATATATGATATATATATGCATATATATATCACTGGTATTAAGACATTGAACAAGCTAGAGTATTTTAATTGGCTTTCAATATTGCTGATAAATAACAGGCAGTCAATAAAGTTTAGCTATTGCTATAATTAATATTTTGGAATAAGTATACAGGTAGAATAAATAAAGAAAATAACTACTAATTACTTGACCAAGTTTCCAGAAAGTCTCAAAAAGGAATAAAAAGGTTATATACAAATCAACTGAAAGGTTGTCAAATTAAATGGGATGAATTATTATATAAATTTCTCTTACATTAATTTAATTAGATACGTTTTGAGTGTAGAGCTGTTCGTTGATAACAGCCAAGGAGTCTTCAGATCCCTGTGAAGAAATGCATGAACACACCCCAAAGGAGTGTGGTATTACGTGATGGAAATGCAAGGTGATACTGCCTTGCTCTTTCCCGAGTTGTAGTACCTTTATTTTCTGGTTTAAACTCAAGTAGGACTGGTTCTGACAGCAGATGTCTGGAGGGACTTCCTTCCTTTACCTGTGCAGCGCCAGCATAAGTTAACATAAATGCAAAGTTGCTGTGTACACTTAAGGTGAGGTGCCATGTGTGTGCCTCAATTGGTCACATTCCGAAGGACACCGACTTTGCCTTTGTGCACTTCTGATTTAATGTGCAGTTAAAGTGATCATTGCATCTATCTTTTAAAACGTTATGGTTATGTTAATTGTATGTGTGTTTAGACACTATATGCATGTGTGTGACATGGCATGCATGCAGAACATATGTGACAAAGTGTGGGAGTCAGTTGTCCCTATCATGTGGCATTCCGGATGACTGGGGGAAGGCCATTTACTCCTGAGCTACCTCACTGACTCAAAGATTGCTTAGGAGGAAATTATTTAAATATTTCCCTTACTTTCGTGTTGAAAGAGCTAGTGCAACTTTACTTTTCAAAAGCAAATTACCACCAAGATAGGAAAGATGTTTTGAGGCTTCAGTATTCTTTCAGCGAATGTGGCACAAAATGGCTTGCAAAGTTGTTAATCTTTTTGTCGTTCTTTTGTGCAGGGGAAGTTTGAAGATGTACCTAAAATCTACATTCTTTTGAGTCATAAAATCTTTGGCAAAACTGACTTTAAAAGGCAAAGATTAGCATGGTTTATGAAAGAGGATTATTTAAATTTTCTCTCAGCAATATGCCTCCAGGTCTTTTCTTACCACCTTGAACTTGCTGAGGCAAACACAAAATTCCTGTAGATATTTTTGGATCTTGGTTTGAAACTGTCAGTACATAATTGATGAGAGTCCTGAATTTTTCTCCTGTATTAACTCTGAGTTTTTGGTTAAAAATGAAGCCAAGAGGGTCAGAGGTATCACACAAAATGGAGGGTTGCATGTGATTATTCTTTTGTTTTCATTCGAGATATTTATACACACACACACATATACACAAACACACACACAATGATATGATGACATCCAGTCCTAAGTTCTCCCTTCCAGGCCTCCTCATACCCATTTCAACATCTCCTGCTCCTCACTTCATGTCCTTTTTATCTTGGATTTGATAATGCTCTGAATCTACATAGTGTAGGCAATATGGGTGTGAGGTCATTCACTGTAGTATGGGAAAATCTAACAGCGGTCATACTTTCAAAAAATGGTAATTTTCCTTTCCTCAGCAGTTGTATGTCTTTCAAACATTTCTATCACGATAAAACACCATGATCAAGGTGACTTACAGAAGAAAGCTTATTTGGGGCTTACAGTTTCAGAGGCTTAGTATCCATGATTACCATGTTAGGGAACAGGGTGGCAGGCAAGCGGGGGCTGGAGCCATGATGCAGCAATACCAAAATCTCACATTATGCTCATGCACCTTCAAAGGGAGATTTCCAAGATGTTCCGGACATGTTACCACAAAACATTTGAACCCTATTAAATTTGTGTTGTTTGTTTGTTGATTTCAGTCAAGAAAAAAAAATTACCAGCATTCCCTCCGTTCAGGGCTTAGGACTCTCTGAGGAGGAGGAAGCAGGAAGACTGGAAGAGCTGCAGTTGGCAGATTACACCGAAAAAACAGTATCATGCAGACACAACAGAGCTGGTATACACAAGAACTCACAGAGATTGTGAGAGCACGCACAAGACCTGGAGGGATTCAAACCAGACAAAAAAAAATCCCAGAACAGAGTAAGGGAAGTGGACACAAAGTCCTGACCCTACCAAAAAGCTGTCTGTAGTTTATACCTGCTGGGAATGGGAAGTCAGTCTTTTTCCAGAGGACTATAACAATCCATTATTACTACAATAATAATTATTGCAACATGGACTGTAACAATTATTATAATTATTGTAACAATGGACTGTAACAAGCCATTATAGCCAATCCAAATTGGCTATCACAATCACAGTCTAGGGCAGGCCCCATGCCCAGGCGTAGCTGCCCAACACAAAGTAGACTCCATTTTTTAATTTTATTTTATTTGTGTTTGCGTGTGCGTGTGCGTTTTTTTCTCTTACTTTTTTTTTTGTGGTTGTTGGCGGCAGTGGTGGTGATGGTAATGGTGGTGATGGTTGTGGTGTTTATTCATTTGTTTTTAACTTATTTCTGTGCATTTATGTGTGTTCTTGAAAGTGCAGGAAGAAACATGAGGTTGGGTAGGTTGGCAAGTGGGGAGGACCTAAAAAAATTGGAGGAGAAAAATATGATAAGAATATAGTATATGAAAACATTTTTGAATAAAAGAGAAAATTTAAGAAAAAGAACTGTAATTGTTGGGTACCAAACATAATTGGACTTTCTTGGATGACCACCTCCCAATAATGACATGAAGACATACATTATATGAAATGTCTTACCTTAGACTTGTTCTGAACCAGCTTTTATGTTTAATTGTCCTGTTTATTCTAGTCTGCATTCTGCCACATCGTTTGTTATCTTTCCTCAGTCTCTCAGACCAGCACCTTATTTCTTCCCCTGTCTGTCTGTCAAATCTTCCCCTCCCAGATTTCTTCCCAAAGAGTACTTATCTTTGCTGGAAGTCCCGCCTCCCTTCTCTGCCTTTGCTATTGCACGTTCCATTCTTTATTAAACCACTCAGAGATGTTGGATGAAGTGTTTACAAAATGTGATGCAGCAAAAAATTAACAAATCAAGAGTCTAGCCTGTACTCAGATGTCTGCTGGTATAGAAATCAGCAGATGAATATAAAGACAATCTTTACAAGTGCACAAAAAGATCAACCCAACAAAGAATTACTGGTTCTGCAGGGAAGGTACCAAGTGTTCATTTCCCAATGTCTCCACACATGGTTGGTAGTTTTTTTAGGTGTTGCTCAAAAGTAGAGTGGTTCACTGTAAAGGCTTTGGGAGGTGGTGGGATGTTAAATGTATTCTCAACACAGAGGTCAATGTTTTCTGACATAGGGATACAGACATATGAATATAAAAGGAATCGACATAGATGTTGATTAAGAAATTAGAAGGAAGAAGGCTGATATCAGTGGAGCGTTTTTTTTTTTAACTTGAATTTGAATTCCCAACACTCACATAAAAAGCTGAGCATTGCTGTGCACACAGCTGTAATCTGATGACTTTGGGGAGTCAGCGTAACTCAAGGTTCAGTGAGATACCCTGTCTCAAAGGAATAAGGAGCAGAGTGAATAGCTTTGTCAAAATCAGAGAAGCAAGATGCCATGAAAAATAGACAGAACAGGGCATTACTTCCAGAGTACAAAGGGCATGTGAGGAAAATCATATTTAACTATGAAGTTTATTGCCTTGTGTATAATGGGTGCTTAATAAATATTAAATGGGAAAAAAGCTAGAATAAGGATATCTTCAACTCCACAGAATATGAGGAGGAGGTTGGAAGGCAGCTAGAGGTGAAGTAGATGGGGAAAGTAAGTCATGAGAGAGGTCTGGAGAGATTCTGTAGTTAACTATGAAAAACACAGTTTATCAAGCGTTACCTATATTTTACTGTTAGAAACAACAAAAGATGTTGATAAAGCTGAAAGTTAACATATTTTGGAGGATCTGAGGCATTACAGCTTATGCTATTGGGGAAATGTATTACATTTCTTTTAACTTTCAGTAGCTATAGAAATATTTCCTGGAGAAATATCTAACTCAACTTACTCTGAGTATCTGAAATATTACTTGAAAAAGGCTTCTAGCATTCTCTGTGGGTGCATTTTTGTAGATATTCAAGTCTATGGAATGAAAAGAAATCTTTCCTATACCTGTTTGATTTGTAGGCTTGGAATGTTTTGATGCTGGGTTTTCACTGAGCTGTGAATGTTACAGTGTGTAGTCTGTGTTTGCCGGAACCAAAAAGATTGTAGGATTATTGTAATTGAAAAGTGAGCTAATAACGGAATACACTAAGCAATATGCCAAGGTGGATTTAAATATTTCTTGTTTCCCATTTCTAATTATACAGTTGTCCTTTCTGCTTAATTTTAGAATGCTCATGGCATGATTTAACAGTGGGTTTAATTTTCCTACTATCATGCTCTGAGGATAAAGATTAAGGGTTTCTGTTTATATTTTCTCAGAAGTTATTTTCATTAGGTTTCACTTTAAATTTCGCAAATGTTGATATTTGTTTTTAACTTTAAGATTAATCAAATGAATTGAGCTTTAAATTCTAAATAATGTTAGTGGTTGATATGTATTTGCTCCTATTTTTAGACAGGAGGGAGAATTTTAAATATTCCTCAGTCACACTTTTGAAATTGAGCTTTTAGTAATAAATTCTTTGGGAAAATGAACGTATTAAAATTCCACACATTCTAGTCAATACATTGCCTGATTGTCTTCATTATTACTGAATGGCTACTTGTATTTAATTAATAGCTTATTTAGGCTTTATCCTTTCAATGTCCTAAAACTTTCAGAATACTCAATACAGCAGCCTCATATAATGACACTGTCTCATTAGCTTGATGTATTTGAGCCTACAGACTAATAAGAATCGTCACAGGAAAAATTATTTTACTGTGGTCTTCCCTGGTGCTCCTTTTAGACATAAGAACATTTGCCACTAGTGGATGTGGCAGCTCAAATGAAACCAAAGGAGAAGCTCTGAAAAAGGCACAGATGGTCTCATTGCACTCTAGAGGGACACTTGTCTACTTGTTTCCATAGCATAAAAATTCATTTTGTAGGTAACACTTCCATAGTCATAATTAATGTCAAGGTGGTAATCTGTTAGTATGGACAGATGAAGAGTTACTCAGCTAAAAATAGGCCTACTTAACAGTTTCCACATAACCTGTGTCCCTTTAAATTAAGAAATATTCTTGCAATTTGTGACAGCATGCAGGTGTGTTATTTACCTGCATTCCTACTTCAGCCATTGTTATGCGTCATGAATTACACCACTGTTGAGTCCAATTTTTTTTTCCTGCCTGAGGGAGGGTATGGACCTCTCAGACAAATCCTAAATTGGATTTTCTGGACCGTAACTAACATTGATGGTTTTGTCTGTACAACAGTTTTCTTTTTCCATGGTGGAAGCTTTCATTTGTTAGAAAACCATGTCAAAAGAAGAGTGATTCATGCTAGTGTATCTGAAATATAATGTCTGTTCAATTCCACTGAAAATACTTTCTGAAAGCTCCTATGTAGATTTGCAGCCCCTCGGAAGATAGCACTTATAAGCTGACAGGCAGTAGCTGCAACCAGATGCTGATCTTTTCCAAAAGTTTCAATGACCAGGACGAAGATGGAACATGATTGGAGATTTGCTTTAAGTGTCTTGATTCACTAGTAAGTTTGCTCACTCTCATTTTAAAAATGTTAACTTTACTACCCTCATATAACAATAAGCACCTAAAACTTTTAGGTGTAACAACTACAGACACCATGATATAATCCTTTAATAAGAGCACTGCACTGGGAGAGTGAAAACCAATACAATCTAATGTAGTCCTAAAAACTCAATGAGAGTTTAAAAGGCTAACACCATTGGCCTGCGAATTTCATGATTTTTTCGTTTTTAGTTGCTGAGTAGTATTCCATTGTGTAAAAGCACCATAATTTCTGTATCCATTCTTCTACTGAGGGACATCTGGGTTATTTACAGGTTCTGGCTATTACGAATAAAGATGCTATGAACATGGTAGAGCAAGACTGTTTCTCCAACCAAGGACCATGTATGGATATAACCTAGAACCCCTGCTCAGATGTGGCCCATGGTAGCTCATTATCAAACTGGGTAGCCTAGTAATGGGAACAGGGACTATTTCTGTCATGAACTCAATGGCTGGTTCTTCCACCCTCCCTCCCCCACTCCACCAACGGAGGAGCAGCCTTGCTAGATCCCAGAAGAGGATATTGCAGCCAGCCCTGAAGAGACATGATAAGCTAGGGTCAGATGGAAGGGGGAGAGGTCCTACCCTATCAGTGGACTTGGAGGGGGGTAGGGAGAAGATGAGGGAGGGATGGGGAGAGTGGGAGGGAATGAGGGAAGGGGCTAAGGCTGAGATATAAAGTACAAAACCTGTGATTGATATGAAAATAAATAAATTACTTAAAAAAATAAAAATAAAATGGGCAAAAAAAGACTACACATAATAAAGTTAACAAGGGAGAAATATATGTCTGTCAAGAAACTATATGATGCTGGGTTTTCATTTCATTTCTTCTTTAAGTTCTTTAATTTTCCTTCTTAAAGGGAAATAGATATGAAGGAGGTGAAAGAGATACACTAGTCATGGAATTTTTTGTGTCTACTGAAGAAGCGTCTGTGACTGAATGGCAAACTAAAGTTACATTTGCTTTTCCTCTAACCTAATGTTTCCTGGCCTAATTGATGAATAAAGAAATCCTGGTACACTTATAGAGTGGAATACTACTCAGCTATTAAAAACAAGGAAAACATGAAATTTTCAGGCAAATGGATGAAACTAGAAAATATCATCCTAAGTGAGGTAACCCAGACCCAGAAAGACACACATGCTATGTACTCCTTTATAAGCAGATTTTAGCCATATAATACAGGATAAACATACTACAATTCACAGACCCAAAGAAGATAAGAAACAAGGAAGACTCAAGGGTGGATGCTTGACTATCACTCAGAAGGGGAAACAGAATACACAGTAGAGGCTGTTGAAGAGAGGGAACAATGTAGGAGAGAAATTGAGGAGAGAAATGAGGGTGGAGATCAGACCTGGGTAGAATGGGGGGTGGGTGAGAGAGAAGACAGAGGGCCAGCAGAGAGAAGAGAAACTGTGTGGGGGCATCTCTGTGACAAGCTGGAGACCTAAGGGAGAGTAGGCTTCTGGAAGAATATGGAGGTGACTCTAGCTGAGACTCCTAATAGCATGGGTCATATATACTAATAGGATTCTTAGTGGAGGGAAGGAAACACAAACCCACCCACAAAACTTTGATGCAAAGTTTACCCAGCCTACAAGATATGTAATGATAAAGATAGAGCAGAGATTGAGAGAATGTCTAACCAATGCCTGGCCCAACCTGACACCCTCCAGCAGGCAATGGAAACAGATGATGAGACTCACAGCCAAACTTTAGGTGGGGAGCTTTGTGGAAAAGTTGTGGGAAGGATAGACAGACTTGGAGGGGACAGGAGCTCCACAAGAAGACCAACAGAGCCAACTAACCAGAGCCCAGAGGGGCTTGCGGACACTCAAACACCAGCCAACAACCATACATGGCCTGGACCTAGGCCTCCTACATAGATGTAGCTGATGGTCAGCTTGGGCTTTATGTAGGGTCCCTAGTAAAAAGAGCGGGGGCTATTGCCTGATTTTTAAAAATAAAGTCCCTCTGGCGGAGCTACCTTGCCAGGCCACAGGGGAAGAGGCTGCTGGGGTGGGTTGGAAAGGGAGGGTCCTCTTTTCTGAGGAGTAGGGGAGAGGGATAGAGAGAAAGAGGGAGGGAGGGTGGGAGAGGAGGAGGGGCCTAAAATTGGGATTTAAAATGAATTAATAAATATTAATTAAAAAGAAAAGAAAGTTCACCTGTTCCTGGTCACTCACCTGGAACCTGTTCTAAGTATTCCTATGGTGCAAGCAGACCTGTGGAATCCTTTTTCTGCAACTCAGTGCTTAGTAAATATGAAATGTTTCATTCACCTGTATGAAACAGTGTAATTTCAGAAAGGATGACATGACTTTGGATTCTGTGTATTCTTCATCACCCAAAGTGTCTTTATTTGCAGATGATGTTATTTTACAAATAAGTGACCACAAAAATTCTACCAGGAAACTCCCTATAGCTAGTAAGCACTTTCAGCAAAATAGCAGGATAAAAAATTAATACACAAAATCAGTAGCTTTTCTATATGTAAATGGCAAAAAGACTGAGAAATAAATCAGAGAAACAATACCTTTCATACTAGTTTCAAAAAGTATTTTGAGGTAATTCTAACCAGACAATTTGAAAGACTTGTATAATAAAAACTTTTAGATATTGAAGAAAAAAATGAAGAAGATATCAGAAGATGGAAAGAGCTTCCACACTCATGGATTGGTAGGATTAATATAGTAAAAATGGCAATCCTACCAAAAGTTTGTGAGGTTTCAATCTACCACTAACGAAAAACAAAAAAGGCAAAAATAAGACATCATGTCATTATTACTGTGGGGAAATTAAAATGCCTTCCAAAATGTTCAATGAGCAAAGTCATTCTTTTAACATTGTTGCCTCTGAAATGGCAAATGAAAAATTTAAGTTTATTTTAATAATAATAATATTATAGGTGTGTGTACTCATACATAGCATTCCTGGAGGTCCAAGGACAATCTTGTAGAGCTGGTTCTCTCCTTTCACCTTTACTTGAATTCATGGGGTCATATTCTTACATTTGAATTGCATGTGCTTTTACTCACTGAGCTATCCTATTGTCCCAAATGAAGCCTTTAGAAGTAGAATTTAGAAACCGGATACACAGTATATAAGGAATTATTTAACCAGACTGGTTCTAAGAAAGTAGTTCTTTGTCTCTCTTCACAGTCCAAGAGGGCACTTTGTCCTGTGGCCTGTCCTTTTGTAGTTACTAATGTTGGAGAGACATGTGCTCTAAGGAAGTCTGAAAACCTATTGAAGCATGAAGTGCATTGGTTCAATGGCTGTGAGGAGTAAAATTCCCTGGCAGAGGGAAGCTTACTTTTTAGAGATAATAAAGCATGTGAATGAAAAGAGATCTTGTCAATTAGCAAATACATATACACATACACACCTACATAATAATAATAATAATAAACAAATCAGGGATAAAACAAACAAATGAACAGAAAAAAAGGGCCAAAAAAGAAATGCATATATACACAAAACATACACATTTGTACATACAGAAATCTCATAAAGACATAAAACCAGAAAGCATGATATATAATCTAAAGATCTAAAGGGGGAAAAAAAAGTCCAGACAAAATATTATAAGACAAACAAACCTCCGAAAATACCACTGAGTTCATTTTGTATGGACAGTCTACTGCTGGGCATGAGGTATCTTAAGTGTGGTTTTTATATCCAGGTAAACTCAGTTGCAGGTAGCTTAATTTCCCTTTGCATGCAATTATCAATTGGAGATAACATCTAGGCTAGGAATGGGGGCTTGTGTCCATTTCCCATCTCAGCACTGGGACCCATCTAGCTTTGACCTGTGCAGGCACTGTGCATGCTGCCACAATCCCGAGTTCATTTGTGAATCTGTCCTGTCATACCCGAAGGCTTTGTTGTGTTGTCTTCTTCCCCATTGGCTCATAGAATCTTTCTGCTACCTCTCTTGAAGAGGCCCCTTGAAGTCCCAAGGGAAGGAATTAGATTGAGACATCTCTATTTAGAACTGAGTTTTTCAAGGTCTCTCACTCTCTGCACTTTAATTTGTGGATTTCTGCATTTTGTTTCTTGGTCATTCTGTGAGCTGTGTCTTTTATTGAAAT
>CM053765.1:46396405-46412774 GCA_028658305.1 Pachyuromys duprasi | reverse complement strand
TTGGGAAGGGAGAGGGAGGGCGCTACAGGGGGATACAAAGTGAATAAAGTGTAATTAATATTTTTAAAAAAGAACTTGAAATAAAGAAGTGGGGCCAAACTGGCAGTAGATAGCGAGGGGGAAGCCTTGAATGTGTATTTCAGTCCTTGGTTCTAGTGTTCCCTCTGCCTGATCTGCAGCCCTGATAATAGCTGCAGCCACACTCTTGACCATGAACTCTGACATTCCCTTCCAACCTTGACGGACTGAGATTATTTAAAATATGTGCCATGGAGTGGGGAGAGGGAGGTTTAGAAATTATGTAAATAGAGTACTCTTTTATAAAATTCCCTCCAAATTAATAAAAATGCATCTGGAAATAAGAAATTAGTTTGGACAAGAAAATTTAGGAGAGCAGAGGATATTCCTAGTAAACAAAGCAAGTGATACCCAGGACTCAAAGGGCACAGGTGACAGTGACGCTGAGGAGATAAGTACTGGAAGTAAGGTTTCTTTAAGAGACAGCATTGAGCTATTTTAACATCAAATTATAAAGGTAAATAAGCAAGATTGATAGAACGTTAAAGAGAAATACAATATTTCTACAAATTTATAATTATAGTTAGGATTATAACATAAGTCTCTCAATTATTAATATTAATATACTGGGTAGAAAGAAAGTCAATAATGATATAACTTAACCTGATACTATTAAAATCAATTTTTCCTCTCAAAAATACACAGGTAGGGCCCGTTAAATAAGAACAGGAAGATAGAACACAGAATATGTATCAGGAAGCCCATATATTAGGATATAAAGCAATTTCAAAAATTAAAAGGCATCAGACTATTTAGTGATGAAAAATAAATAAGTAAAAGAAAATTAATAAGCAGAAGAAGACTCTGAAAACCTGCTCAAATACTTAAGAATTAAATGCACCCAGTTACATAGCCAGTCTGTCAAAGAGTAATAAAAACTAATACTATAAGCTCTTTTAACTGACTAAGTGTTAAATCATCCTGGAATTTGTGAACCACAGGTAAAGCAATACTCAAAATACAAAAAGAGTACCAATACACAGATACTGCATGGCTGAAATACCGGAACTAGTCAAGATGAAACAGGAGGATTACAAATGTGAAAGTCTGTCAAGAAAATAAAGGATTAAATCAATTACCTAGAGTTCCACAGGATAAAAGAAAAAAAAAAATCAGTGAATCACAATGGAGAAGGGGCGGTTCAAGGAAACCAAAAGCTGATTCTACAAGATCAATAAAACTGATCACAAGCCATATAGTTGAGAAGTAAGGAAAATGGGGTATCATACAAATATTCATTGGTATAAGTTATCTATTATTATATCAGAATTAGAGAGAAATAATTATAGATCATGTGATCATAGAAAGGATTAAATAATGTGACAGAAACACAAAAATACCCATCTATATTTAGGAAACAGAACACTTCCTTCCCCTGTTGGTGGACTTGGAGGGGGCAGGGAGGAGGGAGATGAGGGAGGGAGTGGGAGGGTAGGAGGGAATGAGGGAGGGGGCTACGCCTGGGATTCAAAGTACCTAACCTGTGATTGATATAAAAATAAATAAATTAAAAAAAAAAAGAAAAAAACTTTCCCCGGAAGTCTAGACCCAGGTTGCTTCATGGGTTAAGCCTATTAAACACAATGGAAAAACTATTGCCATCATGAAACAATTTCCTTTAGGAAAGTAAAATTCACAAATACCAAAGCCACACAAACACACAAGAAAAATAGTTACTTGGGTGCCTTCCTCTTAAACTTAAGTTGTCAAAATTATTAACAATAGTTGGTTAATAGGTGTTAAGTTATAGTTAGATAACTGTTCAATATCCTCAGCCATCAAGCAAATGCAAATTAAAACTGCTTTGACATCCAATCTCACAAATGAGACAAAATACTGGCAAGGATGTGGAGAAACAGGAACAAGCTATTCATTGCTGGCTGGACTGCAAATTAGTTTAGCCGTTTTGGAAATCATTGTGGAGGTTACACAAAAAATTAAAATCTACTCCAGCATTGGTTGTACTTAGGAGGCAGAGACTAGTGGATCTCTGTATGTTCAAACCAGTCTTGTCTACGTAATATATACCAGGACAGCCAGAGCTATGGAGAGATGCCCTGTTTCAAAAAAAATTAAAAAATAAAAATACAATTACAATATTACCCAGCCAATCACATATACTCAAAGGAATCTACAGCTTGCCACGGCTAGATAATTTGCACATCCATGTTTTTTGTTTGTTTGTTTGTTTTTGAGGCCTTGTACAGAGCCACTTTTTATACATTATTCACTTTATATTGCAATCATACTTCCCTGCTTCCTCTCCTCCTGGTTCCACACTTCCTCCCTCTTCCTTCTATCCTGTTCCCCTAGACCACAGAAAGAGAAAACCCTCCTCCCCTACCTTCTAACCCCAGACTATCAAGTCTCGTTAGGACTACCTAGATTCTCTACGTCTGTGGCCTGGCAAGGTATTCCCTCCAGGGAAAAGTGATCAAAGAAAAGGTAACAGAGTCCATGTTAGAGATAACCCCTGCTTCTCTTACTAAGGAACCCACAAGGATACTGAGCTGTATATGGGCTACATCTGAGCAAGGGGTCTTGGGTACTCTCCATCACAGTTCTTGTTTGGTGCATCAGTCTCTGCAGGCCCCCCTGGGCCCAGAATTGTTGGCTTTGTTGGTCTCCTTGTGGAGCTCCGGTCCCCTCCAGGTCCTTTTTCCCCTCAACTCTTCCATAAAACACCATGCACACTACTCAAAGTTTGGCTGTGAGTCTCAGCATCTGCTTCAATCCTTTGCTGGGTGGATTTTTTCAGAGAACATCTATGGTAGGCTCCCATCTTCTAGAGGTATCTCCATTCCTCATCTCAAGCTCTACTATAGGGCAACAGTAATAAAAACTGAATGGTACTGCCTCAGAAACAGACTGGTGAATAAATGGAATCAAATTAAAGACCCAGAAATAAACGCATACACTTATGGAAACTTGATTTTTTTTATAAAGAAACCAAAACCATAAAAAAAGTATCTTCAACAAATGGTGCTGGTCTAATTTGATATCTACATGTAGAAAAATGTGAACATATCCATATTTATCATTTTGCACTAAACTAAAATCCAATTGGATCAAAGACTTCAACATAAAACCATATACAGCCTGGCTAGATCCCAGGGGAGGACATTGCAGCCAGCCCTGAGGAGACAAGATGATCTGGGATCCGATGGAAGGGGAGGAGGACCTCCCCAGTTGGTGGACTTGGAGGGGTCAGGGAGGAGATGAGGAAGGGATGGGGAGAGTGGGAGGGAATGAGGGAGGGGGCTACGCCTGGGATGCAAAGTACCTAACCTGTGATTGATATAAAAATAAATAAATTACATTTAAAAAAAACATATACACTAAATCCCTTAGAACAAAAAGTGAAGAAGAGCCTCAAACTTCACTACCACAAGAGAAAACTTCCTAAGCAGAGCACCAAGAGCACAGGCTCTAAAATCAACAATCAATAAATGGAACTCATGAAACTGAAAAGCTTCTGTAAAGCAAAGGACACTATCAGCAGAACAAAACAAAACAATATGCTACAGATTGGGAAAACATCTTCACCAGCCCTGTATATGACAGAGGGCTAATATCCAATATATATAAAAAACTCAAGAAGTTAAACAACAAACCAAGTAATCCAATTTAAATATGGGGCACAGAGATAAACAGAGAATTCTCAATAGAGGAGTATCAAATGACAGAGAAACACTTAAAGAAATGCTCAACATCCTTACTCATCAGAGAGATGCAAATCAAAACAACCCTGAGATTTCATCTTGCACCCATCAGAATGGCTAAGACCAAAAACTCAAATGACAACACATGCTGGAGAGGATGTGAAGTAAAACCCTCCTCCATTCCTGGTGAGAATGTAAACTTGTACAACTGCTTTGGAAATTAATCTGGCATTTTCTCAGATAATTAGGAATAGTGCTACACTCACTAGACAACAAGAACATCTGCTCAACCATGTTCATAGCTTTATTCATAATAGCCAGAATCTGGAAACAACCTAGATGTTGTTGAGGAATGGATATAGAAATTGTGGTACATTTACACAATAGAATACTCTGCTATTAAAAACAAGGAAATCATGGAATTTGAAGGCAAATTGATGGAACTAGAAAAGATCATCCTGAGTCAGGTAACCTAGAAGCAAAAAGACACATGTGGTATATACTCACTTAAAAGTGGATATTAGCAGTATAATATAGGATAAGCACAGTGAAATGTGTACTCCTAAAGAAGTTAAACAAGAAGGCAGACCCATAGCCAAACTGTAGGCAGAGTGCAAGGAATCATACGGAAAAAGGGGGAGATAGAAAGACCTGGAGGGGACAGGAGCTCCACTCCAATAGAGCCGAAAAACCTAGGCTCAGGAGTCCCTGCAGAGACTGATGCTACAACCGAGGACCATGCATTGAGAGGACCTAAAACCCCTGCTCAGATGTAGCCCATAAACTCAGTCTCTAAGTGGGTCCCCTAGTAAGGGCAGCAGGGGCTGCCTCTGACATGAACTCAGTGGCAGGCTCTCTGATCACTTCCACTTTGGGGAGTGCAGCCTTGCCAGGCCACAAAGGAAGAAGGGGAGCCCTGATGAGACCTGATAGGCTAGGCTCAGATAGAAAGGGAGGAGGACCTCCCCTATCAGTGGACCAGGGGAGAGACATAGGAGTAGAAGAGGAAGGGAGGGGGATTAGGAGGAGAAGAGGGAAGGTACTACATCCGGATGCAAAGTGAATAAATTGAAATAAATAATTTTTTAAAAAAGAAATGAATCGGGTACAAACCTAACAGAATTCTCAACAGAGGAATATAGAATGGCAAAGAAGCACTTAAAGAAATGCTCATCATCCTTAGTCATCAGGGAAACGCAAATGACTTTGAGATTTCACCTTACACAGCCATGTTTTTTTTTCTGCATTATTCACAATAGAAAGAAAATGGAACCAGCCTAGATATTTTAACAGAAGAATGTATAATTAAAATATTGCATATGTCCATGAAGGAATTTTACTCAGCTGTAATGAATATGAGTTTATGGAATCTTCTAGGAGAAAAAAAAGCAGATGTGTCTAGAAAGTATTATGTTAACTGACTCTGTGTTGGGAAGACTCAAGAAGACAAAAATACGTCTTCTCTCTCATATATGGATCCTAACATTTAACGTTTGCATATATGTAAGCAAAGAGCTGTCTATTGGGAGCAAACAGTTCAGTAAGGCCCTGTGAGTCCTTCCCTGGACCATAATTCACTGTAGCAGGCTTAGTCTTTTATAGGCCCATAATAGGCAGCCACAGCTGCTGTATGTTTATGTCCGTGGTGGGTGTGTCATACTCACAGAAAGCTGTTCACAGCTCCCATACCTGTCTTCCAGCTCTGAGCTTCTCTCCACTTCCTTTATCACAATATCACAAGCCCCAGAGGAGGCAACTAAATGTCCTCTGTTTGACATTTATAGTTATTGTCTTCTGCTGTGTGTCCACTGAGGCATGCTCTAGGATAGTTCCAAACACATGGTAATGCAGATGACCCTTGTCAAATGCAATGAGTTTAAATAAATAAAAAGACATAAATATGGAAAAGAGACATGCAGGGTTTTTTTAATAGGGGTGAGAGGAGATTAGAGGAGCTGGAGATTATAGTCATAAAACGTACTTTGTACATTATGAAATTATAAAAAGAACAAATTCAATCAATTTATTTCAAAACAGAATGATGTGATAGTCAGGCTGTGAAATTAGGCAGAAGACATGTGAACAAGAATTCTTATGGGGATGGCAAAGGACATAGGTTCCATGAAAGTAGCAGGGAGGCTGCTAGGGGTGGGATGGTGCCAGAGGAGAGGGGAATTCGAGAGAAGAATGGAGAAGAGAAACAACAAAAACACATCACTTTAGAATTGCCATAATGCAACTTAATTTTTGTATTATAATCCAAAATTAAAAGTTCCAAAAGTTGTAGTCAGATAAGAAAAATAAATATGATGTCTGGATCTTCATTATGTTTGCCATAAATAAGTGGTAAATCTTTGAGGAGATAGAAATGTTTGGCCTGATTTAACCTCACAGTATATTTGAGGTACTGCATATAATGAACAATTTTATGACCTTCATTTTCAAAATTACCATGTTGCATTTATAAGTATATAATAGTATATAATGACCAAATGAGAATTTTTAAGAATGGGAATGTTGGTTTAACATGTAAAAACCATCGGGGGGTTATTGAGAATGTTTGTTGCTCTTCCAAAAGACCTGAGTTTGATTTAAGCACCCACATCAAGCTGCATACAGCTACCTGTAACTCCATTTCCAAGATCTCTGATATCTTCTTGTAGCCTCAGTGGGCACTCACACAAGGAGACACCTAAAACATACAAAATAGAAGCAAATCTTTAACATTTGAAAACAAGCCAAAGCTTTATCACATTAGAACATCAAATGTGAAAAGTATGTATCGCCTCAGTAGATCTATAAAGAGAATTTAACAAATTGAACATCAATTTCTAGTGAGAAAACTCCCAAGCAACTATAAATAAACTTTCTAAATAAGGCGCGGGCGGGGGAGGCCACCAATAGAAAACCTACAGGAAGTCTCATATTTAATAGTAGAATTCAGAAAAGTTTCCCATAAAACCAGGAAGAAGGCAAAGATGTTGGCTTATTGTATCTTTACTAGATCTACCTAGTGAATTTCTTAATTAATTTTTAGGTGAAAATATAATTACATCATTTTCCCCTTTCCTCCTTCTAAGGGCTTTGCTCTCCTTCAAATTCATGGCCTCTTTTTATTAATTATTTACATGCAGATAAATATTATTTCTCAATGCATAAGTACATTCTACTTGTCTGCATATAATTTGTACTTATGTTTTCACGAATGATCACTTACTGTTCAAGAACCAATTGGTATGCTCTTCCTTATGGAAGACTATCCTGCTCTCAGTATTCCTTGGTTGCCTGTAGTACTTTGTCTAGGGTTGCAGCCTCCTCATTAGGATGTTTATGAATGACTTCCTTATTCATTTCACGTTTAGGAAGTAATATTAGTGATACTTTATGTGTGTATATTCTGGCATTCCTAGGAGATACAATCTCACAGTAAAATCCCTGTCCTTGGGGAGGGTGGGAGGGAATGAGGGAGGGGCTATGCTTGGGATGCAAAGTACCTAACCTGTGATTGATATAAAAATAAAAAAAATCCCTGTTCCACAGGCTCAGATAGTCTTTCCATCCACTTTTATGAAATAGCCCATGGACCTTAGATACAGGCGTTATATTGTAGATGTCTCAGTTGGGGCTGGACTATGGAAACACATTTTAGTTGGTTATCATTTTCTGTACCAGTATCAGTCTTCTGCAAAGAGGAATTACCTTGATGATGGGTAAGGACTATACTGTCCTGTGTGTATAAAGACAAATATTTAGTATATCCTTGAGGATCGTGCTGTTTTAGTAAACTAGCGGTTGCATGTTCTCCTCTAAGACCCATGACTTCACCAGCCATGGGTAGTTATCTACCAGTACCAGGTCCAAAATCCCTCTTGTTGTACAGATCTTAAGGATAACTAGGGAGCATTTGATTACTGCCAAAGTATGTATATTACTACTCCACACTCTGTTTATCCTTCCATGTTCATATTGTCTTAGTTCATGGGTGACATAGTTAGGCAGGACTATTGGTTGTTTCCCTAGTTTGGAAGTACCATTGCAATGAAAGTTAGCCCTCAGGGAGAAAGTCTTCAGACCATTTCTAGTCCTGCGGTCTCTGGATCCTAGGTATGAATTTTATTCTGTTTTCACAAAAGGAACTTTTCTTCTACCTCTGGGGGAAACCAAAGGTAATAGCAATAGCCTATTTCTTGGTGAGTCTCTTGGACAACCCTATCTAACAACTGAAAAGGTATTAAAATCTACTAAAGTCAGATTACCAATGTCTCTCTCTGCTTTGACAAGGTTCCAAGGTCCAGGGTAGGATCTGGGACAGGATGCAGAATCCCCCATTGGCTCAGGCAACAGATCACAAGAGGTGATTAAAAGAAAAAGAAATAAGGGAGGGAGCCCAGGATTTCTTCTCTGGGTCTAGGGACTGGCTAACCTGCTACTAAGGAGGAAAACTTTAACTAGTCACCCTTTTTCCTGAAGCCAGGACCATAAAAGGCTGCTTCTAGCCAAAACTGCAAGGGGTGGTAAAAAGGGGCTTTTTGATCTGAGATTAGTTCCTGTGCAGGAGTAGGCCACTGTGGAGGCCTACACAGGCTAAAATAAACTTTTTCTTGTTTCTCTTAGGCTGATAGTTATATCCTGAATCTGCTAACTTGTTTGTGAATCAGTAAGAAAAAGAAGAGTAAGCAAAGACCATTCATGTACTTAGGCTCAAGGAAAAAGGTGGATGAGGTTAAGAACTTTAACTTCAACAAGTTCCCACAAGCATACATTATAAGATGATGTTGATTTCTGCCGGAGTCCCCTCTGCAGAAATTGCAGCAAGTTTAGGCTGCCAGTTCCATAGTTTCAGCCCATACATATATACAGACAAACAATTAGACATATAGACCTGTACATATTTATACACACATTCAATGCACAATACAAAAGGAACTCCTTACATACAGACAGACAATTGACATACAGTCGTGTAACATATGTACAAAAAGACAGACAGACAGACATATTTACATGTAAAAACATAGTTATATACACATTTACAACTCACGGATGAAGTGAATTTCATCAGGCTTCCATTCAATGGGCTTCCACCACCGGGCTACTGCAAATAGGGTTCTGCTAATGGGGTTCTGCCAACTTCATTGTATATCATAGCTTTATATCTCTGAGACAAAGCTCTCAGAAAAGAAATTACCTCATAATCAAAAGGGCAATTAATCACAGGAACAGATTAATTCTAAAATACAACAGGTTACATGTTTTAAGATTAAACATTTATCTATATATCTAGTACATAAGGTTATACTGGGTTCAGAGTGACAACGGCCTAAAGGTTGGCAAAGGTTGACAAGGTCTAAATGTTAACTGTGTCTAAAAGCAACAAAAATATGTGTTTTTTTTTCATTTAGGACTTACCTGGCTACTTATTTCCCAGCTATCTGTACATTTATAGTGAGTTCAGGAAAATAATTTTATCTGTCTTTTATGCTAAGAAACAAAGTAAGTTTAAAATGACAGTATATAATGCCATAAGGTGACAAGGTATAAGGACTTACAACAGAACAGTTTGTCTATATTTTGACATTCAGGTTTGTACTTAATTAGACATTGCTTGGTAGTCCCACTATAATTTGGGTTTATGGGAAGTTTAAACCAACTTGCCTATATTTATAGTGTATACCAAGATTTGTGAGGTCATCTGGAGTGAAGGTTATCTGAGGCTACAAATCTGCCTTAAGTCTGTCACCTAGTGAGGAGTTGGAAGACCACAAAGTAATTTATTGCAGTCATAAACTTCTAAAATTGTTTAAGAAGTTCTAAAACAATTTAACTTTTAAAATTGTTTGAATCAAATAGGAAATTTCATAATCAGGAATCAATTCGTTTGAACTGCATTATATCTTCAATAAGATCCAGTAGGAAGTTTGTTCAGTCACAATGGGTAAATACTCAGAAAGCAACTATTCACACCATACCAGATTAGATAGAGATGCAGCAGTGAACAAATGATGGGGTTGTCAGAGACTGGAAGCAATTCTGGAGTACATCACTGTATAGACCTTGCAAAATACCAGATCCCCTTCCAGAAGGCCCACTTGCCTAATGAGCTCTTTAATAGAATGGCTCCTGACAAAAAAGTTTCTCATACCTGTTATTGGCGTCTTTTATAGATAATTGTTTGGCTCTCAGAGGGAACATCATCAGCCCAGATGGGAAATTTTCAGTTATTCTCTGACATACATGTATTATAGCAATTTTTAGTTGTATAGTTAATAGTGTGATTCCTTATGACTTTTTCAGACATACTTAATGTTATTTTACCCTCCTTTACCTTCTCTTGTATTTCTTTCCCAAACTACTAAAAAGAGAGTCCTTCTTTTTCCAATTTAGCCTAAAAAATCACTGTAGCCCTATTATTTCCCTCCATATTTCTTCCACACCCTTTCCACCAACAATGTCCATTTCTATTTTCATAGTTTCTGAAGTTAGTCCAGGTTATGTACTCATAGCTGAAGATTTCAACCAAGGTGCTTCAGCTGAGAGAAAACATGTGACATTTGGTTCTCTGGGTTTGGGTTACCTCATTAACTATGGTCTTTTCTAGTTCTATTCATTTAACTGCAGATATCATAATTTCATTTTCTTTACAACTAAACAGTATTCCATAGTTTATATGAACCATATTTTCATTATCCACTCATTAGCTGAAGGTCATTTAGGTTGGTTTCATTTCTCAGCTATTGTGAGTCAAATACCAATAATTATGGCTGAGTATATTCTTCTAAAGTAGGATGTTGAGCTCTTTGGGCATATTCCAAAGAGTGGTATATCTGAGAAATATGTTAGACTTGTTTTAAGCTTCTCGGGAATTATCCACATTGATTTCTACTGTGGCTGTATAAGGAAAGCAATGCTTGTTTCAGAAGAAGTCAATGGAAAGAGAATAATAGATAAGATGAATCATAAACAGAGAAAAAATACCATCCAATTTTAAATGTGCAAATAAAACTCAAGTCCTTTAAAGTATATGACATCTTCAAGAAATAAACTGCCATTTCTCCTGCATATATATGTATACAGACACATATATATTTAAAGGAACAGAAGAGAAAATAGTTTCAGAATAAACAGTCATTGTCAACAGATGTACTATATATAGTATATTTTAAGTAATAATGACAACCATAAATTAACTTCACTTTAAAATAGTTGTTTTTACATGCTATAGATTTGAATGAAAATAACACGAGCGATATTAAACTGAGACTGCTTTTATTCATTGTCCAAACTGCATGCTCAGTCATTTGGGATCCTTTTACTTTAATCTACTCATGAAAGTTCTTCCAGATAGTGTCTCATTTTCTAAAGAATGCACTTCTAGAATACAGTTAAGTTGTTAGCTTATGTTAGGACCTGACTACAGCTCAGGAGATGGAGCTCTTTAATTCTATTTTAATGGTACCTTCTATTTTGAAAGTGGGGAACTGATCATCCTTGTTCCTAGTCACTTCCGGTGTTTCTGGTGTTTTACTACCTGTGGAAGTAGCAGTCTCTAAATCTTTGTCTGAGAAGTTTGATACCTCAGCATCTTTTGGTAGATCCTTATCTTTAGGGGTTTCTTCAGAAGGTGGAAGTGGATCAGAAGCAGGCTTCTCTTCCACAGGATGCTCTTGCGTAGGAACCACATCAGTGTTTGAAGGCTGTTTAACAACAGGAGACTCTTCCGCAGGGGTCTCAGGTGGTGGAGGCTGAACATCAGCAGAAGCCTTTCCAGGGTTCTCTTCAGCTGATGTCAATTGGGTTTCTTCTGTAGGAGCCCCCTCGGATGAAGGAGAGCCAGCTTCACTTGCAGGGGCATCTTCACTTGCAGGGGCAACTTCACTTGCAGGGGCATCTTCATTTGCAGGGGCATCTTCACTTGCAGGGGCATCTTCACTTGCAGGGGCATCTTCACTTGCCGGGGCATCATCTACTTCAGTAAAGACCCCCTCAGCTGGTGGAGACTGAACTTCAACTTCTATGGGAGTCTCTTCTGCAGGACCTGCCTCAGCTGCTGGAAGGGAGTCTTCTATTGGAGCACCCTCAAATGATGGAGGCTGGGCTTCAACAGTGGTCTCTCCTGCAGGGTATTCTTCAACTTGAAGAGCATAAAATTCAACTGGGACCCCTTCTGCAGCATCCTCCTCAGCTGGCAGCGGCTGCACTTCTTCAGATAAATCTTCTAGCGGGATCTCTTCAGATTGTAGAATCACAAGTTCGTCTTCTAGAGGAAAACCTTCTAGAGGAGCCTCCTCAAGAGATGGAGGCTGAACTTCTGCAGAGGCCTCTTCTGCCGGGGACTTACCTGATGGAGGTAGGACCTCCACTGGGCTTGTCTCAGCTGGTGAAGGTGGAGCTTCTTCAGGGATCTCTGCTGGTGGAGGCAAAGTTTCTGCAGGGCTCTCCTCAGTTTGTGGAGGTGGACTTTCTGGAGGTACCTCTTCTCCAGGGGCTTCCTCAGCTGGTAGAGTCTGAAATTCTGCATAGGTTTCTTCTTCAGGTTCATCTTCGGTTGGTGGAGGCAAAACTTCTTCTGCAGGAGCCACTTCTTCGAGAGCATCTTCTGTTGATGGAGGCTGACCTCCTGCAAAGACCTCATCTATAGGAGATTCCTCATTTAGTAAAGGAGCAGCTTCTGTAGAGTCCTCTTCTACTGACTGCTTAGCTAGTGGTGACTGCAATCCATAAAGTACTTCACTATATGCATCATCAGATGGTGGAAGTTGCACATCACCAGGAGTAGGTTCTACATTACCCGAGGTTTTTTCATGGAGACTCTCTTCTGTGAATGGAACCAGAACTTCAGCAGAAAGTTCTGAAGGAGCCACTTCAACATCTTCAAGATTCTGCTGATCAAGAGGCCCATATGAAAGACTCTCTTGCATTAACAGGGAGCTCTGCACAGAATGAAGGTCAATATTTGATGGAGGCTGTATTTTCACAGCAACTTTCATAGTTGAAGTGGCTGTCTCAGCTTCAGAGTTCTCTTCAAGTGTAGACGATATGAGGCTAGGCATCTCCTTTGAAAGAAAGAGCATTGTGTTAGCTGTGGCTTCATCAGCTGGTAGGGCCTGCAATTCAGCAGAAATCTCCCCTTCAGTGAAAGACATCACGGCATCAGAGACTTTTTCAGTTGACAGTACATCTATTTCAAGAGAAGCCTTTATCTCAACAGGTATTACTTCTTCCTTTGGTTTACTCAAGGAGCTACCTGGCATAGACATGACAGTAATTTCTAACTCGCTGAAGTAGGTCTGTTGTTCTTTGTCTGTTTTGGCTTTGGGGCAAATATTCACCACACTCCAGTCACCAGTGCAGCTGGTCTGCTGTGATCTGTCTGTAAGCTGAGTGTAGGTTTTGTTGGTTGGGATCTCTGCATTTCGAACACTCAGTGGGAATTCTGGAGCTGTTTCTGGGTTTTCTTCAAGTGCAAGTGATTTGTCAATGAATATGACTTCCAGTTTTTCTTCAACAGCAGTGTCTGTCTGCAATGATTTGTCAGTCACTATCTGGCCACACTTTCTCTTCACCCAAGTTTTCTGAAGTTGAGAGGACAGTCTTACTGGCTCATATTCCTTTACAGAGTAGTTGCTTTTGCTTCCAGAAATATTATCAATACTGAGGGTAGCTTTGGGGGCAGGAGGTTGTACTACAGCCGTGGGTTTCTTTTTTTCTGTTGCTTCAGTCTGCTGTGACTTATCTACCATTGGTTGGCTGGGTCGCCTTCTCCTTCTAATTTCCTGCTTCCCTAAGGAGATAGGCTGTTCATCACTTTCTTCCATTTCTATGACCAATGATATCCAAATTTTTCAGTCTTCAAATAATTAATCACTAAGAGTCATAAATGTACCAGGTGGTTAAGTCTTTGCCTTCCTTCATTGAGTTTTTATATTGACCTCAGGAAAAATTTCATAAATTACTGCATTCTCTACTACATTCTTGTTGGATCCCATCATGTTCACTCTTCATCTTTCTTGTTTAGTCTCTGATAGGACAAATCTCAGTTTTAGAAGTTTCCCTCAAGTGTCTGTGACATCACAGCCACTTCTCCTTACAAAGTTCCGGAAGTTAATTCCCAGCAGTGTTAAACTTGGTGTGTTCACATGAGCAGTGGCTCAAAGCCAGGTGTCTACTTTAAAAAATCAAGCTGAAAGAAGTATTTCTTTCCCAAAGGAACAACAACAGTTTAACTCCATGAATGCCACTAATTGTTATGATGATGCTTTTGAGTTTGTGATCTGGTTCTTTCCCTCTTATTAACAAAGAAATTATAATACAGAACTCAGTATGCTGGAGCAGATTGTCAATTATTAGAATTAACATATGTATAGGAATGTCTAATAAATAGATGTTTATATGGCTTTAAAAGAAATTGCTACTCCTTAGAAGATGCATTATTCAGAAGTCATTATCTAGAGAAGCTCCCTTCCTTTGCTGCTAAACTCCAGTGACCACAGTATTCTGCTATCTAAAGATCATTCATGTTTTCAGTCTCAACTTAAGGTATTTAATTTTATTTATAAATATTTTAGTGTTTTCTGGATGTGAGGCTATTGAGTCTAAATACATGTCAGGTTAAAAATATTTTGAAGCAGTCTTTATAGATTATTTTGAACAACATGGAATGAATGTTCCAAGGGGAAAAAGTGACTTATCTGATAATGAATGAGACTGCTTTCATTGAGGGGTTTGACAGGGATAAAAGAAAAATGTAAGAAGAGGATACTCAGAATACATTGTATATATTTATGAAATTGTCAAACAGCAAAATTAATCAATAAAATTTGTATTGAAGAATTGGAAAAGAGAAACCCCACTGAAGCAGATCATTGGTGGCATATATATATATATGAATATAATAATGAACATTTATGAATCAAAATAATGAACATTTGCTAAATAATATCATTAATCTGCAAACACTTCAAAATTTTATTTTTTGCTTCATGACAACTTGAAAGCAAGTTGAGCAATTCCTGTTTTGCACACAGCAAACATACCTTCTTCTAAATTCATAAATTAAAACCTAACCCTGAACTTTTTGCAGAACCTTCTAGAAAAAAGTACATCTACAAAGTCCAACTGGCACATCAACTTAAACAGCCCAACTGATACATCACCTTAAACTTCCAAGTCTCCAAAACTCCAAAAATAGAGGATTGACAACAACTGACTGAATAATTCAAAATAATCAGTAAATATTCCTAATACAAATATATGATAGATATCTGTGATGACAGATATGCCTATTATTCTAACCATTGCACATTGAGTTTATATATTTAAATGTCAACCTATAATCTTAAGTCACATATATGTATAATTACTGTCAATTAAAACTGAATATGCATTAAGAACTATCATAGCACATTTTTTGTTCTACTAGTAATAGTGAGCTTATAGCCATGAATTACCATGCATAACATAATCAATTAATGATTTTACCTCAGATTCTAAATAGGATAGCTAGGTACTTCATGGGCATTTTCTCATGCTGTTTTCTCCTTTGAATGAAAATAGATTCTTTGTTCATACAACATACCCTGATGATAGTTTTCCCTTCCAGTTCCTCCCTCCCCTCTCCTCCCCTCTGGAGGAGGGGTCTCATTAGAAAAAAAAAAGACTTCTAAGAAAGAACAATACAAAATAACAAAAAAAAACATAATAAGATAAAACAAAAACCATCACATTGAGGATGGACAAGGCAATCCAACAGAAGGAAAAGAGCGCCAAGAAGAGCCACAAGCATCAGAGACACATTCATCCACACACCCAGAGTCCCATAAAAATACTACTCTGAAAGCTTCAGTCGATAGCAGAAGACCTGGTTCTGACCCATGTCAGCCTTGTGCATGCTGCTTCAGTCTCTGTAAGTTCCTATGAGCCTTGCTCAGCTGATTAAGAGGGCCTTGTTATCCTGGTATTTCCCATCCTCTCTGGCTCTTACACTCTTTCCTCCCCCTCTTCCATGGCTTCCCTGAGCTCTGAAGGCAAGGATTTGATGGAGACATCCCTCTTAGAGCTGTGTGTTCTAAGGATTCTCTCCGTGTTTCTCTGCTGTAGGGAAGCTTCTCTGAGGGCCTCATACTATTTTTAAGGCCTAACAATGTTTCCACAGATATTTCAAGCAGTGAATTCATTATTGTCTTTCTATGTGTGTGTCTCTGTATTTGTTACTATTTTTTTTTTTACTTTTATTTGTTACTTTTTTAAGGCTTGAAGTTTTACTGTTTTTTTTTTTTTTTTTTTTTGGTAATCTCACATGACTTAGCATTTCTCTCCTCACTTGATTTACATCTATTAATTATTAAACCTGTGCTTCCCATGATGAAATTGTTGAAATCTTCATCCTTAGTACCTGTGGATGTGACTTTATTTAAGCATGGGACTTGAAATGCTCATTTATTTCCAGAATTTAAGACACGAAGGCAGGCAGATCTCTGTTGAAAGCCAGCCAGGTTTACATTTGGGTTATAGAGCCAGCCAGGACTACACAGTAAGACCCTGCTATAAAAACTATTTCTGAGAAAGCACCAGATTGATTTCCAAAGTGGTTGTACAAGTTTACCTTCCCACCAACAATGGAGGAGGGTTCC
>CM053765.1:46378134-46395905 GCA_028658305.1 Pachyuromys duprasi | reverse complement strand
GTTACTTTTTTAAGGCTTGAAGTTTTACTGTTTTTTTTTTTTTTTTTTTTTGGTAATCTCACATGACTTAGCATTTCTCTCCTCACTTGATTTACATCTATTAATTATTAAACCTGTGCTTCCCATGATGAAATTGTTGAAATCTTCATCCTTAGTAGCTGTGGATGTGACTTTATTTAAGCATGGGACTTGAAATGCTCATTTATTTCCAGAATTTAAGACACGGAGGCAGGCAGATCTCTGTTGAAAGCCAGCCAGGTTTACATTTGGGTTATAGAGCCAGCCAGGACTACACAGTAAGACCCTGCTATAAAAACTATTTCTGAGAAAGCACCAGATTGATTTCCAAAGTGGTTGTACAAGTTTACCTTCCCACCAACAATGGAGGAGGGTTCCCCTTTCTCCACATCTCCAGCATGTATTCTCACTTGAGTTTTTTGTCTCAGCCATTCTGATGGTGTAAGGTGAAATCTTTGGGTCATTTTGATTTGCATTTCCCTGATAATTAAGGATGTTAAGCATTTCTCTTTTTTCTAGTTTTTTTGCTTTTTATTGTTATTAATTATAGTTTATTCACTTTGAATCCTCCCTGTAGCTCTCTCCCTGCTCCCTCCCAATCCCATCCTCCTTCCTTCTTTCCCACCCATGCCCCTCCCCCAGTCCACTGATAATGGAGGTCTTCCTCTCCTTCCCTCTGATCCTAGTCTATCAGGGCTCATCAGGAGTGGCTGCATTGATGTTCAGGAAGTTGTCTCCCATGCCAATGAGTTTAAGGCTCTTCCCCACTTATTCTTCTAACAGGTTTAGTGTGTCTGGTTTGGAATCATCTGGCACTTTCTCAGAAAAATTAGGAATAGTACTACCTCAGGTTCCAGCTATACCACTCATAGGCATATATCCAAAATATGCTCAAGTATACAGCAATTACATTTGCTCAACAATGTTCACAGCAGCTTTATTTGTAATAGCCAGGAACTGGAAACAACCCAAATGTTCTTCAGTTGAAGAATGGATACAGAAATTGTGGTACATTTACACAATGAAATACTACTCAGCAATTAAAAACAAGGAAATCATGAAATTTGCAGGCAGATGGGTGGAACTAGAAAAGATCATCCTGTGTGAGGTATCCCAGAAGCAGAAAGACACATGTTATATACTTACTTATAAGTGGATATTAGACATATAATATAGGATAATAATACTAAAATCTGTACACCTAAAGAAGCTAATCAAGAAGGAGGACCCTTGGTAAGATGATCAAATCTCACTTGGAAAGTCAAATGGGATAGACATCGGAAGTGAGAGAAAACAGCGAACAGGACAGAAGCCTACCACAGAGGGCCTCTGAAAGACTTTACCCTGCAGGGTATCAAAGCAGAGACTGAAACTCTTGGCCAAACTTTGGACAAAAGGAGATAGAAAGATCTGGACAGGACAGGAGCTCCACAAGGCGAGAAAAAAATCTGGACACAACGATCTTTTCTGAGACTGATACTCCAACCAAGGACCATGCATGGACATAAGCTAGAACCCCTGCACAAATGTAGACCATGGCAGCTCAGTGTTCCCTAGTAATGGGAACAGGGACTGTCTCTGACATGAACTCAGTGGCTGGCTCCCTGAAGGGGAGAGCAGCCTTAAGGGGGCCACAGAGGAAGACAATGCAGCAGCTCCTGATGAGACCTGATAGACTAGGATTGGATGGAAGGGGAGGAGGACCTTCCTATTAATGGACTGGGGGAGGGGCATGGGTGGAGAAGAGAGGGGCGGAATGGGGTTGGGAGGGGGTGAGGGAAGGGAGCTACAGTTGGTATAAAAAGTAAATAAACTGTAATTTTTAAAAAATAACTAAATTAAAATATATTTTTGCATCTATAATCCAATTAAGTTTGTAGACTTATAGGAAGAAAAATATTTAGACACAAAGAAAAGACAGATGCAGAAAGAGTAGTTTACAACACAAAGTAGGTGATGTTTGAAGGTGCTGATGGTGCGGGCTCCACCCCTAGGAGAGAGCCTAGCTCTGCCACCAACGTTATTGGGAATTTGCAACCTTCCAAAATGTAAGAAAATACATTCCTGTTGTTGAACCCTAATTTTTGATACTTCATTGTGCAAGCCCTGAGAACTAATGCACCATGCTTTCTTGGCCCAATACATATGACTTCTGCCTCACACGTCCTTCAGGATGAATAACTGGGGTGTTTATTTCCAACTCAGAACTGAGAAGTATTTTGATACCATATGTGACATACTCCAATAATCAAAGAACCAGAGGGATTTTCTAAAGTGCTTTTGCATTTAATTTTACGAAAAATAAATTTTCTGAATAATACTTAATTTCAAAATTCCTATAATTTTAATGAATTTAAGAGCCACAATTTTGAAGTATCAGACATGCTTCAAAATAAAATGGACCTAATGTATAATCTGTGACATATTATGCTTTGTCCCTAACTAAATAAATCACATAATATAAAATCTGAAATATGTTTCTGAATCAGTGGAATGGTAAGAGCAGAAGGTATAAAATTTAAATCCCTGTGCTCTTAAAAGTAAAGTAAATTAAATGTCAGGAAAAACTTCAAAATCAAACCAAAATATCACATAAAGATTTTGAATGTCCAAAGCACTTTAAAAATCAATATAAAGATAAGAGACAAGAGAAGACCAAAGACCATTAGTAAAAACAAAATTATAGATGAAAATAAATGACCAAGAGATGATGAGAAAGACCAATTTTACTTCTAAACTGCAATCAAAATAATATCAATACAAAATTAACCAAGATTTATCTTAAGCATAAATCCCCTAAAATTAAGCGTGTTATGATGAGAAGTCTTATACTTTACTAGCATTTGAGTTGTTATAGTATCTACTAAGAATATTTAAAAATTATGAGAAAACTATAATCAGAATATATTGTAGAAAAAGAATATTTTTAATAAAAGGAAGGAAAAACAAATATTTTTCAGTTTTCCTTTAATGCACCACAAATAAATAGATAAATAAATAAAATTGCATATAAAAGTTTCTAAGTTCTAAAGTTTCCATGTATAAGAACCTAAGTATAACAAATGTAATGTGTTAGATGTATGAAATTCTTAAGAAAGTATATTTTAAAACTTCTCAGACACAGAAAATATTACATATATTATGGATTTATTAATTAAAGTAAAAACAATGCATACATTCATCAAAGGATCCTACTTTTTTAAAACGTAAAATATTCACGTCAAATAAATTTCTAAAATTCATATTACTTACCAACAATTATACTTTCTAGAAATTTGAATTTGGAAATTTATAATTTCCCCAAGAAATATTTTACCATGTATATATTTCTATGAAATTTCAGGTGTTAGGAACAAACAACAGCAACAAAATGTCATGGTTTCCTACCCTCATGGACTTTACACTTCTATAGGAAAACTCAATGTATACAAGCCTAACCAGACATCTACCATGGAACAATATGTACTAGTGGGCCTACAAGAACCATTGTGTTTATGAACTCACTGTGGCCCTGACTGTATACAAAAGATCTGCACAAGACATATGTCAGTCAAAATCCCAACAGGAATGGGGTAATGGCTTATGAAATCTCAACTTTGGCTAAAGGGCTATTGGTAATTTGTGGCTTCTGAGAGAAGAAAAGTTGGTTTTCTACAGGGATGTAACCCTTGAGAGATTACCCATGCTCCAGCAGACCGTCCTAAACAGACACACCTAAAAGCAGCACTAAGTGGACTCAGTGGGTTTTTTTTAAACAAGAGCACATGAATTTGGTAAGATAAAGTGATGTGGGGAGAGGGAAAAAATTGTACGAGAAAGAATGAGGGCTGAATTTGATTAAAAGGTGTGTGAAATGTTCAAAAAAGTGTAAATATTTTAAAATACTTTTAGGTGATGAGGAGAGATCTGTAGGAAAGAGTACAGAATTGAGAAACCATTAAAAAAATTGAGGGTTGTGTTAAAAAAGCAAATGCCACTTTCTGGGAAATTGTGAACGGAAGGCCAGGAGTGGGATGGCACTACATGAAATGCGCTGGAAAAAGCTAAAGGGACACAATGACTTATCACGGATATCTCAAGAACTACTATTTTGCTTTAAATACAAAAAAGTGACTTCTGTCTTTGGACTCAGATAGCTATGGAAAGAGGGAAATTTTGTTTATGTTGCTACATTGTAAGTGACCACAAAAGTAGCATCTTGAAGCAACACCATCTCATAGTTCCATGAGAGCTAGGGTGGACAGCTGAGGCAAAGATGAGCTGGGTTCTCTGATTTGAATCCCAGCAGGCACAATTTTATTAGTCAGGGGAGAGATTGTATCCATGCTCAAAGTCTCTTCCTTGTTCACCAGCAGAATGCTTCAGAATGCCTCTAGTCCCAGTTTTCTTGCTGGTTGACAACTGTGTCATCTTTCAGCTCCTAATAGTTACTATCATGTCCTAGTCAAATAGTCGCCTCAGAGCATGGAAGCTTATAAGCGCAATCTCTTCTCAGTGTGCTACGGGCAAACTTTGTAATTTGTAGTACAACAAAACCTAATCAGGGAAGTGAATATCCCGTGTTATGCAGAGACTCTATGCGTACCCACATGTCATATCTGGACAGGGTGCAGGGCAGAAGTCTTGGAGGTCATTACATAGGCTTATGTGTCATAGGATATAAGAACAGAATTCCAATGATCAGCTAAAATGCTGACAGGAAAAGAGAGCCACTGGCAAAGCCCTCACTACCATACATTTAAAGTCCAAGTAGAATTGGGACTGAAAAATACAACTGCAAGTATATGGTTAATTGACAGAAGTGTGGGTAGAAGCAAGAGGAGAGCATATTGGTCTTTGCTGTAATTAACAATAATTGCATCAGAACTAAGGAAGAAAGGAGATGATGCTGGGAAGAGAGGGAGAGTCAGTTTTCTTTAGGTATGTGGCCCCTGGTAGGTTGCCTGTGTTTCAGTGGACCGTGACCATACTCCTGTGTATGGTGTTGTGGTGTGTGTGGACAGCACTAATTTGACTCTGAGTTATAAAGGGAAGTATGGAGGGAAAAACGACATGAAGTTGGGAGGGGATGAGATGGTGGCATCTTCAGTGAGGGATTGCAAATGCATTGTGTATGTGTATAAAATTCTCAACAAATAAAAAATAAATGATTATGTGGATACTGCTTTTCCTTTTCTTTTCTTTTTACAATTTATCCATTATATATCCCAATTGAAGCCCCCTCCCTCAACTCCTCCCAATCTCACCCTCCTTCCCTCTTAACCTCCCCCCATCCCCTTCACCTAGTCCACTGAAAGGGGGAGTCTTCCTCCCCTAC
The DNA here is from genome assembly GCA_028658305.1 of Pachyuromys duprasi. Classification (NCBI taxonomy): domain Eukaryota; kingdom Metazoa; phylum Chordata; class Mammalia; order Rodentia; family Muridae; genus Pachyuromys; species Pachyuromys duprasi. Next base: position 46,390,570 of record CM053765.1, on the reverse strand, counting down.
CATCTGATCCTAGCTTATGAGTCTCATCAGGACTGGATCCTCTTCTTCTGTGTCCTGGCAAGGCTTCATCACCAGGGGCAAGTGATCAAACAGCAGGCAGTGGAGTTCATGACAGAGGCAGCCTCTGCTCCTCTTATTTGGGACCCACATGGAGACTGAGCTGCCTATGGGCTACATCTGAGCAGGAGGTCTAGGTCCTCTGATGCATGATCTTTGATTGGTGCATCAGTCTCTGCAGGACCCCCTGAGATCAGATCCTATAGCTTTGTTGGTCTCCTTGTGGGGATCCTGTCCCCTCCATGTCCCTCTATTCCCACTCCCTTCTTCCATAAGACTCCCTGCACTCTGCCCAAAGTTGGACTGTGAGTCTCAGCATCTGCTTCGATTCACTGGTGGGGTGAATCCTTTCAGAGGACCCTCTATAGTAGACTCCCATCCTGCTTCCTTTCTTTCACCGCTTCTGGTGTCTATCCTGTTTGTCGTTCTGAATGAGATTTAAGCATCTTCCCTAGGATCCTCCTTGTTTAGCTTCTTTAGGTCTATAGATGGCTATCCTATATTATAAGGTTAATTTCACTTATAAGTGAGTATATGCCATGTGTGTCTTTCTGCTTCTGAGACACCTCACTCAGGATGATCTTTTCTAGTTCTATTCATTTGCCTGCAGATTTCATGATTTCCCTGTTTTTAATAGCTGAGTAGTATTCCATTGTGTAAACATGTCATAATCTCTGTATCCACTACTCTGTTGAGGGACATCTAGATTGTTTCCAGATTCTGGCTATTACAAATAAAGCTGCTATGAACATGATTAAGCAAATGTCCTCATTGAATGGTAGGGCCTTTTTTGGGTATATGCCCAGAAGCTATGAGAATATAAACACCATTTACTAAAATGGTGAGAGGGCAGGAGACAAGGACCAGCTATTGAGAACAATATCCAACTTAAATTTGAACATTTTTGATTTTGAAATACTTACAGAAAAAAATGAAGATCTTAAGAGATTTACTGGCTGAACAACTCCAGATGTCACAGGAGTGGCAGGAGATATACTTGGAAGATCATTGGAAATACAAACAATATTTACAACCATGAGTTGGATATGCTTGCCTAACAAGGCCCCAGAAGATAAAAATATCCACAATTGAACCTGCTAACCAACAGAATACTTAAAGTAAGACAATAAAAAAGCAAGAAAAATAAAATTAAATAGAAAACTAGGAATCCATGTTTTAGACACCACAGCAGGGTATGTTTCAAGAGAGTGGTATGCTTTTGTTGGATGATGTGAGGGGTCTGATCTCTACTGCATTTGTCAATGTGTTTGGTAATTGAATTTACTTAAGGCATTTTCACTGAGTTGGGGGAATGATTGAGAGAGGAGGGGATGAAGAGGAGAGTCAAGGACTGCACAAGAAGACCTACAAAGTCAACCTGCCTGGGCCCATGGGGACTCACAGAGACTGAACGACCAACCAAAGAGCTTGCATGGACTGGTACTAGGCCCTTACATATGTAGCAGATGTGTAGTTTGGTCTTCATATGGTTCCTCCAAGAACTGGAGCAGGGACCAGCTCTGACTCTGATGTCTCCCTTTGGATCCCTTTCCTCTAGCAGAGGAGCCTTGTCTGGCCTAAGTAAAGAGGATGTACCTAGATCTGCAGGATCTTAATGTGCCAGGGTGGGTTCGTACACATAATGGACCTCCCCCTTTTCTAAGAAGGAGAGGAGAAAATGGAGGTGCAAGCAGGAATTGGAGGAGAGGCGGGACTGCAATTAGGATGTAAAATGAATAGCTAAATAAATTAAAAATAATAATAATAGAACTGATCAGCATAACAGAACATAGTTAACAATGCCTAAGTATAAATGATCTAGTCAATTGAGTCATCAAGTCTTAACAGTTGTTTCTTTTTTCCCCAACTGTGTTCAGAAAACCTGTCTACAAATTCATAGAATCATAATAATTAGATTGGTCCACATTTTGGAGTATTTCCAGAATACTGGAGCAGAGAAATACAAAGGAACTAGAGATTAAATATAACATAAAGCAATAAAGGATCTAAGACAAGTGCAAGGTGAAATAAAAAAATTAAATTTATTTTTAAGCTTCAAAATATGTGACAAACATGCAAGGTCTTTTTTATAGCAGTATTTCCTAAACAATTATCTTTACAGCATTTACATTGTATTTGGTAGTTTAAGTATTCTAGGGATGACTTATAGTTTATGGGATGGTGTACATAAATTATAAACAAACAGTAGATCTCTTTTTTTCCTTCATTATTGTTATTACATATTTATATATATATGCACACACATAAGTTTTTGGCTTTTGTACGTAAATTGTTTGAAGCCTGACCACTCTGATGAACAATTATAAAGGAGCTCAACACTGGGAGAGACTAATTCTCCTTTTCCTATCAGTTATTCCTTGCTGTAGCTCTTTGTCTAAGTATGGAATCTTAAGAAAATTTCCCCCATCTATGTAAATATGTTTAGTGATTTTACATTGATACAGTCTTGTTTATGCAGCCATTTCTAGGAAAGACTGGCTCATTATCGGCTGTTTGGTATTCTCTCTCTGTCTTTCTGCCTCTTCCACAATGTTCCCTGAGCCATAGACCCAGGAGCTATGATGCAGATGTATTGGTTAGAGTTTTGTTCCCTACAGTTTGTTGATCTCTGCATTGAACTCCACCAGCTTCACAGGTCTAGTAAGGACATGACCTCAGAAAATAATCTGCTACCACCATTTTAGCAGACCAGCAAAATTCCTTACTACATTTCAAGCCTTATCTATCCCTATACCCACAGAAAAGCATAGCTACCGCCCTTCGTCAAAGAATCCTCTAAGAGTTAATATTAAAAAATAATTCCATAGAATGTCATTCACGTAGAACCATGTTCATGTTAACAATTCACAAATACTCAGAAGTCATTAGTATATGCCTAAATTTTTAAATTATGTATTATTCTGATGTACTCTATCATTGCAGATCTTCTTTTCCCTCTTTTTAATTCTTTTTTGTCCCAGGATTGTGGTTCATGTCAACTCAATCAAACAGGTGACTTTACTATTTTGGATTTTGGTTATACTCAGCAAATTAAGAGCATTTGGCAAAAGATCTAGAAAAGATCTAATGGAGACTGAATAGCAAGGATTCCTGGCTCCTGAACTAAAGAGTTGCTTAGAGAAGGCTAAGGAGATTATGTCGCCAAATCTGACAGTTTCTATAAGATCTTATATACCTCTGTGCATTCAGTAAATATGTTTGTCTCCATATCTTTCATTCTTCATCCATCTTTCTTATCCACTTTTCCCTCTTTTTCCTAATTTTATTTTTATTTTACCCTTAATGGTAGTAATATCACTGATCTCAGTTTTCTGTCCTAGCCCTCTAGACACACACACACACATTATTAATTTCTGGTAATACTGACCAAATTGAATATTTCCTTATGAAGCCATTAATAAATAATAAGGTTCTTTATAAATTTAGCAATCTGGGGATCTTTTTATGTCATAACCTTTGAAGCTATCATATGGTATATAGTTTAAAGTTAGCTTCCAGGTGATAAGAATGTACAGTTACCAAAATTCTTTTTTCTAAGTGACTTTAAAAAATGTTACTGATTTCTTAGAGTTCACAATGTTCAGAAACTACTTCAAACAAATAAAAGAACTAAACTGGCAATTTATAACAATTAAAAAATATGCTCACGTGAGAAAATAATATTAAACACTAAATACATTATAGTAGGCCCTTAATAAACAGGCCACATTCTAGAAGCAAGAGGCAGGCCTAGGGAAATAGCCATCTCAGTTCCTCTACAATGATCAGGAATTCTTCATCAGAATGGAGATAACATGGCAAAGAAGACAAAAGTAATCAGCCTGCAGATGCCATGGACAGTTGATCCTTGGTCCCCCATTATTCTATTTAACCAAGGAAAACTATGTAAAAAAAGTAAGATTAACAAACTAGGAGTTCCAGCCTCTGATGAGAATTCATCTTCTCCCAGATTGATTTATCTTCTTTAGCCCAACTCAAAAATTAGCTACTCTAGCTACTTTAATTTATTCAGAAAAAATACTTTAACACAAAGGACTAAGACACCTTTTCTGGGGAGCCATCATTTACCACTGTAAGATGTTTTTCTCATGCAGGAATTTAGAATCCCACCATGGATTTAACATTCGTTCCCAATTCTTCTTTCTTGAGAAATTAACTGCAATAAGCAAGTTTTAAAATCCTATTTGTAGATTAAAAACTGAGCATATGTGGAACCATACTACAAAAATGTATTATATAATAAAATATTCCATTGTCTTTCCAGATAATTCATAAGTACAGAGCTCTCTTCTCCTAATCTGAGAATATACGAGTTAAAATCCTAATATAAATTTGTAGAATGTGGCCACTTATGAGACTCCTGTTAACTTCAATCTTTTCTAACATTAGTGTTATATAAGCCTGATTAAAGACTTAATTGTTCCATGTATAGCAATATGAACGAATTCTTTAAATGAAAATAGTGTTTAATCCATCAATAATTTTAAAATGTTTTTATTTCAATTTATATAAATGGGCATCATGTAAATATTAAAATCTCTAGGTTCTTTTTGGAATGTTTCTAATATAATAGATTCAGATATGCTCAGAAAAGAAACTATTGAAAATGTAAATTCAGCTATTTGAAAGGCTATTAAGAATTCTTTATTGTAAAGAGAATCCCAAAGGTTTTAAACATGCCAAGAAAAAATATTCTTAAAATAATTCTCTAGGGACAAATTATAAACTTGCTGAGAAAGAACTTTAAAGGAATGTAAGAATCCCAGCTATCCCTTCTGACTTTAAAACATAGAAGACTTCCATATCATTTTGTACAAACAAAAGCACCAGAGGTTTCTATAGAAAGAATATCAAACTTCAGGTTTTTTATTTTAATTTTTATTTTTTATATTAATTACAGTTTACTGACATTGTTTCCCAACTGTAGCCTTCTCCCTCATTCCCTCCCAATCCCACCCTCCCTCCATCATCTCTTCCTATGCTCCTCCCTAAGTTCACTGATAGGGGAGGTCTTCCTCCTCTTCCATCTGACCCTAGTCTATCAGGTCTCATCAGGAGTGGTTGCAATGTCATCCTCTGTGGCCTGGTAAGGCTGCTCCCTCACAGGAGGAGGTGATCATAGACCAGCTACTGAGTTCATGTCAGAGACAGCCCCTGTTCCCCTTACTAGGTACCCACTTGAATATTGAGGTGCCATGGGCTACATCTGTGCAGAGGTTCTAGGTCGTCTCCATGCATGGTCCTTGGTTGGAGTAACAGTCTCAGAAAAGATACCTGGGCCCAGATTTACTGGTTCTGTTGCTCTCATTGTGGAGCTCCTGTCCATTCCATGTCTTTCTGTCTCCCCCTTCTTTCAGATTCTCTGAACTCTGCCCAATGTTTGGCTATGAACCTCAGAGAAAACCTGATGTCCTGTCTACTTATAACCTCCCTCCTATCCCTTTGCCCTCTATGTGGTTTCATTCGATGATGGACCGCCATAATTTAGGAAAAAAAACTTTTGCAATAGTATTGTAGGATTTGAAGGTATAGCTTAATTTTATCAAAAAAGCAGGGGAACTCCAGAACTTGAGTGAACCTTGACTGTTTTTCCCACAGGGACAGCACATCTCAAATGTCACCCAGCACTTGTTTGTTTTATACAGTCTATAGTAATAAATAATCTACACATCTACTGTCCCAGAAAGCATAAAGCCCAACATACATAAAATAAAAAATGCATAGCCCAATCAAGAAGAATATATCTTTATCAAAGTAAGACTTTTAACTTTTTCTTTTATGGAAATTTCACACTTGACTATATTGTACTGAGTTTGTTGTTGAGTTTGTTGTTGTTTTCACAAATATGGGATGTTAAAATGGTTTTAGATCATCTTCAGTTTAAAACAAACTCATTATGTCAAGGAATATTTTGTTTTCTCCATCTAAGAAGAATATAGATGGATATTGTTGGATATAGTTGTCTGGGTAGGAATCTGTGAGTTCTAAGCATCTGTATGATATCTGCCCAGGCCCTTCTGGCTTTCATAGTCTTTGATGAGAAGACTGATATGATTCTGATCGGCCTGCCTTCATAGGTTACTAAGCCATTTGCCCTTGCCTCTCTTAATATCTTTACTTTGTTCTGTAGATTTAGTGTTTTGATTATTATGTTGCGGGAGGAGTTTCTTTTCTCGTCTAGTCTATTTGGTGTTCTGTAGGCCTCTTGTATGTTCATGGGCATCTCTTTCTTAAAGTTGGAGAAATTTTCTTCCATGATTCTCTCAAAAATATTTTCTGGACCATAGAGCCTTGAATCTTCTTTTTTGTCTATTCCTATGATTCCTAGGTTTCATCTTTTCATGCTGCCTTTGATTTGTTGGATGTTTTGTGTTTGGAACTTTCCAATTTTATTTTTTTCTTTGACAGATGTATCAGTTTCTGCAATTATATCTTCAGCAACTTAGATTCTTTCTTCCATATCTTGTATTCTGTTGTTGATGCTTAATTTGTGGTTCCTGATCTCTTCTCTAAGTTTTCCAACTCAGGGCTTTCTCTGTTAATGTTTCCTTTATTTATTCTAATTCTCTTTTCATGCCTTGCACCATTTCCTTCATCTGTTTATGTCTGGTGGTACATGATGACCTCTATTATTTTGTTAATTTCTTCTTTATGTGCCTCAAAAAAACAGCATAATTATAGACTTAAGATCATCTTCTTGTATTTCAGCCGAAATAAATATCTATTGATTTTTGGAGATTCTGGTGAAAACATGATGTCTTAGTTTTTGTATTCTTATGCCTGCCTCTAGCCATCCAGTTGTCTGTACTCTTGACAATATGTACAAAGTAATCCAGCCCTACAAAAGATACTAAAAAGGAACTTACAACCCAATAAGATCAACTATTGCCAAGAAAACACAGGATAAAGACACCATCACAACAAAAAAAGCAAAAGAAAACAAGCACACAAACAGACAAATACCACAATAAAGGGAACTAAAATATCATTGGTCACTAATAGCTATTAATATCAATGATTTCAAAGACACAGACTAACAGATTGGTTGTAGAAACAGGATCCAACATTCTGCTGCATTCAAGGAACACACCTCTGCAACAAAGGGAGATATTACCTCAAAGAGCTGGAAAAGGTTTTCCAAGCAAACAGGTTCAAGAAGCAAGCTGGAGTATTCATCCTAATATCTAACAAAATACACTTTCAACTAAAATTAATCAAAAAAAGAGAGAGGCACTTCATTCTCATCAAAGGAAAAATCCACCAGGAAGACATCAAAATTCTGGACATCTATGACCAAACACAAAGGCTCCTGCATTTGTCAAAGAAACATTATTTTTAATTGAATTTTTATTATTAGTTACATTTCATTAACTCTGTATCCCAGGTGAATCCCGCTCCCCCATTCCCTCCCAATCCCACCCTCCCTCTCTCATCTCCTCCCTGCCCCCCTCCAAGTCCACTGATAGTGGAGGACCTCCTTCCCTTTCATCTGACCCTGTTTTATCAGGTATCTTCAGGACTGGCTGCAAAGTCATCCTCTGTGGCCTGGAGGGCTGCTCCTCCCTTGCAGAGTGGGGAGGTCAAAGAGCCCACCATTGAATTCATGTCAGAAATAGTCCCTATTTCCCTTACTAAGGTGCCCATTTGAATACTGAGCTACCATGGGCTACAGGCAAGCAGAAGTTCTAGGTTATATCCACCCATGGACCTTGGTTGGAGAAACAGTCTCATATAAGACCCCTGTGCCCAGATACTCCACAAGAAACATTATTAAAGCATAGATCATACATTGGTCCCAACACCTTAATAGTGGGAGACTTTAACACCCCACTCTCACCAAGGGACAAATCATTGAGACAGAGGCTAAACAGAGAAAAAATGATACTAACAGAGGTCTTAAATCAAATGCACCTAATAGATGTCTACAGAACCTTTCATGAAACACAAAAGAGTATACCTTCTTCTCAGTATCTCCTGGAACCTTTTTCAAAATTGACCATATAGTCAGGCACAAAGAAAGCCTCAACAGATACAAGAAAATTGAAATAATTAGTTGTATTATATCATACCACCATGGTCTAAAACTAGACCTCGACAATAATAGAAATAACAAAAAGCATACACATACATGGAAACTGAATAACTCGCTACTCAATGACAAATCAGTAGGGTCAGGGAGGAAATACAGAAAGAAATTAAAGACTTCCTAGAATTCAATAAAAATGAAAGTGCAACTTACCCTAACTTATGGGACACAATGAAGCAGTACTAAGAGGAAATGTTCATAGCACTGTGCTTTCATAAATAAATTTGAGGCATCTCATACAAGCAACTTAATGAAAGAACTAGAAAAAAAAAAGCAAACAAACCCAACAGGAGTAGACAGCTGGAAGTAAACTCAGGCTAAAATCAATAAATTAGAAACAGAATAATTCAAAGGCTCAAAGAAACCAAGAGATAGTTTCAACAAGATAGACAAACCCTTAACCAAACTAACTAAAAAGCAGAGGGGCATTGCCCAAATCGAAAAATTCAGAAATGAAAATGGGGACATAACAACAGACACTAAGAAAACCCAAAGAATCATTAGGTCTTACTTCAAAAGCTTATATGCAACTAAAGTTGAAAATGTAAATGAAATAGGCAATTTCCTTGATAGGTTCCTTTTACCAAAACTGAATCAAGATCAGGTAAATATATTAAATAGTCCTATATCTTGTAAGGAAGCAGTCATCAAAAGTCTTCCATCCAAAAAGGTTTCAGCACAAAATTTTACCAGACTTTCAAAGAAGAGCTATCACCAATACTCTTCAAACTATACCACAAAATAAGAACAGAAGAAGCATTACTAAACTCATTCTATGTGGCTATACTCTCTTTGATAACTAAACCACACAAAGACCCAACAAAGAAAGAGAACTTCAGAACAATCTCATTTATGAACATTGCAACAAAAATACTCAATAAAATACTTGCAAACTGAATAAAGGAACAAATTAAAGATATCATCCACCACTACAAAGTAGGCTTTATCCCAGACATGCAGGAGTGGTTCAACATAAGAAAATCCATCAACATAATCCACCATATAAATAAACTGAAAGAAAAAAAAACGCATGATAATCTCCTTAGATGGTGAAAAAGCATTAAATGAAATTCAACGCCCATTCATGTTTACAGTTTTGAAGAGATCAGGGATACAAGGCACATATCTAAACATAGTAAAAGCAAGATGCAACAAACCTATAGCCAAACATCAAACTATATGGAGAGAAACTTAAATCAATCCCACTAAAATCAGGGATAAGGCAAGGCTGCCCACTCTCTCCTTATCTCTTCAACAGTTCTTTTTTTCTTTATTCATCACGTGTTTATTAATGACTTGTTGATGACCCTTACTTTGACTCCACACTCTGGCTGAACTGAGTAGTGCAGCAGTGCATACCAGTCTTTATCACTCTTCATTTTGCCTACAGCTGAAGACATTTGTTATACAACAAATTATAGAAGGAAGAGGACATTTTGGCTCATTCTTGGAGAGTGAAGTCTATCATGTAAATGAAGTCATGCCAGAAATTGTGTGTGTGCAATGAGAATAATTAAAGTGTATTGGAAAACATGAGTTATATGCACTGTGAGGGTTAATATTAACTATCATTTTGAAGACATCTGGAGACAAACATCTGGATGTCTGTGAGTGAATTTCTAGATGTGCACTGAAGAGGGAATACACAATTTACTGTTGGACACATTATTTCATGAACAAGAGGCACCGACTAATAAGGAAAAAGTGATCTGAGTACTAATGTTCATATCTTTCTGCTTCTGCTTCATGACTGGAGATGAAATTTGATTCGTTTCAAATTCAACAGTTCTTGAAGTCCTAGATAGTGCAATAAGACAACTAATGGAGATCAAGGGGATGTAAATCACAAAAGAAGTCAAATATCACTATTTGCTGATGATATAATAGTATACAGAAGTAACCCCAAAAATTCAACCAGAGAACTACTTCAGGTAATAAACACCTCAGAAAAGAAGGGGGATACACAACTAACTCAAAAAAATCTGAAGGCCTCCTGTATACAAAAGATAAAGGGGCTGAGAAAGAAACAACACCCTTCACAATAGTCACAAATAACATAAAGTATCTTGGTGTAACTCTAACCAAGCAAGTAATGACTTGTATGAAAAAACATTTCAAGTCTCTGAAGAAAGAAATTGGAAAAGATATTAGAAGATGGAAAGATCATCCATGCTCATGGATCGGTAGGATTAATGTAGTGAAGATAGCTATCCTACCAAATGTAATCTACAAATTCAACACAATTCCCATCAAAATACCACACAGCATTTTACAAACATTGAAAGAAAAACTCTCAATTTCATATGAAAAAAAACCAGAATAGCTAAAACAATTCTGTACAACAACAGATAATCTGGAGTTATCTCTATCCCTGACTTCAAGTTGTACTATAGAGCAACAGTAATTAAAAGGCACAGTTCTAGCATAGAAACCTATTTGTGGATCAATGGAATCAAACTGAAGATCCAGAAATAAGCCCACATACCTATGGACACTTGATTTTTGACAAAGAAGCCAAAACCATTCAATGGAAAAAAAGATAGCATCTTCAACAAATGGTGCCGGTCTAACTGGATATCTACATGCAGAAAAATGCAAATAGATGCATACTTATCACCCCTCAGAAAAGTAAAGTCCAAGTGGATCAAATATCTCAACATAAAACCAGACACACTAATACTGTTAGAAGAAAAAGTGGGGGAGAGCCTTGAACTCATTGGCACAGGAGACAACTTCCTGAGCAGAACACCAAAAGCACAGTCTCTAAGATCAACAATCAATAAATGGAACCTCATGAAACTGAAAAGCTTCTGTAAAGCAAAGGACACTGTTGTCAAAACAAAATGACAGCCTACAGATTGGGAAAGGATCTTCAGCAATCCTGTATCTGACAGAGGGCTAATATCCAGAATGCATAAAGAACTCAAGAAGTTAAACAGCAACAAATCAAGTAATTTAATTAAAACATGGGGTACAGGGCTAAAGAGAGAATTCTCAATAGAGGAATGTCAAATGGCAGAGGAACACATAAAGAAATGCTCAACATCCTTATTCATCAAGGAGACGCAAATTAAAACAACCCTGAGATTTCAGAATATTCCGTTAAGATAAAAAACTAAAGTGATAATACATGCTGGAGTGGATGTGGAGAAAGGGGAACCCTGCTCCATTACTGGAGGGAATTTGAACTTGTACAAACACTTTGGATATCAATCTGGTGTTTCTCAGAAAATTAGGAATAGTGCTACCTCAAAATCCAGCTATACCACTCCTAGGCATTTATCCAAAATATGTTCAAGTATACAACAAGGACATTTCTTCAACCATGTTCATAGCAGCTTTATTCATAATAGCCAGAATATGGAAACAACCCAAATGTCCCTCAACTGAGGAATGGATAATTTGGTACAATTATGATACATTTACATAATGGAATACAACTCAGCAATTGAAAACAAAGAAATCATGAAATTTGCAGGCAAATGGATGGAACTAGAAAAGATCTTCCTGAGTGAGGTATCCCAGAAGCAGAAAGACACACATGGTATATACTCACTTATAACTGGATACTAGACCTATCAGATAGGATAATCATACTAAAATCTGTATACCTAAAGAAGTTAAGCAAGAAGGAGGAAACTGGATAAAATGATCAATCCTCACTCAGAAAGACAAACAGGATGGATATTGGAAGAAGGAGAAAACAGGGAAGGGGACAGGAGCCTACCACAGAGGGCCTCTGAAAGACTCTGCCCAGCAGGGTATCAAAGCAGAGACTGAGACTTTGGGCAAAGTTCAGGGAATCTTATGGAAGAAAGGAGAGAAAGGAGAGAAAGAAAGGAGAGAAAGAAAGACCTGAAAGGGGACAGGAGTTCCATAAGGAGACCAACAGAGGAAAAAGTCTGAGCACTGTAGAACCTGCAGAGATGGATACTCCATCCAAGGACCATGCAAAGAGAGGATCTAGCTCTGCTGCTCAGATGTAGCCCATGGGCAGCTCAGTTTCTATGTGGGTTCCCTAGAAGGGGAGCAGAGGCTGTCTCTGATATGAACTCAGAGGCTGGCTCTTTGACCCTGAGGTGGGAGAGCAGCCTTACCAGGTCACAGAGGAAGACAATGCAGACAATCCTGATGAGACTTGATAGGCTAAGGTCAGATGGAAGGGGAGGAGGACCTCTCCTATCAGTGGACTGGGAAGGGGCATGGGAGGAGAAGAGGGAGGGAGGGCAGAATTAGGAGGGGATGTGGGAGGGGGCTACAGCTGGGATACAA
>CM053765.1:46362780-46377634 GCA_028658305.1 Pachyuromys duprasi | reverse complement strand
GTAAGGAAACATTTGTAGTATCAAAGGTGAAGAAAGCGGGGCATTGGATCAAGAGGTCTGAGGCAAACAGAAGAAAAGGAAACTCAGGAAAGTGAGAAAGTTAGTGTTCTTAGCCTGCAGTTTCAGAAGCCTGTACCTAAGTGACCTCTTACATTTTCAAAGACTGGCTCTTAGTCTGCAAAAGGTGTCATCATGTCTTCACACTCAGGATAGCTACATAAATTTGCTAGTGTGTGGGTGTGGTTGGTAAAAAAAACTGCTCCATCTCCCATTCTACCAGTTTGTCATACTGTCCCACCTTTTCACTGGGAAGATGGCCAGCCAGGCCTATTCTCACCAGGCTTCCTTTCAGACTCTGTATTCTTCCCAATGGACTGAGAGTAGAAGAAACACGCATACATTCTGAGATTTGTCCACAAACAGATAAAAATCTTCCTTTTCTTTGCCCTCTTCCTAGATATTCCCTTGTGATATAGACAAGGTGCTTTTTCTAGATTAGCTAGGTTCAGATGGAAGGGGAGGAGGACCTCCCCTATCAGTGGAGAGAGGCATGGGAGGAGATAAGGGAGGGAGGGTGAGATTGGGAGGGATTGAGGGAGGGGGCTACAGCTGGGATACAAGGCAATTAAAATGTAATTAATGTAAAAAATAAAAATTAAATTAAAAAAAGAAATATAAACATATTCTGGAAATAGAAATAAAAGTTCTCAGGACCCAGACTAGCACATCTTGCAGGTGGTTCTAAATGTATTTTTAAATTATCCAGTTTAGGAATAGGAGAATAATAAAATGAAAAGAACCAAAATCTTTGAATTATTTTGTAGAGCTCTTACCCACCCTAAACTGACCACCTATTTCCAGATTGTGACTCAAAAAGCTATATTAGAGGCTTTTTTTTTCTTGTAGCTAAGTCTGCATGCTAATTAACACAGAGCTCAAATCAAAGTCATTGGCCCAACTCCAGTCAACAAATGAAAGACTCTGGGTGTTTTGGCACTTCAGCTTCTACCTAGTCCCAAACAGGGCTCCATGTCAATTCTAATTATTACCACAGCATACTGAGACAGGCATAGGGAATTCTTCACAACCTTGAAAATAATTTCTGGGCACCACTTCCAAGACAGCCCCAAATTAACTGCTTCTTGGTCCCAAAATAAGAGAGACAGGAACAAAAGCACCGTTGATAATAAGCCACAGGAAATCCCAACCCCATCGGTAGGATAAATAATTGAAGATGGAGAAGGAGCCAAATACACTCCTTATCTTAATACATACAGATACACAGATAGTCAGATCCTGGGATGCCAAGACAGTTACACCATCACCTCAGCTGTACAACCCATCACTCAGAGACCAAAGACCTTCAGTTAAATTATCACTGACAAAACAGTGATTGTTCAGTTCCAAGTTTGTCAGATAGACTTGATGCTGCCTAAAGACCAATCACTATACCATCTTTGAGCCACATGAACGGTCAACCAGGATCTGTACTTCCTTTATTCCTCTACCTAACAGATATTTAAAGATATTCAAATATACTACTCTGTACTAGTGTCTTATTTCATTTTGTATTGCTACAACTAAACATGTTGGGCTGAGTATTTTATAAGAAAAAAATCCTCACACATGGGTTTGAAAGTCCAGAGTCAGCCCCATCTGGTTACTACTAGTGAGAGTCTGGGCTACCTCACAAGACAGTAGAAAGCATCATATAATGGAATATATGAAACACTAAGTGGTCACATATCAAGAAAGCAAGAGTTCAGGTTATTCTTTTATAACAATCCAATTTTGCAGAAACTAATCCACACTGGTGAGACCTAATCCAATCTTCAAGACCAGCATTAATCATTCATGAGGGCAACCATGACTCAAAGACCTCTCAGTAAGTTCCACCTATTTTAGGTCTTTCCACCTTTTAACAGTTACAACTGAGACTAGACTATCTTCCACTTTTTGGATATATACCACTCTAAATCATAGCAACCAGCTATTTCACTCCTCTCAACATGACAAGGCTTATAAGGACTTATAAGACTTTAAAGCAAAAATACTCTCAGAATACAGTAAAACAAGGACTTGCATGTGTTTGCAAATACACTTTGGGAAAGCATAGGACAAAAGTTCTATCAAAAGCTCAGAACAGGTTTCTTAGGGTTGTTGATACCTGGGTTATTTCTTGAAGGGAGATTAGGAGGGAGATAGCTAAAGTCATTTCATTTCAGGGACAGTGAAAACATGTATAAAATTGCAAAACAAGATCAGTGAGATGGCTCAGTGGATGAAAGCACTTGCAGGTAAACGTGAGAGCCTGGAGCCTATCCTAGGGCCCACATGGAAGAAGAGAAACAACTTCCAAAGTTGTCCTCTGACCTCCACCCATATGCCATGAAACATGTGCACACACACACACACACACACACACACGGGTGGCAGGGGTAAATTGTCATTTTCATTCAGAACGAATACATTTTTTTTTTATTCTTGCCATGTCAGTACTCAAGGATAAGCTAGTCAAACTCACCACATTCTTACCATAACCATAGTCTTCATTACCAACCACAGAACCTTTCCCCAACTTTATTAACTTCAGTCTTGCATTAGTAAAATCCATTCTTCGCTTTAAAAAAATCAGAATGCATAGATTAATTAAAACTAATTCAGAATATATCTCAGAAACACAACTATCCTAAAACTTAAGACCTCATTAATTCTCCAACAAGAGTGAGAGCTTGAGAGAAAAGCTGTGGAGGATCATGGTGTGAAGCAAGGGTTATAAATTAAACTTCATACTTACCAGTCCAAAGTCAAGCCCTCAGCATTTGCTAGCTGTGTGACTCTGGAGAAACTCCTTAATTCTCTTTGTCTAGTTCTTCATCCATTATAGGATTATATATTTGTGCTGTAGAATAGTTATGGAAGTTAATATAACAAAGCACATAAAACACCTCCTCTCTTATAGAGCATAATATATGCATTAGCTTCTATCATTACTGACAACCACTGTGTGAGGCTGCCTCTTAAGATAGAGAAGACAGTAAAACACTGGAACATTTGAATCCTGACTCTGTCCTTCGTTGATTATAGCCTTCGACAACAAGCATGAATGATGTTAATGAAGATGACACTCCTTTCTTAGAAATATTAAATAAAACATCAAATCTACATTCTTCAAAAATCAGCTAGCTGTTACTGGTCATAGAAGCTCTCTCAGGGTAAAAAGAAAAGGAAAGCTAAAATGGAACAAGCACAAAAATGCAAAAACTTATAGAACTCTTGCAAGTTAAAATGTCACAGTTGTTTAATTGACAGTTCTACTAAGAAAATAAGCTAAGGGTGAAGAGGAATGGGATAAACAGAAATTAACAAAGTGCAATGCCATTGCTGCCAAAGTCAACTTTTGTACCCATAAATCTAAATAAATGTAAGCTCTTATCTTGCTCCAAGATTCAAAATTGCCTGTTTATTAAATGTGAACTATAAAATTTAAGAGGCAGCTGTCAATCTTAAATGGCAACTTTGTGCAAGGATCTCGACTTCCAATACGAGCTTTTAAAGCTTCCTAGTCTTTTAGAAGTTTATTTACTATAGTAGAAAATTAAGTTAGGTTATATAAATTACCTCTTAAATTTCATAAATTATGCAATTGAGAGCATAATAATCTACCCAAAGTCACATGACTTATAAACCACAAATTTAAATTGTCCTGACTTCTGATTTCTGATTCCCTGATCCTTCACCTGTATGTTTCTTTCCTCACTTTTCTCTGTCTCATGTTTAGTCTGGTACCAGAGAGATGTTTTTCTTCTTTTGATTTTGATTGATTCATTTCTTTGGAATGCACGCATCTCTTTATCCCTGGGAAGGTGAAAGCAGCACACACAGAAAGTAAAATTAAATGCAGGAACACAGAAAGTGGCCATGCTTCATTAAGAGCAAATGGAGTAAGCCTATGTGTAGCAGAGCAACGATTTTGCCATTGCTATCTGATTTTCCACCTTACAGCATCTGTATGTTCCCTGCTCCTGTCTCATTAAAAGTTGCTGTTCGTTCACTGGGGTAATTTTAAAAGTCTGGAAGACATGGGATAAAGTTATTGTCCTACACATGAGAACTTAATTGCACTGGAAGTTTGTTAAGCTATTCTTTCTATAGTACATTTTGTGCTTATTATAATGAGAACTTGGAATAGACTCTGGTCAGTAGAAAGACAGCATCATCTGCTTTTCAATTAAATTATCCAGCTCAACAATTTCTTATTTACACTAATGCTATCACCAGATGGAGGGGAGGGCCTATCGTACCTACAGCTGACACTTTATTTTCTCTTCCAGATTCTAAGCCCTTACAATTTTCCTCATTCCAATCTGCGGGGGAAAATATCCATTTTCATATTTTAAGAACATGATTTCTTGGTGGACCTAAACTTAAAACCTTACTGAATAACACATTTTTAGAAAAGATGTTTTTCGGAAGAACCCTAAAGTTTCACTGTGACTGCCTTTCAGAACATCCAAAATCCCTAATAAACAAATTGTATTTCACTCTTATCCTAAGGAAAGACAACTAAACACCCTGTTTTATTTTAAACATACAATTGGGAATTATGTAATATAGTTGCTAACAATGATAGTACTTTTTGTTACTAGATAAATATGGACAAAACTGAAAAAGTTCTCACAGCCCTACTTTTCCTGTGCACAGACCTTCATATCACATTGGATCAATGACAAGTACACGTAGTAACTGAGACATCAACTATCAGCCAAAGAGAACTTCTCTATTCTTTTAGTTACTAGGTCAGAAGCCACGCTAGGGCCTTCTTGGACCTGTATTGGTTCAATTACTACAACGAAACACCTCCTACAGATAGCCCAAACTCCATGGGCCTTCTCCTATAGTGTTGTCATGAAGATCTGAAAAACTGCACTGTCTAAGCAGTAAACACTCACCTCAAAACCTCTGGAGATTCAGGTAAAGGGCTGGTTAGTGTGCATTTCTGGAATTCCTGAGAACATTTGGTTCTTTGTGAAGTACTTCAGTTAATGAGCTTAATTAAAAAGCAGCCAGCTAGCCACAGGCAAACCACAATCCAAAAAACTCCTACCTGATCAAAAGGTCTTTTGCTATGGCTTATTCACAGCCAAGCCAGCAGTAATGACATAACCTCCCTCCTCCTCCATAATACTGAAAATAGTTTTCAGGATATCAGGAACACCATCTCAGCCTCGGTCATATTCTACACTGACAGCATGGCTCAGGAGGTAAGGGCACTTGTTGCTAAGCCTGGCAAACATAGTTCAATTGTCTCATGTGACAGAAGAAGAGAACTGACCCCTGAAAATTGTCCACTGACCTCCACACATGTCCTGTGACATGTATAGATGCAAGTGTGTAAGCACACGCCACACTCATAAAAACAATGACCTCATCTTAGACTGTATGTACACAATTATTCATATCTCTTATAATTTGCTTACATACAAAATTTATTGGAGTTGTATTAAATGTTCATAGTTTCTTTCGAGCCCCTCTTTTTCAGAATACTGCAGTGGTGAAGATTGTTCCTCTACCCACTCTCGGTCCTTGTAAGTACACTTTATCAGCTCTCTGTACTTACTCTAAGCTCTGTTTAGCAACACTCCAAAGCCAGGGTGGTTTAATTTGGCACATGCAGCTGCAGGTTACAGACACATAATCCATGGTATGGAAAGAAAGAGGATATTTATTACAGTGTCAGAAGAGAGAAGTTTGTGCCCCAAAAAGGCAGGAGATCAAGGAAGCATGGGGAGGGAGGGTGGCTGCTGCCTAGCCTGTCTGAAATCCAACACTAAATCTTCAGAACCCTGCTTTATCACTGATCTGCAGCTCTGCCGTAAGTCTGACCTGTGCCTGGAACATCTAGTGATGTGAGTCCGTAAACCCATTTGCCCTCATGCCAGATTATGTTACATGCCAGGGCTTCACGGCGTACTGTTATCAAACAATTCTAGTGATATTTAAAGAATACATTTCCAGGACATCACAATGCAAAACTTTTAAAAGAAAGCTAATTTTAGTAATGAGACTCCTCAAAGTATGCACAGTCCATCTATCTGCACCATAAGTGCAGATAATTTGTTAGCATCCCTTAGGAAAAGGAAAGAAGTAAGATGGTGAATGCCATGAGGAAAGCTGTGTTGTGTTTTGTTTTGTTTTTTCATGTCTCAAATTTGACCAGAATTGGTTCTGTAAAACACATCTGAAATTTTTTTCAAAATAGTATTAAATTTTGGGGGTAGCTAGCCAAAGAATAAATTTTCATTATAATGCCCAGACAGAATTCCTATTAAAAAAAATCTCAAAGACCATACATTTTATAATGGGTTTTAGTCCAAATCCATAAAACCTCTGTAGTGTCTGTTTTGTTTTTAAATCTTACCTTATTGGCATTGTAAAGGGAACACATATGGATGTAGACGATGCAATCTTCTCTATGCTAAAAAGGAAAATATTTGCATCAACACTAATAATTTTCCGTTGAGGTAAGAGAAAGGATCATTCTCATTCCCCATGTTCTCTTCAGCACTGACACAGAATGAGTAGTGAATGAAAGAAGTGTTTAAAAGAGCTCATTTTCATGCACTACAGGTTCTAACCTTGTCTCCAGGAGCCAAGGTTGGTTCGTCCCATGCCAAATTAAATCTAAGATGCATGCAGTAATGAAAAGGGTAGCATTCCATGAAAAATTCCACTTTTTCAAGTTAAAGTAGCTAAGATTTATTAAAAATGCAGAAATTACAATGGCAATGTAACTTTGCAAATTAGAATGTACTTCTTAAATGTTTAAGCACTGTACTGTAAAGAATCAAACAGCTGAAGGCTTTCATGGCTTGTTACCTGAATCTTTTTCTGAAAGATGCACTGATAAGTAAACCACACACTCACCAAAGGTAAGGGATTTTTGTTCATTTTCCAGAGAGCAATGTACTGAATATATTTGAACAAATTGTCTTTCTCAAATGACCTAACTAATTCTCCTGCTCCTTGGATCACTGTTATACACCTTAGCACTTAAGCATAATGTTTTTGAGTTAGTACAACCTTCCCATGCAGCTTGGTCCTGAGCACAAGATGTATTGTGTTAGAGTAAGATACATCTCATTGTAAAAACCAAGATTACCAAAAGCTTAAGGAAACAGAAAGGAATAAAATAAAAAATCTAAAATAAATGTGTTTAAATACAGCAACTAGCTAGTTTTCTTTGAAAAAAACTTTTGCCTTTGCAGATGACAAATGTAAAAATATTCCAGAGGAACATAAAGAATTTTTAAAAAGTAATTTCTTTAGAATCCCTCTCTCTAAATATATTACAAGTCTAAAACCATAACATTTTCTAAATGTTTCTAGTTTGTCAATATGGAAATAAACAGATAACATTTTTCAAAGTGTTATATCTTAAATGATTCTTCCAGAACCTACCAATCCTCCTCCAATTCACAATCATATATTTAGGTACCTTTTGACCTCATTGGGGAAAAATAGTTATTGAACATTCAGAACAATATATAACTGTTAAATAATGTGTTTCTGTTGCTGGAACAAATGCCTAAGACTGCAGGTTAAAGGGTGGGGTGGGAGATTTAAGTGAAAAACCAGCTTGCTTCATTGCCTTTAAAACCATGGTAACATCATGATAAGTGGGAACAGTAGAGCAAAATTTCCACTTAATGGCCAGGAAAGTGGAGGCAGAAACTGGAGATGAAATCAAATCCTGTAGATGAATCCTATCTGGTGGGCATGTTCAAAGACACTGGCCTATAAATCCACTATCCTTGCCTAACGTGTGGCAGTTACGACAAAAGATAAACAGCTCCACACCATATGTGGATGGGTTTCAGCTGTGTTGCTCTGACTGTCGTGAAACTCACCATATCAACAGAGGTGGCATCAAACTCACAAAGATCCTCCTACCTTCTGTCTCTCTCCTCTGACAACGTCTGGTAGTAAAGCTGTGCATCACTATGTCCAGCTAAAGATTTGTTCATTTTTACTTTATATATGTGAGTGTTTGTCTACATGTATGTCTGCTCACCACATGAATGCACAGTGCCTGTGAAGGTCAAAAGAGGGCACTGAATCCCCTGAAACTGGACATAAAGCTGTGAGTCCTGCCAGTGAGAGAACTAAACCCAGGTCCTCTGCAACAGCAGCTAGTTCTCTTCACTGATGAGCCATTTTTCCAGCACCAATTTTCAACTTTTTTAATTCTATTTTTTTTTAATGAATGTGAAAATGGATGCCTGGTGAGTCATGTCTGGCACAAAATGCTTATTCACATATTTCATGAAGGAGTTAATATTGACATGAAAATAAGCACTGATTTTTTTTTACTGTTCTAGAATTTCTCTATGTTGCTTGGAAATACACTAAAGAAAAAAAAATAAAGGGAGCTTGCCCTCAAGTCATTTACAGTAGAGTCGGAAGGACACCTGCCTTAGCAAAAGTTTATTAAAGTGACTGCCAAAGAAACACCTATGTGAACACAAATTATTAAAACCCAGCCAGAACAATCTCCAAAAACTCTGAAGAAAGCAAAGTATAAGTGGGTCACCCGTGTCATGTTGTCCCATAGCCAGCTCCTCTTCCCTGACCCTTCACCTCACCCTGCTGTTTTCTGTCTCCAATGTGCCAACCCAGCTGCTGGAATCAGGAACTGAGCAGCCTCCCTGATGTACCTGCATTATTCCCAATTTGGCTAATCACAGCAAGCTTGATTTTTCAGTTAGTCATACTAGGCTCCCTATTCCATTTGGAAAGAACAGAACAAACAGTTCATTTTCAGGTAGATTTCTTTCTTCTCTTGATACAAGAAAATGGTCTGCTAGAAGTCTCCCAGTGTTAGGAAAAGATTGAAGGGGGAAAAAAAATCATCCTACCTTCACCAAGAGGCAAAATCCACAAATTCCTATCTTAAAAAAAAATTCTCTCTCCCCTTTAGGTAATAGATACACACATTTGTGACATGTTGAATGTGTGGTTTGATTATTCTATCCCCATTGCCAGTGGTTTCATGGTATAGTGATCACACCCATTCTCCAGAAAAGGAGTCTTTAAATCCTCATTGAGTTAAGCAATGCATAGAGCAAAATAATGCAAAATTATCACTGCCTTGCTGCTAATGACTGCAATAACAGCAGAGCCATAAAAATGAGAGAACAGTAATCAGGAAAACAGAAAGTAAAAATACATAAGAAACAAATGAAAAGGAAAGCTAATATGGTTGTTAGGTATATTAGAAGCACTGTTCAGACAGAAAGTAGAAAATCTGACCACTAAATAGCACAAAGAAGTCAAATCTTTTACGTTTGATAAATGGGTGCCTACAGCAGAAGCAATAGCTGAGTTTCTTTAATTACTGGCAGAGACATCTGCCCAGGAATTACCCAGGTTCCCAAGTCATTCTCCAAGGTCTAGCCTGGTGAGTAGCATTGATCACCCAAGCCCTATTTCTGCACAACTTGCCAGGTCTAACCTAGGTCTTGAATCCAGTGCCCTGGCCCAGGCTGACAAGCCCAGCCTACACTGCTGCCAAACTCTAGGATTCCTTTAGCACCTGCCCAACCTGTATCCTCAACAGGTCCTTTATTCCCTTAACAATATCTGATTTCCAAAGTGGTTGTACAAGTTTACATTCCCACAAGCAACGGAGGAGGGTTCCCCTTTCTCCACAACCTCTCTAGCATGTGTTGTCACTCGAGTTTTTTATCTTAGCCATTCTGATGAGTATAAGGTAAAATCTCAGGATCGTTTTCATTTGCATCTCTCTGATGGCTAAGGACAATGAACACCTCTTTAAGTGTTTTTCTGCCATTTTATATTCCTCTACAGTGAATTCTCTATTTAGCTCCATACCCCATTTTTTTAATTGGATTGCTTGATTTATTGCAATTGAAATCAATCTGGCACTTTCTCAGACAATTAGGAATAGTGCTTCCTCAAGATCCTGCTATACCACTCCTAGACATATATCCAAAATATGCTCAAGTACACAAGGACATTTGTTCAACCACATTTGTAGCAGCTTTATTCATAATAGCCAGAACCTGGAAACAACCCTGATGTCCCTCAGTTGAGGAATGGATACAGAAATTGTGGTACTTTTACACAATGGAATACTACTCAGCAATTAAAAATGAGGAAATCATGAAATTTGCAGGCAAATGGTAGAACCTAGAAATGGTTATCCTGAGTGAGGTATCCCAAAAGCAGAAAGACACACATGGAATATACTCACTTATACAGACATATAAGATAGGATAAACATACTGAAATATATAAAGAAGATAAACAAGAAAGAGGACCCGGGATAAGAGGATCAATACTCACTTAGAAAGACAAATGGGATGGACATTGGATGTAGGAGAAAACAAGTAACAGGACAGGAACCTACCACTGAGGGCCTCTGAAAGTCTCAACCTAGCAGTGTATAAAAGCAATTACTGAGACTCATAACCAAACCTTTGGCAGAGTACAGGGAATCATATGAAAGAAGGGGGTGTTAGTATGCCCTGGAGAGGATAGGAGCTCCACAAGGACCAAATATATCTGGGCACAGGGGTCTTTTGTGAGACTACTTCTCCAACCAAAGACCATTCATGGATATAACCTAGAACCCCTGCTTGGATGTAACCCATGGCAGCTCAGTATCCAAGTGGGTACCCTAGTAAGGGGAAAAGGGACTATTTCAGACATGAACTCAATGGCTGACTCTTTGACCTCCCCCAACACCCGAGGGAGGCACAGCCCTGCTAGGCCAAAGAGGAGGACTTTGCAGCTAGGCCTGAAGATACCTGATAAGCTAGGATCAGATGAAAGGGAAAGAGGTCCTCCCCTATCAGTGGACTTGGAAAGGGGCAGGGAGAAGATGAGGGAGGGAGGGTGGGGCTGGGAGGGAACGAGGGAGCAGGATACAGCTGGGATACAAAGTTAATAAACTGTAACTAATATTAAAAAATAAAAATTTAATTAAAAACTATATCTGAAAAGTGGTGCAGTTTGGGGTTGGTTTGTTTGATTGATTGGTTGATTGATTGATTGATTGATTGATCTGTTTGTCTACATTGGTGCTATCAAGATCAAATTAAACAGCTGGACACAGGATGGAAAGAAGCCTGCTGTGATTGTGCAGGCCTGAATTCCTAGCATTTCAGGAAGCAGAGGCAGAGGCAGGTGGATCACTGTAATTTTGATGTCAGCTTAGAACTCATTATGAACTCAAGGAAAGCAAAACCTTATATCAGAACTTTACAAGGGTGAGGTGATGCAAACTGCTATTAGTTAAATCCCAGGTAGTTTCTATAAACTGCAGATCAAATTGCAAATGTGCCCTGAGGGTAGTCCTTACTGGTGGTTCATTTACCAGCATCACTCAACCCTCACTGAGGTCCTTAGTGCTGGTCCAGCTTTCCATGGCCACCTTGCCTGTCTACAAACCAATACTGCTCTAATATACCACCAAGAACTTCTGAAAGTTCTCTTTTGAAGTAGAAAGCCACTATGGCCTACTGTGAAAGAAAGAAAATTTGAGACATCAAATCTTCAAGCCTTAGGTTTGGTTATAATAATGGTAGGTCCTGAACTTCAGTTATGAAATGAGAGATATTATTGTTCCCTCTTCATAGGATCCTTGTAGAGATTACATGTGATAATACATATATATAGAATATAGTATCCAATAAATGGTCTTTTAAATATACGTGTTCTCCAAGCCCTGGAGTTTTATTTCTCTGTCTCATCTAATTCCATCTGATATAATTTCATCCTGTCTCATTCTCTGCTAAGATCTATGTGCCATTGTTACTGCAGAATGTCTTCATAGTATATATCATTGTCTTCATGTGGTAATTATTGGTTTGATCTGATTGGTTGTTTAGCTTGGTTTCTGAGAAGGAATCTTCCAAATAAACAGCCTGACTTCACAATCCTCCAACATCAGCCTCCCAAATACGGTATGTTTTCAGGTGTACATCATCGCTCCTGTTAATCATCAGCTTTTAAGTATATAAAAAATTTGATGTATTTAAAGCCCAATTATTGGGTTCCCTTGTACCCCAAACAATCTATAGTCTATACATTTTCTATATGATACCTGGGTTTCTATTTTTCCTCCCTTTCCCAGTCTAATTCACCAAAAAGAAACCACCTCAAAAAAGCAAAACAAAAACAAAAAGCTGCATCTGAAACTGTTGAGAGCATCTAATGAGCTCTCCTGAGGATTAGTTCCTCACAACCACCATATAAGGCATAGATAAAAACTAAAACATACACTCAACTATAGAGATACAGCCTCACATGAGATATCAAACAGCATTTGCTCTTTGTCACACATATCTAGTCTTGGACATTTCCCTACTATGCCACAAGTAGTCTATCAAAAAAGTTCAAATGTTCTGAAAAAAAAAGCAATTCTCTAGATATATGTATATAGAAACAGATATTTAAGCACAAGCTACACCATTTTGAAAGAAATATACAGCTCTGTAAATGTAACTTTTATTCACCAGACGTAATTGTCATCTCAGAGGTTTACTGCTGAATAAGCCCACACTTTCTAGTTCTTTCTGAACTCTGGGTGGCTGGTTCAACTCAGCTGTTGTGGCTCAAGCTGACTAATTCAAACTGGCTTCTCTCAGCTTCTGAATTTCTCTGTTCCTGAACTCCATGAACTGAACTGAATGAACTCAACTGAACTCAACTCTACTGTGCCCTACTCTACTGTACTGTTTTCTCTACTGTACTGTTCTTAAGTCGCTTCCTTTTCCTATCTTCATGAGAGTTAGGTGTATTTGATCTCTGACTCATTCTGTCAAATCTTTCTCTGATTCATCACTTTGTCTGCCCCTTAATTAGTTAGTTCTACAAATTAACTTTCCCTTCATTGTTTGGTATTAAAGTTGTATACTAAGGGCATATCTGTATTCCAGCCAGAGGAATAAAGTTGTGATAACCAGATCACACAGACCTAGGTCTTTGTATGTGATCTCTTGCAGGAGCAGCCATGTAGGTGGATGAAAATTCCTCTCCACAGCAATTCATATATATCATTTCAGTTCTTTTTTTAATTTGACCAACACATTGAATTTTTTCTGGTACAGGCTAATACAAAATTCACATAAGAATAAACCCCTTCTGAGAAGAAGGGACTATATACATGAATCAAAAATTAAAAGAAAAGATAAAAGAGTAGACACACACAGAAACACTGTGATGTCAGTAAACATAGCTATGTTAACTGACGATATTTTTAAAAAGTATTCAAATGTATTAGCCATGTTATGATATGTTTTGCAGTAATAATATACTATACAGATAAAAATATTGATTTTTGTTATTACTACAAAGCTAATATTTTAGAAGACTGTGCCAATATGAAAGCTTATGAGTGTCTAGAAACCAAAACACAAAATTATATATACTTACCTAGTCACTGATAGCAATGGAGTCATCAGACCTTCTTATGCTGAAGACCATAACTACCAAACAACGCAGAGGACATGTGCCTTTCTTCACAGGCAGCAAGCTCCTTCAAAACAGAAGATGCTTTATACCTCATATTGTATTTTATATTTTATATATTTTATATTGTAGTTGCTTTTCTGTTGCTTTGATAGAACATTGACCAAAAGCAGTTTGGGGAGGAAAGGGTTTACTTTCCTTATAGATTACAGCTCATTCATGGTAGGAACCAGGAAGCATGAACTGAAGCAGAGAACAAACTTATTGGTCTGCTTCCTCGGGCTTGCTGAGCTACCTGTCTGATACAACCAGCCAACCTGCCCAGGGACAGCACTGCCCATAGTGGGATAGGCCCTTCCACATCAATTAGCAATCAAGAAAAAAAATGGCCCCACAGACATGCCCACGGGACAATATGATGAAAGCAATTCTTCAACTTAGAGTCCCTCTTTCCAGATATGTCTTGGATTCTTTAAGCTGGCAAAAATGATCACATTCCATTTGCTGTCAATTTTGACACATAATAAAATTTAAGCTATGCCTTTTCAATGTCTTGTGCCCACAATACCTTGTTAATATTGCAATATAAAACACAGTCTAAAAGTCTTTAAATTTTTCAATACTTCCAAAATCTTTTAAAAAAAAATCCAGGGTCGTTTACATGTGGATTCTTATAAAACAAGTTTCATGTTTTTTATGCTGATAAGGAAGAACCAGAAGACGGTTACAATCTAATGAAATCAAAGCCAACATTGTACAGTGAAAATCCAATTCTGCAGCTCTGTGTCTGGCATTTGGATGTTATCCTTGGTCCTGGCATCTCCAATAGTCCGGAGTCCGCACTACAAATATGGCTGTACCTTCACCAATAACCTCCTGGCCTCTCTTTAAGACCTCTAATCCTGCCAAATGGTACCAAGCCTCAGCTTCTCTCCATGACCCCCTTCAGTCCAAAGCTCTTCATTGAAACTGAAGCTACACAATCATCAATGGCCTTTTACAGTGCCACTGCCAATCCTGCTTTCATACTACCAAAGACAGTATCACACAGGAGATACACACAACAAAATTCATCTCCCCTTGGCCACCTCTGGACCACAATGTCTATGTGCTGACCCTGAAGAAATGGTTTTTGAAGATTTCGCCTCAGTGATGCTGGTTTATTAATCACCACTGATTCTTTAGTTCTGCCTAACTAGTATACACTGTCCCAGCAAAGCAAAGGTTCACTTCTACAGATTCTTAATCCAACATATCACATGAATGACCCTGATAGGCTCTTTGCTTTTCTCTGGACTGTCACAAGCCAGGCTTTCAAAGCCTGCACATCTTGCAACACTTCTATCATCCAAAACTC
>CM053765.1:46350604-46362680 GCA_028658305.1 Pachyuromys duprasi | reverse complement strand
TATCTTAAGTGTGGGCTTGTCAAATTGAAAACCTAGTATAACACATATTAATATGTTCAACTTGCCTTTGCAAACTGGCCAATCAGAACAGGTAATCGCTCTGTTTTAGGACAGTGGGGGGAGAGAGTAGAATGGATGAGTGTCAGGATTGATAGTACTCTAACAAAATCACAATGTAATCTTTAATCAAACTCTTGCCATATCCTTTCAGTCAACTTTAACAGTCTGATCCTTGAATTATAACCTTTAAAAAAGCTAAATTTGTACAAACTTTTCTTGCTTCTAAACCATACTTTTATACACTACACATTTTTAACATGATTATCTTTTCTGTCTTCTCTACTCACCTATAAATATCAGTCTGTCTAATGTTATTGACCCTATAATGTATTGCTAGATCACTGTATTTTCCATATGAAACCAAATAAAAATAATTAGGCTACTACATAATCTTTAAGTAGTCATGTCTAAAGCTATTTCAGTCTATCCTAGATACACATTTTCTAGGAAATATTGACTAGCATTCTAACTTCATTTACACTAGTGAAACTATGTTGTCTCTCTTCAATCATCATTTCAAAGAGAAGGCAAAATGTATTCTGAAAAAATAAAGGCCATGGAACAGAATAACCGAAAGAAATGTTTTCCTTAGATGTGTTTTGGACAAGAAAACATGGTTAGAATGGAAATAAAACATTGAGAATAGAGTGCATCATAAACTTTCCTACCACTATATAGTTTAGATTGCATAAGTTCCTAAACATATTTTATATATATTTAAAAATATATATATATAGTATCTCAAACTATTTTTGCTATTAATTCTTGCTCTCTAAAGGAAACCTATGACAAATCTGCATTATTGCCAGTCATTTCTGGTGCCAAAAAATTCCAATGAATCTATTGCATAGTTAATGTGTTCTGAATGCAAATTTTATATTGAAAGAGAGAGAATTCTGTTCCTTTACATTTATTTAGTGAACATCACCATGGTAACTGAACACTTTCAGAAGACTAATTTGTGGCACAAAAAAATTACAAAGAAAGATATTATATTTTCTATGTTTTGTAGTTTTAAAAGTGAGGGCTGATACTTTGGAAAGAAAAAGGATCAAAGAAATAATATGGACAGAAGCAAACCCTTTTGTTATATATAAAGATTCTGATCTCTCAAGACTCTGATAAAAGAAATCCATGAAGTCTCTTAAGACTACTGTGATGGCTATTCTTGGTGTCAACTTGACCACAACTGAAAATAACGAAACCCAAATGGCTAGATACACCTGTGAGGGATTTTCATAACTAAATCATTTGCAGTGGGAAGAACAATATTTAATGTGGCTCTTTTAAGGTGGGAAAATTCACTTTCATTTAATCTGGGCCATGCCTTCTAGTATATATACCTACTTAAAGGATGTGGACAAAGGATGCCCTCAATCTGCCTGGCAAGTTCATTCCTACACTGGAGTTATAGGCTATTTCTTCAGGATTCTGGTGTATACTAAAGACCAGCTGAGGCAAACAAATTCATGAACTGAAGAATACTGGATTCTTAAACTTTCCATTGGTAGATAGCCATTGGTGGACTAGCAGGACCACCACCTGTAAGCCACTGTAAGCCACTATAGTAATTCTCCTTTAAATATATGTGTGTGTTTTAATTTCATATGAAAATATTTAAATTATATATATGTGTGTGTTCATTCTTTCAGTCCTCTTCCTCCAGAGAACCCTGACTGATACACCTATGTTGACGCAATCTACAAGTCCTTTGTCTACATACAGAACCCAGTCTCAGAGTAAAGCCATTGCCTTCTAGCAATCTGCTTTGTTTACACAATCATATTTCAGATCACTCAGCTCTATCAGTTCTCATTATTAAAACACTATTTGGATGAGGAGTCTTTAAATATGATTCAGAATACAATTAATTTCTCCAAACACTGATTTCAAAATATTTATGGTAACAAGCAAAGAAGTAATAGATTATAAGGTAAAATGTACATGATTTTGAAATGGTATTTTTTATTTATGCAAAAAATGTCACAAACTGTAAAGATCACCCTGGTTGGATGCTAGCAGGTTGTCCTATCAGTTTCTTAATTCCAGTAGAAGACCTAAGACTTCAGTATCAGAAACAAAGGAAATTTCTTCCTCAGAAAAATAACAACATTCGCACTATTTGTCTAAACAGACATTGCAATGCTAAAATAAACTAGGCCAGTGATGTTTACATATTCAATGAGCTGTTACAGAAAGAAAACAAAAACAAGTTTAGGATATCAACACTTCTTTAGTGAGCATAACTAATCTCTGCTCAAGAGGAAAACTCTACGTTCAGCACAGCAGACAATGTGGATATTGATTTGATTTGGATATTGATTTGATATTGATTCTATCTTCTGAAGCCATTTGCTATGTAAGTATGTTTGAATAAAGAAATATACCAGAGTGGTCAGCAGGCACCTTGCTTACAAATTATCAAAGACATTTAGAGGATTGTCTATAAACAATAACTATTTGTTGGTGCTACACTGTCTTAGCCTCTCTAGAAATTTTTTCTTATGAATAGAATACTTCATCAGCCATAATAATTAATCTGAACAAGAGGCTCAATCCTGTTTCCTGCTTAGTTTTGCTAATTAAGCGTCGATAGATTACATGTATTGTTTGTAGCTAATTTGATTCTTTTGGTGACAGTAGTCACTGTGCTCTGACTGTCATCAAAGGGATGCCTTTGTTATGTGATTTTTGTATATCACCATCAGACAGCAAACATTACAAACAGTCAAATATATAATACAAATTAGCTTCAATGGGCACAAGGGCATGAAGAGAGTCACCTTCATTCCTGAACAATGACGGTCTACTGTTGAGACTAACTAAAAATACTTACCAACTGTTGACAAGAAAAACAATGCATAAAACTTAAGAAGAGAGCTGTTTCTCAACTGCCCAATGTGTATTTACTTTTTTTTTTTATTAGATGCATCAGGGAGGTGATATGATAGCATTAGGATGAAATAGCAAATGCACAAGTTCTTTCTCTATAGGTGAGAAGAGCAAGGTGACATGTATAACAGCTGTACACCATTGACTTATGCTGGAAACCTGGTGACTTCCAGTGACTATAACCTCCTGAGTCAAGGCCTTACTGATCACTGATCTCTACTAATGTACAGGCTCAGGAGAGAGAGGAAGAACACATGAAGGGCAAGCAGCCCTTGGTTCCTCATATAGGTCACTGTATTTTGTATACTAAGGCAACACCTAATTTTCCCGAAGACAATCCCAAATACACATGGTGCCTTGGGAAGAATGTGATATTTCCATTTCATGAGTTCTAAGAAGAGCCTGTACTTGTTAGAAAATAGCGGTTGCCGGTTTTCTTCAGTATGGTCTTCCAGATAGCTCATAACCTTAAGGATCACAGGTCCATTAAAACAACTGAGTTTGGCCACTGTTTTTCAAAGGACTGTAATAAATCCAACCTTTATTTTTGTCTATGGTAACAGGTAGTGTGCATCTACCTTTTCTAATTCTAGCTTTTCTTTTTTGTGTTTTAATTTTTTAATTTTATTTTTTTCACAATTTATTCATTATATACCCCAATTGAAGCCCCCTCCATCAACTCCTCCTTGTCCCACCCTTCTTCCCTCTTCCCCCTATCTCCTTCCCCTAGTCCACTGAAAGGGGGAGTTTTCCTCCTTTGCCATCTGCCCATAGTCTAACCAATATCGCCTGAATCATCTTCATCTGCGGCCTGGTAAGGCTACATTGCCAGGGTCAAGTGATCAAAGAACAGGCAACCAAGTAATTCTACCTTTTCTTATTATAGCTAGAAATAATTTTAAGACAGTTTCTGAAGATATAGTTGCAGTGATTAACGGTCTCTACAGATGGCAGAAGGCATATAGACTTCATCAAAAACTCAGATAACAAGTTCATTATGGATGAGGTGTATAATGTAATAAACATTGCTGTCAGGATACAAATGGCCCCAAGGGTGTGGCACAGTTATTTTCAATGGTATGGCTATAGTCAGCTAATCATACAGAAATATTAGTTTCATAACCTGAAAAAAAAAGCATGTTCACAGCAAGGAATCAACACTACCTCCTAGGTACAGTTAGCCTGCCAGCTGGTGAGAGCTCCAGTCACTCATTACAGGATAAATAGCTAATTTGCAGTAAGCATTAGAAGTCCTATATACAGAAGTGATCTCTGCATTAGAAGTATGAGTCCTTTAATTCAAACTTAATCTATGATGGTGAGTGTGTTGTCATGACAGCGCTGGACCTGGGATGAAATGGTAACTATCTTGGCAGAACAAGCCTTATCACAAGCCTTATCACTAGCTTAATTCTAGTTGATTTTACTAAATAATGAACCCTTCCATGGATACCTGCATGAGCGAGCAAACAATTAGAACCACAGCTACAATTCAATTCCTTGGCTTCATAAGCCTAAAAAGTATATGTTTTATTTGACAGTCACAATTTTTGTGTCAGGTCAGCAACAAGGATATTTGTCATGAGTTATAGCTGGTAAAAATATAACAAGTTTT
This sequence comes from Pachyuromys duprasi, assembly GCA_028658305.1. Lineage (NCBI taxonomy): Eukaryota > Metazoa > Chordata > Mammalia > Rodentia > Muridae > Pachyuromys > Pachyuromys duprasi. The sequence continues at coordinate 46,358,113 of CM053765.1, read as the reverse complement.
GTCAAGAGGAGCGTTGGCCAGAGTGTTGTTCACTGTGTAGAGTAGTGTTTCTCAACCTTCCTAATTCTGTGACCCTTTAATACAGTTCCTCATGTTGAGGGGAACCCCAACCATAAAATTATTGTGTTGCTACTTCCTAGCCGTAATCTTTCTACTGTTATAAATCATAATGTAAGTATCTGATATGCAGGATATTTGATATGTGACTCCCCCCCAAGGGAGTCACAACTCACATGTTGAGAACCACTAGTGTAGAGTAATTGTTCATATTTTCACTTTTAGCAGACGGGTGGGCACACATTCATGCTTGCATGTGGCAGTCAAAGGACAATGTTATGGAGTTGATTCTCTTATCCCACCTTTATTACAGTTCCGGAGAATTGACTCAGGTCATCAGTCTTGTATTGTAGAGCAACAAAGCTAATTGAGCAGTCTCTCTGGCCCATTTTATTGACTTTTGATGTGTGAATACATCACGAAGCCAAGAGCACGACCAAGTCACCAACCACGACCATCTCCTTCAAAAATTTTCTTATATCCCTTTTCCAGTTAGTGCCTCCTTTTGTTAAATATCAGATGGCTTTTAACCAAATGGATAAAATTAGCTGATTTTCCAATTTCTCCTGTGAGGTAAAAACTATATTTTTTACTAGAGAAAGCATGATAAATGATTTCTGTTGGGTGTAAGTATGTGCTTTATGGTCCCAGTCCGGCTAAAAGGTGGCACTAAAAGAAACCAAGAAAGTTTTCCATCAGTTATTCTCAGTGTCATTCAGATAAGACATTGAAATAGTTATTAAGTTTCACTTTAGTCAATGGAAATTTTCATTTTGAGATTTTTTTTCTGTCAAGCGTGATCTTCTTGCAATATTTAGATGGTTGCTGGAATATAATGCCTTGATTTTCTTTCAAGAAGTTTTTTGTCTATTTTTTCTCAGAGTTGGTGCTCAGGAAAGAAAAGCAGTTCTGTTATATTCTTCTGAAGGCAAACGAGGATAATTTGAATGCTCTTTTCATCTTTCAAGGAATCATAGCTTTTCTTGTTTTAGTGCTTTTCAAAGGAAAGATTTTACCTTCATAGCCTTTGAAATATGAAAAAAAAAAGTTTATGCTTACATGTCACTCTAACATGGTATGAAACCACAGTAAACGAAATCATATTCATACATGTGGTTTATCATACTATAAATCAAGTATCATTTAAATAGTTAAGCATGGAAAGCCGATGTCCTGCATTATGCACCATGAGATTTTCAGGTCTCACAGTCTGGATGCCTGAAAATTATCTGAACTGGAATTTTTCATGCAATCGGTCTTAGGATGAATTCTTATTCATGAGAAAAAGTTAAACTGTAATATGCAAGCATCTTAAGTTTGATGCACCAATAAAGATTATCAGATTAATTATTGACCAATAACAAATAATGCACAAGGTACATGCAACATGCCATGTGATATTCATCACAAGGTTAATAGTTCATTGTCCAGGTTTTTTTTCCCCTGGTGGCATCTTTAAAATTCATAGTTTTAAAACAGTGTCCTCTTTTATTAATATAATCCCAATGCCAGAGATACAGCCTAAGAACTTGGGCCTCACTTCATCTTGAAATATAACATCAAAATGTATTATAAATAAAATACTTATTTTCAGACAGAGGCCTTAAAGACGTTTAGAAAAGCCAGAAATACATAATTGATATTCATTGTTTTACTGTCTTCATATACTTTAATAGAAAGGACTGTAAGATTTTTCTAAAATTAAAATAGTATTCAATCTACTATATAAATACAATTTTCAAGAAAGTCTTTAAATGAGCAAAATATTACTAGTCAAAATGCATTTAATGAAATTAGTAACACATAAGCAAGTAGGAATCAGAAAACAATAATGGAGTAGGAGGTGATAAAGTCTACCCATACAATACAGGGGCATAAGTCACTTTTATATATATATATATATATATATATATATAATCTTTCTTTTGCTCTATCTTACTAAATAGTACAACATGTTCATTAGAGAGTGGGGGGAATTTTCAAACTTCCTTGGTAGACTTTGTATCATTACTTACTTTAGAACATCTCTCCACTTCCTAATCTGTCCACAGATAACACTTTGCTTCCATATACCTTAATTCTTATACTTGTGAGATACACTCAGCGACGCCATGCAGTAGGCTTACTTCTCCAGCCGAATCTTTCCCATCCTGTTAAATTACTATCGCCATCCAACTTAAGTGCCAGTTTTGTCCTTAAGCTGGAAGGAATCCAGCACAAAATATTGAATTAGAAAAGGAGTCTTTAAAGAAATTATCTGCAGAAATTTTCTTCCCCAACTGCTGAGTATGAATTCTGAAATCAAAGAGATGCAGAGCAGGTAGGTGGCAAGAGATAGGTGGTGAAAGTTGCATGTTGTTAATATATTTAGTCTTACTAAAGTGTGTACTTAAAATAGCTGCCATAATAAGTTTTTTTTAAACTTTTTATTGGTTCTTTGTGAATTTCACATGATGAACCCCAACCCTACTCATGTTTCTCTCCCTTCATAACCACCTTCCAACCTTTCAACCTCCTGCCCAACAGAGAAAAAAAAAATCTTATTGTGGAAGCTATAGTGTGTCGCAGTGTGTCCCATTGTATTCTCTTTTGTCTATACTTCTTTCCTTACAAATGTTTGTTGCAATGAGTCTTGGTCTGGTTTGAGGCCTCTGGCTTCTGCTGGGCTTTCAACACTAGAACCTCACTGGGACTCCTCTCACATGGTTTGTTGTTGCCTGTGTTATGGAGATCCTGCACCTTTGGATCTGTGGGATCATGCAATCCAGTGCTTCACTGATAGGGTAGATATTGGGGTAAGCCAATTCAAAGCCCTGAATCTGAGCCTGAGCAGTATCTGAACTGGCCAGCCCACCATTTCTCCTGTACTCACAGCACCAGAGTGAGCTCTCTTGGGCCCTGTCTAGCTGGCCCATCCAATGCAACAGCCAGCAAAGGGCAGGGCAAACTCCCCTGCTCTCATGCCCGCTAGCCTGCCTCATCTGCATCCATGTTCTCAGGGTCAGTTCAACTGTGCTGAGCAGGCAAGGTACAGAGCGTATAATTCTGAGTCCTGCAGCTGGTGAGGGGCAGGGCCAGCAATAAGATAAAATTTAAAAGCTGTGTCAGAAGCACTTACTTTGTAACTTCCTCCCCTTTCCAATTTATTCAACATACTACTTAACATTTCTGAGCATAGTATCTCTGAACGGTAAAGTGAGAATAATATAATAATTTACCTATCCCACATAGTCTTTTTAGAATTGAATTTAAAAGTGTCTGCCAGTTAGGTTTGTTTATTTGCTACTGTTTTCTTTTCTTTTTTCTTTTTTTGTCGACTTAACATAAATGAAAAACTTCTGAAAAGAGAAAAACTCAATAAAGAAAACATCTCCATCAGATCAGCCTGTAGGCAAGCCCGTGGGGTATTTTTCCTGATTAATGATTGATGTGGAAGGGCCCAGCTCACTGCGGGTGTGTCACCCCTGAGCAGATGGCCCTGGGCTATATAGAAAAGCAAGCTGAGGAGCTGGAAAATCGGCTCCCAGGTTAAGACTACTAGCAGCTCTTCTATAATGTTCTGAGCTTCATCTCCAGCATCCACAACCATTTAGTGATTCACAACAATTTGTAAACATGCTCTTCTGGCTTCTATGAGCACCATGCACACAAATAATGCTCAGATACACATGCAAGCAGACACTCAAACATATAAAAATTTAAAATAAAATTTAAAAAAGTAATCTGAGAGAGTCATGGATTGGGGCATGTTCTCCAGAAAAGTCCATTGAAATGCACTGCTTTGGAAGAAAATGCATTTAACCATTACCATGTGTGTCTACAGATTGTTTAATGAGCAGCAACTGTTAGAAAAGGCATATGAGAATGTGCCCTGATCTTTTTATGAAGCATAGAATACAGGAATTCATAGAATACATAGAATTACAGGAAGAATAGAAAACAGTTACTGCCAATGAAAGATGAAAAACTTCAGTAGGTAACATATTTTGTCTATGCCAGCTCTATGTATGATTTACTTAATCAGTTATATTTCCTCCAAAAAAATTTCCTTTCTAGATGAAAGAGTAAGGCTCATAGACAGTCTGAAGATAATGAAAATTACAAGCCTCAGGAAGCTCACGAAACTTTCAAGATTCAGTAAGCTTACAAAATTGTAAGATCAAGGAGAGTGCAATGGATGTAATAAAAGCAGTAAATAATTGCTGGAGAGAAGGAGACTCTTCAGTCGAGCCACTTGAAACATTTTGCTCTGCCTATGCAGCTTCCATGAGTCATGCTTGGTAGGGCCTTTCAGTAATACAACTCTCTTGAATTAGCCATGTTCCTGTTTGTGACCCCCTCAAAAATTTTTCATTCGACAAGCAATTCTTGTGTGGAATCATTTCTTTGGTCTCTTCACTGCTTTGTCTGTGGTAAGTAGTTCATGTCTGCCCAGGGAAAGTCACATGAGGATTATTAAACACAAGAAGGTTAGTAAGAAAAATTGAGGAAAAATGTTCCAATCAACAATTTGCCATGGTCCAGGATTATGTTTACAATAGCACATAGTTTCCTTTGGGGAGAAAAGCTAATTTTAACACTAGGGATGTCAAATTTTGATAAAATTAATTGATGAGAACAAAAATAATTTGACAGTTATAAAGATTAATTATGAATTGTATTTCCCATACGATTTTCATTTGTAGCATGGATGGTTCTGTGCTAACTCAAATTAAAAGTTTAAAAAAAAATCGCCAGCACAGGACAGAAACACATCTAAGTGACCCATTAGATTTCCTTGTAGTGTCCTTACCCAAAATGCATATTAAAATGTTTGAGGTTACTTCTATTTAGGAAAAGAAATCTTTTACAGAAGTAAAACACTGCATGAGAAAAAAAAAAGACTGTTTTGCATTAAACTGGCCCGATTTACCTTTATTGCCCACAGTGAGAGCTGAATCAGAAGAAACTGAAGACAGCAGGACCCAGTGGCCTCGGTGGCAAAGATAGATGGGCATTGCTCCCAGCAGTGCTCAGGAAGGCAGGTGGCATGTTAATGCTGACACCAGAGCAGAAAGAGGAGTCACTGAAAGTTGACCTGGGTAAGCCATAATGGATAACATTGTTCCCGTGACCATACTGGAGAAATTGTTTCACAATAGAGCACAAATACATTTCTCAGAGCATGAGTTTCTTTGTGAGCCTTGTTGTGCTATAACTTTGTAGAAATTACAATTCCCGACTCTCAGTTTTAAATAATTCCTCTCAAGAATGCTTCTGAAAAGTATAACATCTTTGAAGCCGTGGTGGATTGTGTAACTAGTCAATAAAAAGAAAATGCATTTTCATTGTGCTTTCCGTGGAGAAATTTACACACTCACTCTGTTAAATGTGGGACAGCATATAACTTGATTTGAACGCTGCAATATGAGAGGGAACATGTACCAGCTCAAGAGGAAGCTTGGGGAGTCGTGCATGCTTTGTCAGTCTATTGCTCCTGATTCCATAACAATTGGCCAATTTCACACCTTGTCTAAGTCCTAGAGTTAAAACAGCATGAATGGAGTAACAGCCTGCCTATGCTGCATATAAAGCACAGAATAAGATAGGCAATTTTTTCTTTAAGAGGCTTAGATTAGATTGGGAGAATAGCTTTATTGGTAAAGTACTTGCCACACAGGCATGGGAAGATACGTTCAAACCCCAGCCCTCACATAAAAACAAAAAAAAAATCTGAGCATGGTGGTATGTATTTACAATTCTATCACTAGGGAGGTAGAGGTGAATCCCTAGGGTTTGTGAACATTCAGGCTAATCTGTCTAGCAAGTTCCAGGCCACTAGAAACACTGTCTCAGAAAACAGGGTAGAAGGCTCCTGAGGAGTGTCATCTGTTGTCTAACCTTCACCTGTATATTCATGTGCACTTGCATCCTACACACATACAATCATACATACACACATAACACAATATAAAATAGGCAGAAATTTGGAGAGCTGTTTGTTACCTCTGCATAGCTCTGACTGATAAGAGATGGTATTTCTCACACTGCCATGGAGTAAGCCAAAGAGAAGCCTGTGTGATATATACATTCATTAATATTTTATGGCCGTATACACGGCAGCTCCATCAGGAAATGGAATTGTTAAGAATGAGGGAATATGCACTTTATTTCTAAAACAAGCAGGCTTCCAGAAGATAAAGCCACTGTGCGTGCATTTAAATCAAAGGTAATTCTTAACATGAAAGCAAGCTATGCTCCAAAACATAACTTTAGTCAGAATACATCTTACAAAAAAAAAGGGTTTTAAAAATGCAGCCTTTTAATATGCTAGTTCCTTAATACTAAATTTTGAAAAGTTAGTATAATTTAATGGTTTACATATTAAAATGATAGGCAACATATACTTAGTGTACGAGTCTTGTACTAGTTCCCCAAAGAAATAGATCAAAAAGGATATATGTATGTATGTGTTTGTGTGTGTGTGAGCGTATTTGTGTTTGTGATATATGTGGATTATATAAATATACATATTCTATGTACAGCTTATATATGGATATGATCTATTATCCAGGCATACTAATCATATCATTTGGGTAATAATTACACACAAAGAGAAGTATAAGGAACTAGCCCTTCTGATTATGCAAGCTGATAAACCCAAGACCAACAGTCATCACGCTGTAAGCCAAGTACTGCTAATAGTCTTGAGTTTCAACCAAGGATGAGTTCAAGTCCAGTGGCAGAAGTCCAGTGGCCCTCTCAAGAACAATCAAGCTAAGAGAACAAACTCCTTTTTACTCAGTCTTTTTTTTTTCACTCTATCCACACCTCTCATAAACTGTGTGGCCCATGCTCAGTAGGAAGGCAACCTTCTTGACTCATTTGCCACATTAAATGTTAATCTCATTTCCAAACAAAAACATATTCAAGACAGTACAAAAATTATATTTGAACAAATAGCTTGACACTCCATGTACCAGTCAAGTTGGCCCATTAAATTGTCACAATTTGTTAAATATTAAGATTAGCTAAAAATAACTTGTAGTTCAGAGGATCTAACATACACCTCTATAATACCTCAGAATCAGTAAGAACAGCATTCTAATATTTGTTTTTAGGTTTAGCGGCTCCATGCTATGCTTGTATTTGGGTTCTAGAACTAGAGAAGGGACTCTGTGTACTCAGATTATCACTTATTCATATTGGTATCCAGCTTTAAGTTTCCAAGAACTCTAATACTACCAACAAACATTTATAGTTAGATTGGAAGGGCATAGTGTTTCTCAGATACCACTGCATTAATTGGGGTTATAAGCTACCCCAAGACAACATCTTAAAAGGAATAAGCATGCATTCCATGAGTCAAAAATATATTTTTTAATTTATTTATTTTTATCTCAATCACAGGTTAGGTACTTTGAATCCCAGGCGTAGCCCCCTCCCTCAGTCCCTCCTACCCTCCCACTCCCT
>CM053765.1:46319935-46344354 GCA_028658305.1 Pachyuromys duprasi | reverse complement strand
GGCTTGATCGCGAGTCTTAATATCTGCTCTGATACATCGCTACATTGACCCCCCCCCCAGAGGTCCTCTTTGGCATGCTCCTATTCTGTTGCTTGTTTTCTCCTCCACTCAATGTCCATCCCATTTGTTCGTTCAAACAAGCATTGATCATACCAATCTGGGTCCTCCTTCTTGTATGTCCTCCCTAGGTGTGTAGATTTCAGCTTGAACTTCCTATCCTATAGGTCTATATAAGTGAGTATATACCATATGTTTCTTTCTGCTTTTGGGATACCTCACTCAGTATGATCGTTTCCAGGTCCCACCATTTGCCTGCGAATTTCATGATTTCCTCCTTTTTAATTGCTGAGTAATATTCCATTGTGTAAAAGTACCACAATTTCTGTATCCATTCCTCATACCACTTCTAAAGTAGAAAATCCATGAAATTGTGCATTAGCTCTATGTTTTTTATATCATAGGGACTACTTCCATACTCATTTGCTAAGGTTTAAGGTACTCAAACACAACCCAACATAAAATCATCAAAGCTAAATAAGGCTTTAATGGAAAGAGATAGACTATTTCTAATCATCCTCTCACAGTTGAATCTAAAAATATGTTTACAAACTCATTTATTTCTTACCCTTATATGCCTCTAAGTACACTTTGTGGGTAGGATAATTTTTAATCATTAACTGCAACAACTTGCCCTCTCTTTTTCCTGTTCTGTATTCTTTACCTTAACTCAGGTAAGCACCAGATCATGCTCTTTGGAGATGAATATGGAGAGGGAGAACAGGCTAAATCATCATGTTATTTGACATAGTCTAAGCTTTGAGATTTCCTAAATGAAATTAAAAGGGGACTCTTTCAACCAATGGCACTGCAGTAGCCACAAACACAAGAGAAAAAGATGTTCCTTGGAAATGAGGTAGACAAGAAGGATTTTTTTGGGGGGGGGGGGGAGGGGGTAAGAGAAGAAAGAAAACAGAAACACTGTTCTATATAGGAGTGTGGAACAGAGAACAGTTTTCTTCCACTTCCCAGCAGCACCTCCATGGTAGGAAGCAGAGTCCTGAGAGAAAACATCTGTGTGCAGTAGGAGCAAACCCCAGAAGCTAAAGCTAGTCTCTGAAACATGTACTATAAGCAAGAGTGTTATATAAATAGCTTATTGGCAAGCATATTAGGCAGGGTTCTCAAAACCACAGAACTAATAGTACATAACTGTTTCAAAAGTGTATTCATTGTACTGCCTTACACATTGAGAGTTGGATAATCCTTGTGACTGTCTGTATGCTGGGAAGTTAAGAACTCATAGCTGCTCAGCCCATGAAGCTAAATACCTGAGCATTCTCAACAAGGAACTAAAGGCCTGAACGCTTCCTGGAGGGTCACAGGTATTTATTCCAGGATGGCTGATGACAGTCGGGGATATCAATAGCAGCATGATAGACTCACTTCCTCAAGAAGAGAAAGCAAACAGTTAGCAATTTTTCCTAGGACTCCTTTATATCTGGGATAGTCTTTGGAAGTTATCGCCTACTTTAAAAGCAGGTTTTCCCACTTCACCTTATCCACTCTGGAAACATTCCCAACTGGAACACCTGAAGGTGTGCCTTCCAGGTAACTCCAGGCCCTATTACAATGGCAACCAAGATCAATAATGGCAAACTATGTAGGGGATAAAAAGGTTACGGACCCAGGAGATCACTCCTTTCTACATGGGAGACAAACTGGAACTAGAGCAGGCACTGAAAGGCTGTCCCACTTGATCTGAGAGTAAGCAACTGTCCTCCTCCCATCTCCAGCAGATCCTTTGTCTATCCTTTCAAATCTTCTCTGAACTCTGAGGGGGAGGCCTAAAGAAACAAATGAAGGTACGTGACATGCATCTTTTCTGACCTTTAATGTATATCCATGTCCTATGATAACACACTATCCATTTGAACTCCTTGAACAGAAAATGGAAAATGATAAACATTATTATCTCAGGCCTATCCTTCCTTGAATAATTGTAATGTGTTAATATAAATAAAATATCTATTTTTCATAAATGCTACTTCCATGATCTCTAACACTCCCAGAATCCATTCACTACATCCTCACTATTAGTGAGCAAGAGTATGTTCCCTGGACTCCCTCAGGTTCCGGGGGCCACTCCCATCTACGGGAGTGCAGGAGGCTGCCAGATGTGCTTGTGGGTGTGTTCACACGGAGCTGTGGAGACACAGATGGTCACCAGGGGTCCACACTGAGGCAAGTCTCACTTCCCAGCAGGGTTCACCCCAGTTGCTCTTTGTCACTCCTCCCTTGCAGGGCTCAAGTTCCCCAGCCCAGACCAAGGCTTTCATCACCTTGAAGCCCTGGCTCTGAATCCTGTGTGCTGGAGAAACACAAGCCTATTTTGGAACTGAAGCCAGTGCAGCTCTCTCTCTCTATGTCATATGTGCCCGTGCATTTATGTGTGTACCTGTGTGTTAGGTAAAGAAGAATCATGGAATGCCACTTTGGAGATTCTTCTTCCTGACATCTCTGTTTCCACACAGCAGAAAGTAGGGCCACAGAAGTGTTAACCCTTATTGCAAAACACTCTTAGGACCTAGAAAAATGGGCTGAGTAGCTTTCCTTGACAAGAAAGCAGGCCAGGTTAGTTGGGGAAAAGAAACTGGGCCATATCCCAAAGCTCCTCTTCCAACTCAGAGTGACCATCATCCCTTAGCTTCAATCTTGTCTCTGAGATGAGGTAAATAGGGACACTCATGACAGGAGAAAATCTATCCCCACACCATCTGTTAGAACCCCACCAAAGAAGCCTCATGTCACTGGAGGAATTGCTCCTCTAAGGTTTTTTTTTCACCCTCACTGTATCCCATAATAATAAATTTCCAACACTCTAGAATGTCTCTATTTCATCATTGCCCAAAACACAAACTTCTTCAAACTCTTATAACCTTTATTTAAAAACGTTAGGGGGAAAAAAAGAAGAATCTTTATATTTCAGGGGAAATTATAATCTGTTCTAGGGTGTCATATAACAAGTCCAAAGCAATTAGATATATTTTCAATATTAAATTAATCTACTATTAAGTTCAAAATATATAATGTTAAATGAGGTAGCTCAGCTATTTGGGTATGTGGGGGGGGGGGAGTTGTAAACAATGTAATTCAACTTTCCAGGTAATTTTATGCCAATACTTTTAAGGAGCTAAAACTAAAAGAAAAAAATATTAAAAAAAAAAAAACTCTTCCTCAAATATATCCCAACAGCCTCTCCCCAAGCTTCTCTTTTAATTGCAAACACTGCTGTGAGAACTATCAATTTCACACTTTCTCTGTCAACCAAAAACACTTTTAAGCCAGAGTGAAGTTAAGTTAAGGGATGGGGAAAGAGAAAAAAAAAAAACAAAAAACCTTAGAGTCATGCTGAAGGCACACTTTCAAAACAATATCCACTTACATGAACCAGTAGACAAAAAAAATTAAAAAATAAAAACAACCTGACTGTAGGTCAGGGCTGTAGGTGAAATGATTTCTCACATGCACACACAACATGCTTAGAGCTGGGAGAGACAATAATTAGTAAAAATTTACCAAGAAATATGAAATATATATATAATTGATGGGGCCTGCTCTTTTTGGGAAGCATAACTATAGCCATTTCTGTTTCAGGCCTAGCTGACACATGATCTCAGCTTGTTGCTTATATAGAAGAAAGAATCTCTGTACAAGGTCAGGTTGACCAAAAACTATGTTTATGTTAAGCATGCTCTGTGGCCTTATTGTTTCCAGAAATTCCCCAACACAGCTGGCCTTAACCATAAACATCACTTGGACAATCAAAATAACAGTCAACTAAAATTGCTTGTTTAGACAGCAAAAAAAATATGTTGGGTCAGAGATGACTACCCTGTTCCACTGTGCCCTCTGCCCCATACCCTCGACCCCATGTGAGCTAAATACGGTTTTCACCCTTAAATATGCAATACAGCTTCCCCTAGAGGACATGGTGCAGATCTCCAAACTGACCGCCTCCCTGAGCTCAGAAAATAAAGCTTTCATTTCAACTTCTGTATCTGAAGTGAGTTTTCTCGGCTTCCACTCTGACCGTACATAATAAGATTAAAAATAAATCTGGAATTAAAAGCAACATAAGACCGGCCAATAAATAAGATTGGCTTATGGGGGGAGGGGGAGAGAAGCATGTTGAAAACATCTTCATTTGTCTAAATCAATCTTAATTCTAGGAAGGGTACCAGTCATCCCAGAAAGGAAAACATCAACAATTCTATTTCCCAAAGCAAATAAGGTAAACTCACAGAAAAAGCAAAAATAATTTTCATATGAATCTGTGAGCTAGTAAAAAGCACCCTTCATGGCAGCCACACAGTGAATATGATCATGTACCTCAGACGAGTGTTTGTTTCCTTAATACCTCCAAGAATCAGGTGATATAATGTCAAAACGAAATGAAGCATTTATTTATTCAGGAAAAAAAAAAAACAGGGATGAAATGAGGGTCACAGCCCTCTATGCCTACCTAACATGAACCAAAGACTGGTTTTCTTTTTTCTTTTGTTTTTTTTTTTGAGGGGGCAGATAGACAACACATCCACATACATTCGTTTGGCCATACAGTCTGTAAGTATTTGGCAGCAAAGAGAGAGCAGCCAGTACTGTTTCTTTCAAGTACTAAGCTACCGTTATTTTTGGACAGATTATGAAGACATTGTATTCAAAGGTGGTTCCCACTTTAAGTATTCAGTAGGTGCCGCTGCCGGTGGTGATGATAATGATAAAATTCTTTAAAATGTTGAAGAAAAATCACAGCGACATAAAGTTGTAGTGAATATGTTTAAAATATTTTTATTCTGCTCAGTAGATACACTACATGTTTTTGATCAAATCATGAGGACTTAACCATAAACAAGACACTATAAAGGACATTTTCTGGGCTGGAGAGGTTACCCAGTGGTTAAGAACATGTACTTGCAGAGGACTTGATTTGGATTTCCAGCACCAATTTAGGTGGCTCACAATTCCAGACCCAGAGGATCTAACATATTCTTTTGGCTTCCACAGGTAAATGCACTCACATGTGCATACCCAACCCATAGTTGGGTAGTACACAGTTAAAAATAAAATACATTTTTTTAAGAATTTAAGTGCTGAATTTTTAAGGTACTTTTAAAATTCTGAATCCAAAAAGCAATATGATGGGTAAGATTTCATGCAATCAGGCCTTGAAAACTTAACAGTCTAAATACATTGCTCAGGGAAAACTCCAAGTACAATTTCCATTTGTCTCTGAAAAGGGGGGTGAAAAGTATGGCTATGAGACACATAATTTGTAGAAGTAATCAATGAAATGCAAGCTCTATATTGGATTTACACAGGAGCTTTCACAGAAGTTAAAGGAATTTTCTTTATGGATTTAATTAAAATGCAGCATAAGAGACATTTCCAATCTTACTGTGCTGCAACTGTATTAAGACACATCAAAATATTTACATTTAAATATTTTATAACGCCACAATTTAAAATATTAATGATTCAAGAGTAATCAGTGACATTGTACAGCCTTTTCTGCAGTCAGCTTGCAAAAAAGCAGGAGCCTTGCCATGCTATCCCTAGTCAGCTATTTGAAATGCAGCAACACAAACACATGAGCATCCCCATTGCTACAACTCTAATGAAAACACCCCTAAGAACTTAACTTCTCACTATTACAGTTTGTTCTTATTCTATTCTGGGGAACCAAACAGAGGGAAGGAAAAACAGAACTCAGCCACTACTGAGTTTAAACATGTTTGGTGTGTGTGTGTGTATTTTCCATAGAGATAAATTTTATTGAAAGGTCTCACTTCAGAAGCGTAGGAAAAGCAGGTATAAAACAAAACACATGACTGAGTCAATATTTAATGTTAATGGCATAGTCTGCAAATGAGATCTTTACAAAGACCTCAATACCATTTTGGAAAAGTAAAGCTGCAGTTATAACTGTAGAATTCATTCCCCACATTTCTTCTTTGAAAACAACAGGAAATTGTTCTCTATCACCCAAACTACAACAGTTCATCCACTGTCATTTTCCCCTGTTACTGGTCAAAAAAAAAAAAAAAGAAAAAAAAGTAACTAGAATTGCCCGTTAAACACGTGTGCGCGCACACACACACTGCCACTACCAACATCAAAATAACAGGAATTAACAATCACTGAACAATAATATCTCTCAACATTAATGAACTCAATTCCCTAATAAAAAGACACAGGCTAACCGAATGGATGAGGGAACAGGATCCATCATTATGCTTCATAAAAGAAACACACCTCGCATTAAAGGTAGGTATTACCTCAGAGTAAAGGGCTGGCAAAAGATTTTCAAAGAAAATAGACCTAAGAAGCAAGCCCAGGTAGTCATTCTATTAACTGACTTTCAAAATAGACTTTCAAACAAAAGAAATTAAGGAGGACACTTCATTTTCGAGAAAAGAAAAATCCAGCAAGATGACATCTCAATTTTAAATATCTACGCCCCAAATGCAAGGGTATCCACATTTGTAAAAGAAACATTCCTGAAGTTTAAATCACATATTAAACTACACACATTAATAGTGGGAAGCTTCAAAACGTCACTCTCACCAATGGACAGGTCATCCAAACAGAAACTAACTAACATTATGAATCAAATGGATCTAACAGATACCTACATAACAGTTCACACAAACATAAAAAGTATACCATTTCCTTAGAACCTCATGGAACATTTTCCAACATTGACCATAGACTCAGACACAAAGAAAATCTCAACAAATACAAGAAAATTGAAATAATTCCTGGATGTTATCAGAAGACTATGAATTAAAGCTCGACTTCAACAACAACAGAAACAACAGGGAAGCCTACAAACTCACATGGAGCAACTCCCCACACAATGACCAGGGAATGGTCAGGGAAGAAATAAATCAATGAAAATGAAGGCACAACATACCCAAACTTATGGGACACATACCATGAGAGGCAACCCACCCCTGACATGTTATATGATGGTCTACTATACTTGCAGAAACCATTACCTGCAAGGTTTAGCCTAGCAACTGCAGAGAGAGACACAGAGCCAAACATTAGGCAAACAAATGCAGAGAGACACACAGCCAAACATTAGGCAGAGCTTGGGGAATCCTGTGGAAGAAGGAGAAGAATGGTTGTAGGAACCAGAGGACACCACAAGAAAACCTACAGAGTCAACTAATTAACTTAATTAATTAAAATAAAGAAAGGTAACTAAGGAAGATGTGACTCGCTTCCTTTTTATAAACAACTCTTTCTGTGATTACAAATAAAGGGCAGACAATAAATGCAGGTAGCATCACCTTCATATTCAAAAGGCAATTACTCCATTCTTTGTTTCTCTAAGAGTTAATTATTGAGGCTAATCATAAAGGAAGTTAATGATTAGAGGAATGACAACCAGATGACAGAAATTCTACAAACCTGCCAACTCTAAAACAAATTCCCTAAGGGATTTCAAATACTTGTTTTCTCCACAGCAATAAAAAAGGCCGCCACTATAGTATTTTCAGTCTTTTGAAAACTTTAAAACACTCTATGATGCCTTCAAGTGAAGATGTTCACAGAATGTTAAACTAGCAGTAGTCATAAATCTAAGATTGAGAGAGAAAATACACAGTTATCGGGTAATATAAATTTCTTTCAGTAGGGGTTTGCTGACTTGCAAATAAAGAGCATATCTAATTATGATGACTAACAGAGAGAGAAAAAAATGAAATCTTATTTAGCAAGTTCACAAGATGATGTAGCAAGAAGTTCTCTTTCTGATCTTCCTGGGGCAGTTTTCAAATGCTATTTGCAATTATTTCCTAATCATTTTTGACCTACTGATAGACTATAAATTTTCCTTCTCTTCTTAACAAACATTTTTAAAGAAAATTCCTCTTTTACCAAATCTTGGATATCAAAACTTTTATAATGGAGCTAGAAACTAGCATGTACATGCTTCTTCAAATAGAAGGAAAATGTCTAATACTTTTCCTTAAAGTGCAGTTAACCCGCTGCTACAGAAGTTAGTTTTCTAAACACCCACATCACTGAAGCAACTGAAGAAGAAGCTTGACTTTGTAAATCACATGGACTAGACCAGTGGTTAATCAACTTTCCTAGTGCTGGGGCCCTTTAGGACAGTTACTCATGCTATGGTAATAATTTTATGGCCCCAACTATAAAATTATTTTTACTGCTATTTCATAATTGTAATTTTTTATTGTTATGAATGATAATGTAAATATCTGATATGCACAATATCTGATATGTGACACCTGTAAAGGAATCCTCTGACACTTCAATGGGGTCACGACCCATAAGTTGAGAACCACTGGTCTAGACTTAAGTAAAAGGCATAGACACGAATGGAACAAAAATCATAAACATTTTATTTTACTCCCAATCCATAAAATATGAAGATCACAAGTTGGACCTAATTAGCCATTTAGTCCTTTAAAAGAAGAAGAGGTCTCTCCAGAGCACCAGCAGAAGCAGCAGGCAGAAAGATTGCAATGGGAAAGGATTCAACACACAACTCTTGCTTAGTGATGGTGTGGATAATGGAAAAGGAAACACAAGAGGCTTCTAGAATTGTGGGACTTCTCTAAACTAATAGCCAAAGGCGAATAGGAACCTTAGTCCTACAACTACAAGGAACAAAATTCTGCCAATTACCAAAGTGAGCTCACAAATAGAATATGCATTCAAGAGCCCAGACCACAAGCAGTTTCTTTTTCCATTTCTCCACAGGAGTCCACACTGTCCAGTCCTGTAGTTCAGTCATGGGAGACACTAACTTCAGCTAGCTTAGACTTAACCACAAAGCCATTAAATTTAACAAGGAGTTCTGTTTTAAGCTGCTGATATTATGTGTAATAATAACAAATTATGTTACGTTATATTATTAATTATAACGAATTATGTGTGATAATTTGTTATACAAAATAGGAAACTATTATTACGAATATACAATAAACTACAGCTTAACAGCTTCTGAAAATTTTATGTTTCAGTATTTCTGTTTTTTTTTTTTCTTTCAGACAGAAGCTTATAAACTCAGTCATTTCTTGTGCTTCCAGATAATCAAATAAGTCACATCTGGACACAGGTAATCCAAATGCTGCCTTGACTGTTCTGTAGAGAGTTTTCAATAATATTTGATTTGGGGCAGGTGTGGTTATACAATCTATAATTCTAACTTTTGGAAGGCTGAGATAAGAGGATCTCAAGTTCAAGGTCAGCATGGATTATATACTGAGTTCTGGACCAGGCTGGGCTGCATAATTGCAAACACTTAAGCTTACCTCCTTCTGAATTAGTTTTAAAATAACCCTGCTAGAATGCCTTTATATGACCAGCCCTGACCACAAGGCCAAAATCACTGAAGACTAGGATAGTAAAATGCCCATTTTGTAAAAATTCATCTGCTTGGGGATATGTAAGGTTATTATTTTTAGTATTGTTAAAATCAGTTCTTGGGAAATTATTTCAGTGTCTTTAGCTTAGAATATAAAGGCCTCAGCATAGAAATATAGTTTTATATTCTGCTCTTATGCTGTTGGCTGAACAACAATTGGTTTATTTATGGTCATTTGAAAACATTAAAAACACTTTTTTCCTCTCTTTTTGCCTTCAAGTGATTAGGTACTCTGTTTTGACATTTTAGCCCGTCACAAGATAAATATACAAGGAAAAATCAATATACTTAAAAAAGGTTGTGGCTTTAAAAATTAGAGATTGTTTTAAATATAACATTCTTTCCAAAAAATCTTTAGGGGCTTTAATTTATATAATACCAGTATAAACCTTGAAAATTTGACACTCTGATCCTATTTATCACCACACTTGTTTTTTAAATGCACTTTTATCTTTTTTCCCATCATCTATAAATTTCTTCTAAAAAGTAAAGGGTAGCCTTTAACCTAAAAGAATTTGCATTAACTATCGTATTTATAAAGATAAATCACTTAAAACAACTAAAGTCACTTCAAAATCATTTTTTACATACATTACTTTCAAAGAGAAAATGCTGGTTTTTCTGCATTTAGATCAATCCTCCCGGTTATTGACAGTTTCTTCTTTTTTCTTTGCTAATCCGAAATGATCATACTTACCAACTGGCAATGTCAAGACCTTTCCAGCAGACCACAGCATGGCAGAACCAAGGCCAAATAGATTGTAGGCACAGTCAAGGCAGAAACATATCTTATGAATTTGATAAACCTAGTTATTAATTAATTTATCTCGAGTTATATATTATATACTTGAAAATCCAGGTCTCAAAATTTGACATTTTCCTTAAGTCAAGTTAAAACTGATTTCAAATCAATAAAAAAGTATTGAACACATGAATGTAATACAGATGGGTCAATATGATTAGTCTAACATAAAAACCCACTTCTTAATTTTAAATCTATTATAATTACAAATGTAATTGATATGACACATGCCTTGCATTTATTATATCATTAATCATAATAGTAACTCTGAGAGACAGGAATAATTTCAATAATGCTATACAGATAGACAACCCAAGGTCCAAGAATGCCAGAGTCCTGTCAAAGGTAAGTCTTAATCAATAAAATCTTTACCATTTACTACCTTGTATATATTATTGTTGTATGGTAATTTCCTCCAGATTAAAACACTCCAACATACAGGGACGCTCTGTAAGATTCAGAGATAGGTAGATAAATGGATGGATAGATAGATAGATAGATAGATAGATAGATAGATAGATAGATAGATAGATAGATAGATAGATAGATAAGATGTGGGTAGTTAACAACACACAAGATTCAGAAAACAATAACTCCATAGTCTCAAGATGTTCCTGAAATATACAAGATTCACTCTTCAAGGTTATATAAGAAACAAGGACTTCTGGGGAGAAGAGACTCCAACTTGTGGAGTTACCTTCAAGTTGCACTGAGAGATCCAAGGACACAGCTTTTCTGAAATAACCCATCTGAAATTTTAGGTGATGCAGCTCCTTTTGAGTCATACATGTTCATGTAAGGAGCCTCTCATGCATGCTCCTATAAGTAACCTTTCAACCATAAGCCTGTACTAGCCATAACAAACATATCTGTTTACCAAGTCAGACTTTGTTATTATGGTCTACCATTGATGCCTTGTCTAGGATTAGTAGGCATTTGTTCATGGCTCATAGGGAAAAGTCATACAATACAAATGGCATCTGAGCCAGGAAACAAAATCAAAAATGAGCTGGAAAGGAGGAGTTACATAGCCCCCTTAATGGGTACTGACACATTCAAGTAAGGCTGATCTATATGATCGCAAAACAACCACAGAAGCAATCCCAACATGCTCACCTTTTCCCAGATGGTATGGGATAGTGTGCCTCTTTCCTATAATAGTTGTTACATGTTCCCTAGGATGTGTGATAAGGCGTATGGTGAAGGCCAAGACATCTGTGAATAAAGTGCTTTTGGGGGAAGGCCTAGGACCGTCACGTTCCTTTCCTTGAGTGGTGGTTTGAAGAAAAATGCCCTCCATAGGTTCAGATATTGGAATTCTTATTCACCGGGGAATGGCACTATTTGAAAAGATTCAAATTATTAGTGGGTATGGCCTTGTTGGAATAGGTGTGGCCTTATTAGAAGAACTATATAACTGGGTATGGGCTTTGAGGTTTCAAAAACCCATGCCAAGCCTAGGCTCTCTCTCACTACACATTAGGATGCAGCTTTTAGCTACTGCTCCAGAGCCGGCCCGTGTGCCACCATGCTCCCTGCCATGATAATGGACTAAACCTCTGAAACTATAAATGAGCCCCCAATTATTTTTTAATAAGAGTTGCCTTGAACACAGCATTTCTTCACGGTGATAGAGCAGTAACTAAGACAACTTAGTATGGATTGGCATGCCTCCTTCACAAATAGGGACTTCCCCAAGTAGCTGATAGACTTAAGAAGTTTCTGCAGTCCTTAAAAGTAGCACATGTGGAATGGGAGCATTTGTGAGACGATTTGACTGAGTGCTGCGGAAGCAGAGACAATGAGCAGTATGACTAGCTGTTCTGTAAGACAAAGGTGGCATATGAGGCAATATTAAGGAAATCAGTGCCAGATGGAATGACTTGTATGAAACACTGGAGATGCTGATGGGAACTTGCCGTACCTGTTAACGTTAGGGACAGGTTAGGAATGGGTCTGTGTCCACTCAATGCTAGAACTGCATCTAGTTCAAACCTATGCAGGCCTTACGTGTGCTGTCACAGTCTCTGTGAGTTCATATGTGTATCAGACCTGTTGAGCCTGGATGGTGCTGTTTTCTTGGAGTCATCCATCACACTTGCTTAGAAAGGGAAAATCATTTTTCTCCAATGAAATGCCACTGAATCGATTAGCCATAATCCAGGGCAGGCTCCATGCCCAAGGATAGTTGGCCAACACAAAATTGACTGTATTGGGAGATAGGGACAGCGGCAGAGAAGGGGGAAGGCTTATGCGTTTTTCTTTTGTTTTGGTATGTTTTGTCTTATTGAGCTTTAAGTTTGCTTATTTTGATTTGTTTTTGTTTTATTTTGAAAGAGACAGAAAAATAGACAGAGACAGAGAGATACAGAGAAAGAGAGCATGAAGATCGATGGATAGGGAGTTGGGGAGGATCTGGGAGGAGTTGGAAGAGGAAAAAGAATATAATTTAAATGTATTATGAAAAATTTTTAATTAAAAACAAAACCATCAGGGATTAGAAAACAATAGAGAAGGGACAGAAATTACTGAGCAAACTCGGCATGAGAGAAACTGTGTTCAATCCCTAGGTCCTGAGAGGATTGTGTCCCTGAGAGAGTTAAAAAAAAATAATAATAAGTTGGAGCCCATTCATAGGGGCTTTCGTGGCTTAGCTGAGCCCTGTAGTGGATTATCATCTCTATGAGGTATGAGAAATTCTGGCCAATCCCATTAACTGTGACTTTCTTAAACAGATCAGGTGTGAATGTGCACAATCAGTCAAGAGGGGATAGAAGAAGGTCAAAGACAATAGGATCTGTCCCTGTCACTTAAAAGCAAAAGCAGCAAATTGTGCATTGAGTTTGAGTTCCTAAGGGGAAAATTAGCAAAAAGCCAAATTCTGTGCTAGTGAGCTTCAGGAAGGCTTTAAAGCCAGAGCAACAGTTCATGGCAGAGTAGATTAAGCCTATCCTAAAGGTAGATAAT
The DNA here is from genome assembly GCA_028658305.1 of Pachyuromys duprasi. Taxonomy (NCBI): domain Eukaryota; kingdom Metazoa; phylum Chordata; class Mammalia; order Rodentia; family Muridae; genus Pachyuromys; species Pachyuromys duprasi. Next base: position 46,331,125 of record CM053765.1, on the reverse strand, counting down.
TATCTCCTCACAATATATGATGCAAAGTGTCCTGGAAGTGAATACTCTCTAGCTAATCTGCGGCCCTTTTAGAAGTGTATCTGACAGAAAGACAAAGGCCACAAGGCTAACATAGAGTCTGTCAGAACTGACAAGCCAGCTCCAACAGCAGGCACAGCACAATACAGGGTTCTTGGGCCTCAACCACACCAAGTAGAAAACCAGCCCTGAAGAGACTATCAGGGGTGGGTGTTACATAAGGACCCAGCTAGATAGCTTAAGGAAAAAAAATGTTTGTTCTTTAAAAGGTCTAGGTAGAGTAATATCTCCTACCTATGCTGATAGATACAAAACGCTCTTCTAACTGAACAAACTGATCGATATGATAAGATCTGTGTGAATCTTATTTTTAGTATTCAACTGGCCAACCAAGACCAAATGGAACTGAGTTGAAACGAAAAATGTTGGGCCTTCAGAGATCCTCGGTGAAAAGGTTTCTTTGGAAAATGCTATTCCTTGAGTATCCCCCAAATTTGAAATAACAGTCAAGGTGACAGTTAATGGGTTTAAATAAAAGCACTGTATGTGTGTGGGGAAAAAACATCAGAACCTGCATATTTGTTAAATGAAAACACCGGTCAAGACATGGGCTACTTCCCTTTGAGTTGTTGGCTAAGATGGCACCAGAAGCTCCCAAAATGATAAAAGCTGATGCTGACGCTACTTGTTGCTTGCCAGAACTATATGTAAGTCCCTGTTGCTGAATTTACCAAACACTGTGGCTGCAGATTATGGAGATGAAGCCAGAAATTAATTGGACTCTCTGTCTCTCTCTATCTCTGTCTCTCTCTTTGTGTGTATGTCTGTCTCTCTCTCTGTTTCTGTCTCTCTCATCACTAACTTTGTCTCTCTGCTTCTGTCTTTCTGTGTCTCTCTGTCTGTCTGTCTCTGCCTCTCTGTCTCTGTCTCTGCCTCTCTCTCTCTCTTTCTCTGCTGGATACCTTTAATAATGTTTGGAGGCATCATATATGCCTCCTGGGAGACAATTATCCCTGATGCTCCTACTTGGATATGACCCTGCTTGCTATGAACACTTTATGCAAGATGTGCTCACTAGCACAACAGTAGCATGACTGTTACTAGTACAACCAATTGCTTTATTATTGGATTTTAACCCTAATCCATAGAAGGAAACTATTCTCTGGTACTATATATCAGGGCAAGAACTCATGTCTGGGAAAAGTCATAGACCACAATAGGAAAGCAGTTGGTATTGTGTCAAACAGTGGTGATGTGGCTGACAAGTGTCTTTCTAATATGTGTGCTTATATTTATAGATCACTGTTGTTGCCAGTCTCAAATGAGTAATGAAAACTCCCTCCCCCAACAGAAAACTTCAGAGATTCATACCAGGTCAAGCTCTTAAGAAGTCATTGGTGTATCGTGATTTTCCAGTGCTTTGCCATAGGTGGGCAGAAACAATAAGATATTTATAAACTCCTCCAAACCTCAGAGAACATTTCAGGAGGGCAGAAAGAATGTAAGGGGAATGTAGAGGAAGAGAGAGAGTGTTATGTAACAAATTACCCCCAAACTGAAATACTCCATTCTGGAGGAAGGCTCATTAAGATTCAAGAAGCTAACAAAACTTGAAAGTCTCAGGAAGCAATCACCTTCCCAGTCTAAGAAAGTACCTGAAACTTCTAAGTTTCAAAATGGTCCTCCACAACATCATTCAAGCAATAAAGGCTGCTGGAGAGAATAGGTGCTCTGCACTGTGAAGCTGCTCGTAGGTTGTGCAGAGAGCTCCAGAGATACAGCTTTCCTGAATCATCACCCATGCTGGAGTGAGATCTTCAATAATACAGTTGAGTTCTTCTCATAGTAACCTCTTACCCATATTCCTATAAGCAACTCCAACAAACTCATTGATTTACCACTTTAGCTATGGTAGAATTGTAGGTTTTATCCATCATTGGTTCCCCAGAATAGACTTTTCTTCACTTCTTCCCAGAAAAGAAAAATCACACAGTTACTATATAATAAGGATAACATAGAAGCCAAATATGGTAGTTCACAACTGTAATCCCAGGACTGGTGGCTGAGCTGTGATTGTGGGTTCCAAACAAGAAGGAATGGCTTCAAGGAAGTGGTGATACTGAAGTGAAAAGTGAGGTATCGTTTTTCACTTTTAGGTTACTGATTACCACATGCAGAAGACAGACTGTGCATAGAATGCTTTCCTTTTTGATACAAGTGATTTTCCTCATCCAAATAGAAAATATGTATTTTAGGAATTTGCCTTCTAACATCACTTTCTTTATCACCTCTCTGATTGGATCAGCTTTCTTCCCAAATTAACCTGCCCAGCTTAACACTAAGTTTTCAGCATCCAGACATGCATTAGGACAGGCCCTGAGCTCCTGTTGAGAGGATACCAGCCTTTGAGCCACATTGAGATTGAGAATTCATTTGAAAATCAGTCTTGTAGAACTCAATCAAGATTTGCTTACAAAACCATCATTCAAGTGGCGAGGCAGCCTAGAAATTGAAAAAAATCTTTACCAATGATACATCTGACAAAGAGTTAATATCTACAATATACAAACAACTCAAAAAACAGACATCAAAAAACCAAATGACCCAGTTGATTCATCGGACATGGAGCAAAACAGGGAGTTCTCAAAAAATGAAACAGAAATGGCTGAGAAACACTTTTTAAAAAAATGTTCAACATTCATAGCCATCAGAGAAATGCAAATCAAAGTTCTTTGAGATTTCATCTTATTTCAGTCAGAATATCCAAGATTTTAAAAAACACACATAAAACTAGTAGATGCTGATGAGGATGTCAGAGGAAAGGAACATATTCATTATTGGTAGGAGTGCAAACTGGAACAATCACTATAAAAATAAATATGGAGGTTCGTAAATATGGAGGCTCACAAAAAGTTGAAGGTAGAACTACCACAGGAGTCATTTTATAACACTCTTGATTATATACCCAAAGAAATTATATATATACATGTGTGTATATATATAACAGCTCCTAACGATTTAGTACTCTACCCATAGATCAGTACATCTCTCAGTCCTCAAAAAAGAATCTTCTTGCTATAGATAGCAATTAATGCAAATAACTATAATTATGCCCATTGTAGATACCATTTCAAGCAAAGAACCAACATGCCGAGAATAAGAGTGTTCAGCCTTAAATGTGATATCTGTATCACACACCTCTACTCAAGGCTTAGAGATCTTCACAGAAGAGGAGGTGAAAGCTTCTAAGGGCTAGAGGTTGTTTATAACTTCAAGGAAAGTATTTTTTTTTCAGATACAACAGGGAAGATGCACATATGAACTCAGAATAGTTGTGACAGCAGACACAAGTCCCACACAAGCTCAAGCCAGACAAAACTCAGCACGGAAGAGAGGTAGGCACATAGTCCCACCCTTGGTTGAAAAGCCATTGACATTTGATAACAAGTAGGTAGCCAGATTAGCCAAAAAGGTAGACTCCAGGTAAAAAAGAGAGCCTTCCTCCATAAATCAGGTAGAAAGAGCAATGCAAACAATGGATGTAAGCCTCTGGTCTTTACATACACATGCACACATTAGAACATGCACAAGTACACACATACACACACACAGAGAGAGACACACAGGAAGCAAAGCTTTAATAGAAAAGGGACCACCAATACCAATTATGCCATGTATCAAATGTTCTGGCTTATTGATTTTTTTCCAGACCCATCTTTTGGTGTGCTATAACCCCAGCATCCTAAAAGGACCATACAGGTACTGAGAGAATAAAAGCAGACAGTGCCACATTTCTGAGCACAGCATCCCCTCAAGACCCTGAAGGCACATTCTTTAGTGGCTGGTACCAGAGTACCTAGATATAATTCTTTCCTTAAAATCAAGTAGTAACACTCACCAGTTTGCTTTCAGTCTGCCTAAATATGTGTTGGGTCAGGGATCAGTTCTGAAACTCTAATGCTCTAATGATTTTAACATTAATTTACCTAAATGCTCTGACTCAATCCCTTTTTTTCAGAAAAGGACATATTATTGTATCTGAAATGCATTTTGCCAGCTAAAGCGAATTGTATAAAGACTCCCCCTTGGAAACAAAAGGGGAGAGGAGAAAATTCCAGTATAAATGGCCGGAATAGTTGACTCAGTGGTAAACTTCCATATTGTAAGTCCTAGGTTGGCAGAGTAAGGGGGATCAGGTAATTCAGGACTAGCCTGTGTTACAGAGTTTAGACCCTATCCGAAAATTTTAAAGCATGATATGATTTTTTTTTTAACAATCCACTTTTGAAAGCAGAAAGTCACTGTCAAGATAAGCAGCTTTCTGTGCACAAACCATGACAGAAACTCAATGAGCTTCTCCTTTATCTTTGTTTATGTGACAACTGTTATTATCACTCTCAAAGTGGACCTTGTGTCCTGAACCCTGAATTATAAAAGATGTATGTTGACAAAATTTTATAAAAATCATCAAAGCAGAGCCTTTGAAATCTCATTTCAGTGTGTTCTGTTTGTCTGGTGTATACAACACAATGTCTAATTTAAACTCAAAGAAAGCTTAATTAATTTAAATGCCACCTTGATTGCTTCTACTATTGATCCAATGTAAGGATATACTAACAATCTAAAGCAGTTGAAGGCAGCTCTCTGTAGCACGCGCTATTAAGAAACAAACGATAGTATTAAGAGCCCCGTGCTGTTTCAGGTTGCTGTTTCAGGTTGCAGAAATTCTCATACATCCATTACTAGTGGATACAATTATTGAGTCTTGACTGCTTTCATTTACAACTTTTATTAGTACTTGTATTGTCTTTTAAGAAGAAATTGTCTTACTTCAACATATTTTCCCTGACAAAAGAAATACAAAAAGACGTCTGCTCAGAAGTTTTAGTACATTATCTTTGTCAGATAAACCTCTTCTCATTTCTTACAAAAACAACTTGTATACGTAAGTGAAAATGTGGTGTTCAAAAATCAATTTTGCTGAATACTGCAATGAAGCATAGTAAGTTTAACAGATAAATGATATGCATCTCATAGCACAGGACCCTAGGTGATGGGGACCTTTATTAATAATTCTATTACTATTAGCATGTAGGTTATCTGGGTTTGAGAATTAGATGCTTTCTAGTTACCATACATAACGACTGATATTTTAAATTATATGATTACTGAGCAGAGTTGGAACCTTGGGGTCTCAGCCAGCCTCAAATTAAAGTATTCCAGCTAGAGAACTAGAATAAAGATCCAAAGAACACTGACACAGGCAGAGAAGTGTAGGCTGGAAACGTTAGAGCAAGACAGAAGGCATGGAGGGGGAGAGTCTAGAATCGAGAGGCGGTCGATCAAAAAGGGGATGCCTTTTTAACAGTACTTGCATCTTCCCGCAGTGAGTGGAGAGAGGCTATTACAATCTGAGAGTCTATTACAATCACACAGAAGAGCTCACAGGATCCTCGGCTCCCTTTGACAGCCTTTGGCTTTCAGTTTCAGGATCCACGCTGAAGCCAGCTTTGTTTTCACAGAAAGAACTGAACATCTTTGTCAATGTGATCTATAATTTTCTCAAAGAATTAAGTTTATTTTCATATGCATACTTCTCCCTTCTAGAAGAACAGTGACCCTCCTAAGAATCTTTCTTTTAAGGTACCATAAAGCCCATTTCTCTCGTGGGAAACTGAAGTGGGTGACTCGGTCTCTCCCATGGAAATGAAGCTGAAAGTTCCCGTTTCCGATTTTTCAGGCAGGAATTGGGAGTTCCAGTAACTGTCCTTACTACCCACACTTTCAGATTCTGGTTTTGTTCCAAAATACAGAGAGTGAGTCAGGACAGCCAAATGCATACTGTATACCATGTGAACAAGGGCTCCTATTCATTTCGCTGAGCCCAGAGTAGGAGATCCAGGGAAACAGAAATGTGCAGGCAGGTAGGGTACTGGCTTGAGAAGCCTTCCTTTAGGAAATGAGCAACTAGACTGAAAATTCTTTCACTAAACTTTACTTCTCTTTTGAATTTTCCAGAAAAATGGTTAGAAATAACTCCTAGCCAAGTGTGGTAGTGCATGCCTTTAATCCCAGCACTCAGAGGCTGAGAAGATCTCTGTAAATTTCCATAATGACATCCTGCCTAAAATAAAAATTAAAAAAAAATCTTCTAACAAATATAATCACTTACAAGCATAGGAGAAAAATAAAAAAGAAAGAACTGAACAAAAGGTAAATCCTATTGCCAAAATAAGAGGATCCTCTAGAGACCAACAGTGCTACTTCCACAGCAGCGGAACACTCCCGCAGCTGAACACTCTCTACACAGCAATGTAATTCATGCTTCCTGGTTTCCCCCTGGCTCCAAGGATCAGGGACTGCCAGCCTTTCAAACACACTCAGCTCTCTCTGTTTCCTCCTAGTAACTAGCTGCAAAATAACTAACTTATTTTTCTCATCTGTGTATTTATATAACACATTTATAAAATAGAATTATATCTTTTACATTCAAACATCTTTAAAAACATAACTTTGATGGTCATATTCTCTTTGAAATATACACCGGCTTTTAACAATACCTTCCTTTTGAAATGCAGCAAAAATCTAAAAATTCCTACTTCATCAGAAAGAAATATTCATGTAAAATACAGACTATATCTTATAGAACATTTTCATTTTTATAAAAAAAAAACATCCAGTGTCAGAATGCAGTCCATGAATGAAGCTGGTGGAGGAAGGGGAGGAGCAGGCTTTTTGAGACCTTGTAAGGAAACTCCATAGAAACAAGCAAAAGTCTTGTAATCTCTGTTTCTCCATCACATGGGGTACTCTTGGAATGTGCTTTCCTGACCCTCCCAGATGTAACAGGAATGGGTTTAGGTAACATTACCCATCATCTTACCCATTATTATTCAGAATGATGTCTCCAAGAATGGGTTGCCCTAGTGACTGCGTACAGCCTAAACTTGTGTGAACTTTGCTCATGACCTTGCTTAACCCTCCGATTAAAAGTTGTCTGATGTTCTGAATAAAGCTGGCTATTGCATGAGACTTTATTCTGCCTCATTTTGAGGTGCCATTCTCCCAGGTTTACACTGCTAACTAGAGTGGAGACAGTCTGGAAAAGGTAGGCATTGAATATATTTTCTGATTTTGCTGGTGAAATTGAAAGCCAGAGAAGACTGCAGTGCCCATTGGTCTCGTAGCTGACAGGGAAGAAATCAATTCAAAAATCTTTAACAATGCCTTAGTTAGAGTTTTATTGCTGTGAAAAGACAACATGACCACAGCAACTCTTAGAAAGGAAAACATTTAATTTGGATCTGGCTCACAGTTTCAGAGGTTTAGCCCATTATTGTCATGGCAGAAAGCATGGCAGCATTCAAGCAGACATGGTGCTGGAGAAGGAGAAGAGAATTCTACATCTTGATCTGCAGGCACCAGGAGACTTGTGACACACTGTAGGTAGCTGGTGCAATAGGAGACTTCAAAAGCCAGCCCCTTAGTGACACAGTTCTTCCAACAAGGTGACACCTCCTAACAGCGCCACTCCCAATGGGCCAAGCATTCAGACACATGAGTCTCTGGGGGACATACCTATTCAAACTACTACAAACAAATAAAGCTTATTTATAGATGAGCAACTGAGGAATAAGGAAGTTAAAAGTCTTTCAAAGTCACACAACTAATAAGTTGAGAAATAATATTTCCAAGGCTCCTAATATAGTTCCTCTTCTAAAATGTTGCTTTATAGTTAGTTACTGATAGGTTAAAAAATAAAATTTGTGATGATATGGGTATATTTAAATTATATTCTTTGGAGAATCATCTTTTTAAATTTATAAGTAGTTATTAGGCTCAAAGAAAGCTACAACAATATGTATGTGACTTCAATAATGGACAAATTATGTAGACTGATTCTTTCTGTTTCTATTACACAGTTTCTGGTACTCTCCTATGGAGTGGACCCTGTACAGAAGACAAAGTGAGATGAATTCATAACTTCAAACTAAAACATATATGAGTCCAAAGGAAACAGAAGAAAGAAATTTTGAAGGTAACTGTAAAATAAGAAATGGGTACCATACATAACTCATAAGGTAAGTTTAGCAAGAATCATGAAAATTGTCTGATTACCGGTAAGTATTTCCTTGTAGTCAACATACATCATAAAAAAACCTGGAACCCACTGATGATTAGCATCCTTGTCTCTGCAGGAAAATTTGCAACCCAACTGAAGAAACTACCACAAAGTTTTATTCTGAGAATGCAGCTTTTCAAATTCTACAAATTCCCTATCCTCTTATATTTATATTTTAACTATATTTAGAAAAAATAAATGCTGCAGCTAGCTTCATGTGCCTAATTTTTTTTATGTAAGGACACTGAAGAAATGAGCTTTAAAAGCATTTCTTTTGTCACTTAGAATCGAATTCTCTTAGAATCATTGCTTATGCTCTCAACACAAGTAGACTGAAAATAATTTGGACAATACTGCAAAGCTTTCTGGAAGCTAGATGCCTTCTGGGAAGGCTGAACTTGTGAGGGATGTTTGTCTCTGCAGATGACTCTAGAAATTCATGCTTTCGTAGCAATGGTCCCTGAGTTTATGTGTTTTCCTGACTTCTCCCTCCCCATCATATTGTCAGCTGTTGGCACACTATTTATAACAGCATACAGGAAAGGGGGGGGGGGAGAAGCTTGTCCCTGTGCTTTATTTTCAGTCATGCAACTCTTTTCTCTGATGTGGCTCAACATCCCAGGTCAAAACAGATGCTTCAGGCTTCATGGCATAATTAAAGGTCACCTCAACAATGAGATCATTTAGTTTCTCACTGATAGAGAAACTAGAGACAGTTTTCAGTGTGGGTGAAAGTATTGGTTCAAAAATCAGAGATGTGTCTTGTTAGCTTTGAAAGTCTCTTGACTTTCCTGCAGACTGTAAAGTCTGCAGCGGCCTATCAGATACTCTATCTCATACAAAGAGCATCTGGCACCCTTTTAATTTGAGTTTCCTTGCCTTGCGTACCATCTTATAAACAAGAAAACTTTTGGGTACTGTTTTAAAAATATTAAAACCCTTCCATGAGCCCTTCATAAAAAGATGATGCTTGTTTCATGGTTCACAAATCCAACTCCAGCCAAACAGAAGGATTTTAAAGCCTTCATGATCAGACAAGGCAACATTTATCGGCCTGGAAAGATTTATCAGTGTAAGAGTGAAAACGCTGAAGTTTAGTAAAAAGCAAGCAGGAGGAAAATGGCTACTAAATATTTATCAACACTACATTCTTAAAAGTGCAAATTTGCTGCTTCTGCATGATATGGACATAAAAATCAAAATGATAGATTGTTAAATTTGTAGGTAAGTTCAGATGCACATACTCCACCTTTACTTCTCCATGGGTAAATATACACATACCACATTAACTTCATGATGACTCTTTTGAAGTCTTCAAGAATCATTTGGCCTAGTCCCTTGCTTTATGCCAAATTACAGAGAGCCGAACATTTATTCCTTCAAAAATATTGTTAAAAATCTTTTTCAATGTGCCAACCATTAGAAACACAAGTGTCAGAAAAAAAAAACATTATTGTCATCAGTTTAGGGTTTACACTCCAAGTAACAACAGCTGACTGAACATAGAAGCATTACTGACTAGCTGCTTTTCAGAAAAGGACAGCAATTTGGAATACACATGCTGAAGTTTACTTAAATAAGCATGCTCCATTAATATGTCAAATCACTCATCCGTTTGTCCACAGTACTCAAATCTGGTTTCCCATTTCCACTTCCCTCTGCTTGCACATGACTCTAATGGTGTTGCTTTACTTTTTCAGAAAGCAAGCATGAAATTTAGGCTGGACAAAAAGTGAAAGTCAGGCTCTGGCTCTGACCCTGGCTTAGCAGATTCATTGTGTGGAGACTCCATATTTAATCACAGGCTGCCTGGGAAGAATTCCTTTAGTGGTAATATTTTAACTGCTTTGTCCCATTACTCTAACAAACTATGTTTTTATCTCCTTAAATAATCACATCATATAGATTTAAACTAAAGTTCAAACTATTTGCATGGGCTTTTTATAACCTACCCTCTTGTGCAGGTCCCTAAACCTTTCCTTTCACCTACTCCAAACAGCCTACTGGGACATTTTCTGTAAAGCAATCACTATGTGAAGCCCTCTTAATATGAATGAATGTATTCATTTTTTTAAATAAACAAACTCAAAGAAAATTTACTTTTTCCTTCCTTCCCTCAAAACAATGCATTTGAAAAATTCTTATCAAACATTTCTTAAATGTTTATTTATTCAAGAATATATGTATGTATGTATGTGTGTATCTGTGTTTCTCTGTGTGTCTGTGTGTGTGTGTGTGTGTTTGTGTCTGTGTGTGTCTGTCCATGCTACAGAACATGAGCGGAAGTCAGAGGACAATATATGAAAGCTGAGTCTTCTTCTACACCAGGTGCATCCTGGGAGCCTAAGGTCATAGATCTCAGCAGCAATACCTCTACCCACAGAACCACCTCCCTGAAAGAAAAAATGATCACTGCAAACAATTTGATAACGTAATGCAAAGTCCTCAAATTCAGTATCAATCAATATAAAAGGCCATGAATTCAAAACTATGTATCAAATATTATATAAAATGTGATTTATATATTAGTTATATTAATGTTTCTGATGACCACTCTTAGAGTAACTTGCCCAGTCAGATACATAAAACTAATGTTTGTTCATGGGTACATTTTTCTATTACAGTGTTATAAAATGCTAACTACTTTTAATGACAAAATGCCTGACAGAAGCTTCAGGAAGAAGGCCCTCTTCTGGCTCACAGGTTAAGAAAGCAAAGCATCCATGGTAGGCAGAAGCCATGGAAACAAGAGGCAGCAGATCAGGAAGCAGAGAGATGAACTTGGCTGTTCACCCTAATTGTTCCTTTCTGCCCTTTTCACTCTGGGATTCCTGCCCACTGGATGGTACCACTCCTTTTCAGGGTAGGTCTTCTCAGTTATAGTCTCTGAAAACACCCTCAAAGACGTGTCAAGAGGTACCCTAGAACTCATTGGCACAGGAGACTTCTTCCTGAATAGAACACCAACAGCACAGGCTCTAAGATCAACAATCAATAAGTGGGACCTCATGAAGCTGAAAAGCTTCTGTAAAGCAAAGGACACTGTCATC
>CM053765.1:46284282-46319435 GCA_028658305.1 Pachyuromys duprasi | reverse complement strand
GGAGGGGGCGGGGAAGAAGGAGATGAGGGAGGGAGTGGGAGGGTAGGAGGGAATGGGGGAGGGGGCTATGCCTGGGATTCAAAGTACCTAACCTGTGATTGAGATAAAAATAAATAAATTTAAAAAAATAAAAAAAATAAAAAAATAAAAAAAAGACGTGTCAAGAGGTGTATCTCCTAGGTAAATCCAATCAAGCTGACAATGAAAATCAATCATCTAAACACATTCAAAGTAGACTTAACACTGAATGACTTTAATCCATAGCATTCCCCACTTGCCACCCCTTAAAAGAGCATGGTCATCTCAAAATGCACAATGCCTATAGTCCAACTATACAAACCCACAAAATCCCCCAAAGTTCTAATACTGTTCAAAATCCAAAGTTTCTTCTGAGATAGGCAACAGTAATCATAACAGAAAATAAGCAGAAAGTAATAGAGATAATACATGAATATAGAAGGAGGACTGAAATGTAAAGGAAGAACAGAGAGAGAAACAGAATATGGTAACAGCAGACTGAAGATAGTGCAAGTATATTATGTACTGCATGGAATACCATAATAAAACCTACTATTTTGTACAATTTATAAATGCCGATAAAATGGGGAAGAAACCTTTTGGCAAGCTGTAAAATTTTTCATCCTAACAAGTTACAAGCATGTGAACCTTCTTTCTAAAGTCACCCTTCAAAAAGGAACATAAAGGCCCTTTTTCTCTGCTTCTTTTTTTTCACTTTTTCATGTTTTTATTAACCTATGGTCAATGGATAAAATAATGGGTTTCATTTTGATATTTTTATGCATGTGTATAACAAACTTTCATCATTTTATCCCTTCATTTGAATACTTTGCATACACAGAACATTAATATTTTGGAATCTTGCATCACAGTAATTTGAATTTCTATAAACATGTATAGTAAAAAGAAACTTCAGTTTCTTCCTTCTACCTCTTTTATTTATACTGCCATTTTTAGTAGAGGAGTAATTTGTAAATATCAGTGCTTTTTGCTATCATACTGGCTGGTAATGGCACCCATGTCTTTGTACATGATAGTAAGTTCCTACCGCTGAGTCAGGCAGGGAATCTTATGGAAGAAGGAGGAGATAGAAAGATTTGGAGGAAACAGGAGCTCCACAAGGAGACCATCAGAGCCCCCCCCAAAAAAATCTGGGCCCAAGGGGTCCTGCAGAGACTGATGAATCAACCAAAGAACATGCATGGAGAGGACCTATACCCCTGCTCAGATGTAGCCCATGAGCAGCTCCATCTCCTTGGGGGTTCTCTAGTAAGGGGAACTGGGACAGTCTCTGGCATGAACTCCTTTGCCTGACTTTTGACCACCTCCCCCTGGTGAGGCAGACTTACTAAGCCACAGAGAAAGAGGATCCAGAAAGTCTTGATGAGACCTGATAGACTAGGGTCACATAGTAGATGAGGAGGACCTCCTCTGTTAGTGGACTAGGGAAGGGATGTGGGTGGGGGAGGATGGGGACCAGGAGGAGATGAGGGAGAGGGCCACAGCTGGGATACAAAGTGAATAAATTCTAATAAATAAAAAATATTAAAAATTTTTTAAACCACAAGATCTCTGCTACTTTAAATGATTGGGATAAAATAGAGAGGATACCAAGATAAAGCATGATTTATCTTTGAAAAGACAGAACAGGTACTCACTCACAGGAACGGCTTGGTGAATTTAACCATGATGTAATTTAAAACCTTTGCTCATGCAGGGATAGCAGAGAAGAGAAAAGAAAATGTGAAGAAGAAGCAAAGGCTTACAATGTTTGTAACTGAAGATGAACTGATACACAGCCCTTTAAAAAACAAACAAAAAAAACTTTGGAATTCAAAGGGGAAAAGACAAGTGACCCAGAACATAAAACACAAGCAAGAATTTTATAAAAGAAGACATATGAATGGTATAAACAAGCAGAAAGGTATACTCTGTCAGAAAGAGATATGAATTCAAATATTGATAAGCTAGAATTTTTCATCCAGTGAATCAGCAGAAATTAGAAACCAGCAGAAATTAGAAAAATTAGCAATAAGTGAACAGAAAATTTCACACATTTTAAATGAAGAATTCTAGGAAAAATCTGATGCAATTGGATGACTTTTTTTTTCTCCCCAATGATTTAAATCGCTTGCAAAGGGCTGTTGAGAGAGCTAGAAACTGAAGATAACTTTAATTCCATCACCAAGACAGAATGATTCAAATGTTAGCTATGGTCCCTGAAAAACAAACAAACATCTATTTCTACTATTCCTTTTATCCCAGAAAAAATGGCTCAAGGTCTCAGTGAATGACAAGAACCCTCACCTGTCTAGACTTAAGCCTCAGTTTTGGGACACTAGCAAACTGCCTCTTACTAAACAACCAAGTCTCCTACTGAGCAGTACCAGCTCCTCCTTACCTCCCTGTTATCCATGGCTGAAGTGCATTCTCCATAAGTCCTGGGAATATCCAGACATTGTTGCTGGGGGAGTCTTCCAAAGAGTCAAGTTCATATTACTGAAACAAAATGAAAAAAATAATAATAATACAAGAAGCATTTTTAAATTCTTATGACCAGCATTTATGCCTGCACCCTGCCTTCAGCAATTGATTTCAAATTTTCTTCCCCGGACTGGGTAGTTAGTTCAGTGATACAGCACTTGGCTCGCATGCAAGAAGTATTCCTATCCATCCCATAAGTTTTCCTGCAAAACAGTTTCAAATTCCTCTAGAAGAAAACTTGCTTTCCTCTCTTTTCATCTCTCTTCCCAACCTCCTTGTCTAAAGCTGCTTATCTCTGAGCTGCATGAGGAAATAAGGATGGGAAGCCGACTCTCTGTTGGGATTATGGGTAGTTTTCTCCATTTTTATTTGCTCTTTATTTCTTCAGGTCCCTTTTACAAATATGTTTCTTTTAAGCTCACCATGATTAATGTAGTAATTCGTCTTAACAGACCTAAGATAATATGCTATCATTTTCTCCTGCCTATGCATAATTTGATACTTACTTCACAAATCAAATCAGTATGATCTATTAGCACAGGTGATTTTTTTCTGGATTTTAAAGTTCTGCAGCTGCTTCCGGAAGAAAATGAATTCCCATGCAGGTGTCCTTGCTTCAAAACAGACTCATGATTCTGCTTTCTGGATTCTCACTTAGCTTTCCACTCTACTTTCTTGGCACTTACATATGGAAATTTAAAGAGGCGTTCTCTTTTCTCTTTCTCAGTAGTGTTCCCACATCTTTTGAAATATTTTCAGATGCATGTCCTGTAAATTACATGACTCTGTGAGTCTGTGATTGCTGCCCTCTCCTTGCTAGAGAAAGGGCTGATACCTCGTGGAAAATTATCACTGCTCAGCACCGCCATCCTGTTTTCCAAATCTCTAACAGGAAAGAGGTCTTGAAAAGCAGCCTTAGCTAAAAGAAAAATGTTTAATAAATTTGTAAAGCTTTAATTAAAATATCAAGAGGCAAGATTGAGGCATCTCTGACTGTGATATAAAAACTGCCACTAGCAGAAGGAAAAGCAGGAAGCTTCCCACTGGGGCCAAAGGCACAGAGAGAGAGAGAGAGAGAGAGAGAGAGCGAGAGAGGACAAATAAATGATAGAGATAGATGATAGATACATGATACATAGACATACAGACACAGATACATAGAGATAAAATATTTATTCAAACATATTATAATATTTTATATATACTAATATTAATGAGGGGCAAATTTGACAAAGAAACTGCTGAAATGTCTGTAGCATTACAATCTTCCCTAGTATTGCAAGGTTGTCTTGTTGCTCTCCCAGGCCCCAGCTTGGGAGAAAAGGAGGAATGAAAGAAAGCTGAGCTCCACATTTACAGAAAAATGTTTCCTAAATGATTCTGTTTAAAACTGGCAGAAGCTCAGAGCCAACTGACTGGAAAGTCATTGTTTGTTCCTTTATCCCAATCAGTCAAGACCAGATTCATCTAAGGAAAAGTAAAGTAAGCATTTATTAATACTAGAAACATGTCTACTAAGTTTAAGTCATTTGATTCATGAAAAAATGGCACTACAGAGTAATTGAGATAAATGTTCACTTCTACTTGCATAGCTAGAATGATTAAGATGTTATATAGGGAAAAAACTTGACTGCATTATTTCATACATAAATATGTATTTTGGCTATCAAAGCAAGATATTCTTTCTAACCGTGCTGCAGTAAGATAGACACAAGTCACACATACTTATCAAAGACTTGGAGTTACCTACTACAAATTATACTGCAACCACAAATACAAAACATATAACAGTTTCAAGGACTTACTGTGATTTTCAAATATAAATATTGATTAATATTTATAGGATTAAATGTTGAAATAATAAGAGATACACTGTGTAAAATAAAATACATTATTAAAATTCACTTTGTTCTTCTTGTCTTAAAATATGGGTAATCCTGTACATATTGAGCAACTCTAAAAGAACTCAGCAGGCTGCAATTATATAGTTGTGTGTGTATCTGTGTCTGTGTTTTTGTATATATGTCCGTGTGTGCATGCATGTGTGTGTGTGTTTGTGTGTGTGGTGTATAAGTAACAATAATTTTAAATAAAGGCCATGAATTTCAGAGAGATGGGAGGACATGTAGAAAGAGCTAGAGAGAAGTGAACAAAACGATGTGATTATATTTTGATTTTTAAAATTGCCAAGAGAGGAAAGAAAATTTGGTAAAACGAAAAAAATACTTAAAAATAAAACTACTACATGGTCCAGCAACCACAGTACTGGGTGCATCCAAAGGAATGAAATCAGCATTTCACAGTGGAAACCTCATTCCCATGTTCATTGCAGCTTTGCTCAAACAAACAAGATGTAGAAACAACCTGTGTCTATTGGATAAACGGTAAATAAGGCACAGTCTGCACATGCGGTGGGCAATTTCTTTGCCTTTAAAAAGAAGGAAACTGTACCATTTATGGGAATCCAATTGATAAATGTGTGTGATTCCATATGGAATAGTCAGACATGCAGCTGATTCCTACCCATCTCCCCTATCTCTCCTGCCACTGGGGTGATGATCAGCACCCTACTTCCACTTCCCCCTCACTCCTACCTCAATGATTCAGACCCAACCACGGGAGTGAACAAACACTACCATGCCACCTTTGCTACCACTTTCCATCGAACTCATGGAAGCTGAAAATAGAACTGTGACTAGGGGAGAAAAATGGCGAGGGATAGGTCAAGGCGTGCAAAGTTTCCAGGAAAAGTTTTCCAGGAAAAGTTCTAGAGATCAGTTATGCAATATAGTACCTAATGGTGACAGTATACATGTGGTAATCATTAAGAAATTAAGAGGACAGAGCTCATGTCAAGTGATAACAAATTTTGCAGGAAACACGAACATGCACACACAAGGAGCATAAGACATTTTTAGGAGATGATAGATCTGAATAATACTTTAATAATGATAATGGTATCAGTACTATATGCAAAGGTCCAAACTCTATATGTGCTAAATGCATAGAGCTTTTTGTACCAATGAATAGCAAAGCTTTAAAAACCCAATGGCTGGCTCTTTGACCCTCCCCCATACACGCCAGGGAATAACAGCCTAGCTAGATCTCAGGGGAGGAGATTGCAGCCAGCACTGAGGAGACAAGATGATCTGGGGTCAGATGGAAGGGGAGGAGATCCTTCCCCGTTGGTGGACTTGGAGGGGGCGGGGAGGAGATGAGGGAGGGATGGGGAGAGTGGGAGGGAATGAGGGAGGGGGTTATGCCTGGGATGCAAAGTACCTAACCTGTGATTGATATAAAAATAAATAAATAAATAATAAAAAATAAAATAAAAATGCAATTGCATTGTTGTCAGGTTAGACAGTTTTCTTTGTGGGGTTAGAGATAGTGCTCAGTTGTCAGAGTGCTTCACTAGCATGCAAGAAGCTTCAGGTTCAATCCGTCTTGAACACATCAGCCAGGGGTGGCAGTGGATACCTATAATTTAAAAGTTAGGCAAGAGAATCCCAAATACAAGGTGTCTTCTGCCATAAGAGTGCAAGGTTCAAAGCTAGCCTCGCCTATGCAAGGAAATATCTTAAGAAGGGAAGGAGGGAAGGAAGAGAGGGGAGGAAAGAGGAGAAAAGGGAAGGAAGGAAGGGAGTAATGGAAGGGAAGAAAGAAGGAAGAAAGTTTTTTTTTAACCCTTAATGCCTATGACAGTTTCATCCACATTTAATGTGTGTTTCGTTTGCCTTAAAAAAGAACAGTGTTCCATTTTAAATCTGGCTTTTTTTATTGGCTAAAACCCCTTATTACATTTTTATAAAAGTATTTACCCCTATATAAAATCTAGTATTTTTAATTTCTTGTCTATAAAAATTGGAAAGACAGGCAAAGAAAATTCAAGAATTTAAAGAAGGTGTAGCTGAAAAGACCTGCAAGAATTCTAGTTATTTAACTTGAATGGAGTGACATAAAACTTTATGCCAAAGTAAGTTATTAGCTATGTCTGAATTTAACATATTTCCTGTATTCATTTTATATTTACAGTGAAAAGATGAGAGAAGAAGAATTGTCCTTGAGTACCAGGACATTTGTGTATTTAAATATTTTCTCTGCTTCAAGTAGTTTATACCACAACCTGCTTCTGTCTTAAGTCATTTCAGCTTATCTCAGAAGGCTCTTTGGACTCTTGAACATGATTTTAACATACCCATTGCACCCCAGCCATATGGTAATAAATTCACAAGTATGTCATAAGGTTATCATTTAGTTTTTAACCTTGGAATATACAAACAGTATTTTCTTTGCATTTGGAATGGATGTGTTTTATAATTATAACAATAAAATTAAAGTGTCCCAGTATGAAGGCACTTAACAAGTTAAAGATTCAGCCATTAGAGGCTTGGACCCCTAAATTCTATCCCTAGATCCCTCATAAAGGAGGGCAGACAGATCCAACTCCACAAAGTTGCCTGTGCTCTTCACACCTGCACCATGATATATGCACACACCCATCACTCACACACACAAACACACACAGAGACCCACACGCTAAATTTTAATATTATTTTTAATTTTTTATTTAAAAAAAACACACAGAAATGAACCAGACCCAAGGCCCTTATATCTCAATGGCCTTCTAGACAGTAAGAAAAGCCATTCTGAAGCTGTGGGGCTTCACACTGGCTTCTACATTTACACTATAGAATGTATTTTTTATGTAGTTATCTACCACCAAAACCAAAAAGATCTTTGACAGTTACAACCAGAAAAAACAATTAGCTTTCTACCCTCTTTTGTAACTCTTATTATACTTTACCTGCATTCAGCTCTTCCCCACCCTCTAATATTTACACTCACTTTTTGTCTTTTCTATGTTATAATATACCCACATATACATTTGTTTACATGTAGGAAGTTATTAATAATGTTTTAGCTTAGAAAATAACCATCATGTTTGTGACCACACCTGATTTCTGGATGTTTAGGAAATAGTTATAATTTTAACTTCCTGTCCACAGCATTTTCAAGTAGCCAGAAGAGGATATAGTTTATTCTTTCCATGCCAACTTACATAATTTCTTGTTGAATAACAAAATTTCTCATCAGTAAAGCAAATGATACAAGAGCTACTTGTTAAAGTCTCTACCTGCTGCAAAGAGTGATTGCCATACCCTGCCCTCCCACTAGGGGGCGGGGCTTCTCTCCCAGAGGCCCTTCACTACATCCAGACCTCCTGGTTCCCTCACCCTTTCAGGCCTTTCATCCCCTTCCCCCCAACCTCCCCACCCCCAGGACTCTTCTGGGAAGACATGGCCATGAGAGAGGACGTTTCAGAAACAGAGACGGCTGTTGGTGGACTAACCTCTCCAAAGCTGCCTATCCCAGAATGTTCAATTGGGACGACACTTCCATAATCTTGGGATTCCAGCAAAGGCTGTAAAAATGGGTGCTTCTGGGTCTAAAATTGATCCTCAGACATCTTTTGGGTGTCTTGGGAAAATTTCCAAACTATCTGTCCAGGTCTTTTGGAAAGTGTGCTTTTACCCCTCCCCCTCCACTTCCTGAGGCTGTGTCTGCACACTCGGCTCCATGTTCCCCTTATCCCATCCAGACTCTACCTCACACCCACGCAAGGTCTCCTCGAGTGGAGACGTGGCAGGCAGCAGCTGGGTCAGCTGGTGCCCCTTAAAACTTGTGGCTGATGGCCATGTTGGTTTGGGGATATAGGGAGGGAACCATGGCTTTGTCGCCGCCACCTTTTAAGCTTTTGCTGTTCAGTCTGTAATGATCCAGTGTGATAGGATCAGCAGGATCTCCATTCTATGAACTGTCTCTATGATTGAAAGTTTGGCTTTGATACTAGTTCAGAAATATATTTACAGTCATGCTAAAGATCTGGTTAAGCTTTACCTAGTCTTTTGTTTTATGTTTTCAGGGTTAAGGCCAGGATGGGCAACTCTACAATCAAAGTTTGTTTGGCTCAGTTATACTTGATAGATCGTGATCCTCAAACCTGTCAGAAGATCTGCAGAATTGTACATTTAAATGCCTAATTAAAAAGCTTAATGTGACAGAAACCCCAGTTTCTAGGGGTGATCCCAAGGCCTCCAGGAAGATTTGGGCACAAGGACAGATGACTCCATCACCATTGTGCTATTGGGCAAGCCTGCCCCAACTGGCCTGCTGCTAAAGCCCTGTCAGAACTGTGAACAAATATGACACATGGAGAGCTGACTGTCCTGTTTTGCCTTGACAAAATAAGGTCAGTCATTCTCCCAAATTCCTCTTCCATGGAAAGGCCTCTCAGATTTGCTGGGGCCAGCACCTGAAGACTGAAGCTGTGATGCTGCCCACAAGAGCCACTGACAGCACAGGAGCCTAACGGGAAGGCCATCTGGATAAACCTCTGTCATATTAATCAATACATACACACCTTGGATCATGCTTCCTGTGGTAATTTATCCTCAGGACTTTGATAGGTTTGAAGATCAGCTTAACAGCAGAAACCAAGGCTTCACCTACCCTCTCAAAAAATGTACAGTTTATGTGAGGTCTGAGCTTCTGAAGTGTTTGAGGGTCTGAGAAGGTATTTTAAGGATGGTGATAGAAAAGTAATTTCAGGTACATAAATATAGTTCCCCCACTATGCTACTGTGTTTTGTATTAAAACTGTTCAGAGCTTTAACATTAATCAGATTTTAAATTGTCTCCAAAGCCAATTTGTCTCTTTTTGTAAACTTAAAAAGATTCTTGTCAGCTTCAGAAGATCCACTGGAACCCACAGGTCAGGCTTCAGGTAAGTACTGCCAATCAACAGCCTGTTTCCCAGCCTGCCTATTCCTAAGAGTAGCATTCCTTCCCTGGTTTTGGGACTCGCCTTCTCCAGCTACCAAGACCATGAGCCTAAAAGTCTATGGGCCTAAAGGTTGAACTCCTTATCTAATCTTCTGTCCCTAACACACACACACACACACAATATACATACATATATTATATGTATACATACATACATGTATATATATATATATATATATATATATATATATATATATATATATATTGTGTGGGTGTTAGGGACAGAAGATTATGTGTGTGTGTGTGTGTGTGTGTGTGTGTGTGTGTTTCAGCATCCTATTTCTCAAGAGCTGCACCCAGAACTCAGATGTCCAGCCTAAACCTCACAGACTGCATCAGCTGGACTTGCAATTTCCTAGTCACAGATGGTCTCACAGATCCTGGACAACAGATACAACAGCTTGTACTTGGAACTTGGCCAGTATTCCAGATTTTTGCCCCAGTCCCCCAAATCAATGCCCCAATGCAGCCAGAAATAGCCAGAAAAGATTCTTCACCCATTATCTATTTATTATCAACAAAAAACTGGGATGTTAAAGTCCCTACCTGCTGCAGGGCATGGCTGCCTACCCTGCCCTCCACCTAGCGGTAGGGCTTCTCTCCGAGGCCCCTCATTATGTAACCAGACATCTTGGTTCTGTTACCACTGTTTTCCATCCTTTCTCCCCCTCCCCCTTCCTGCTCCCTCTCTCCATTCCTTCCCCTGGGTGTCTATTCTCCTGCACCCTCCTCACTGCTCCAAATAAACCTGCCCTTTTTATACTTTTAATCTGGCTTGGATTGGCTTATTTCATCACTACTCTCTAACCTTTGGCCTATCCTCAGGTTGTGTTCATTTCTTGGGATTACCTTAAAACAGTACTATACAACTAAGTGGCTTAAAACAATTAAAAAATATTTTTTCTCATAGTTGTAGATGTTTGAAGTCCACAAGCAAGTACGGGTGTAACCACATAGTACTGAAAGGAAATGTCCTTCCTTGTTTCCTGCAGGTTCTGGTGGTGATAGCCACATGGGCCCAGTTTTTGCTGCCATCTTTACCCAGCGTACTATTTTGTGTGACTCTCTTATCTCAGTTCTGTCTCTAAAAGGACATTTGTCACCAGAAATAGGATCTAGCTGGGTGATTTAGTATAGCTCCATCCCAAATACTTACCTTCCTTGGATCTATAAAGATGTCTGACCCTTTTCCAAAAAAAAAAAAAATTACATTAAGCAGTTTGGGAAGGAGGCTATCTGCTATTTCATAGAGAAGGAGGACGTGAAAGCAAAGGAGGTAGGGGGTTATGGGGAAAGAAGGGAATAAAGAGACAAATGACAGAAAATTAAGTGCAGAAACAACTGATAGATGTATTGATACCTCATTACATAGACTTCAGTAGTTACCTTTCTAACAACAAATATCACACACATCCATATATAAACATATATTGCATATTACACATATACTTAATTACAAATTATTAGAAAAACAGCATTTAGGTTTTATTCAACTATACATTCCAAAACCTAACTTCGTGTTCTTGCATATAGAGCAGAAAAGAACTAAAGAGCAAAGTAGTTGACACGGCCATGCTAAGTAGGTATGGGGCTGCCTTCAGCCTTTTAGTTTCCTGGAATCAGAGTTAGCTTTAAGATTAAAAAAAAAGATTAAAGAATCGCCATGATACAGAAATATCTTTCTTATACAACATCTAAAAGCAGTGACAACAGAAGTTAAGCCCCATAGAAAAAGGGAAAACTGTAAAGTGAGGGAGAGGTGTAATATTTATGGGTGTGATATTTGATGTAAAGGAGACTCAGAGAAAGAGACGATGGCGATCTAGTCAAAGGCATTCTGCCGTGTCCCGGGAGGGTTTCTTTAAGAAGTCTACATGAATAGGACTAAACGCATGAATGGGACAGAAAAGAATGGAGACTCTCAGGAAGCTGACCTCAAGATAGAGAAAAAGATTTTTCTTCCATAAGGGTCAGATCAGAGTGATTTATCTTGGAAAGGGGAAAATAGCCAACCCTCTTAGAACTCCTCCATAGAAAAAGAAATTACACTGTCACAAGCTTAAAATACCTGTCAGGAATATAGAATGCCAACCCTGGAAGTTGTGAAATAGAAGTCATAGGTCCATCCTGAGACCCGATAAAAACTGCATTTCCTTTAATGAAATTCAAAACATGATCACTTTGTTATCATTCCAATGCCAGTCACTATGTGTCATGCCTGGTCACCTGCTCAACCGATCACAGGGGGCCTGCATACACGTGTGAAGGAGCCAAGGCATGCACAGAATCATTTTATTCTGTTTCAGGTGCTTGATATGCCGGTCAGGTACAGCTGTAGTGCCTGTCTTTGTGTGTGTGATTAGCTGAAAATTATGTCAGTACAGAATTTACCATTTTTAGAAAAATTCTTGCCAGATTACCCAGTGAGTTTAAAAGGACAAAATTTGCATTATGAACATTGTCACCACTGAAAAACTTAATCTTTTGGTAGTAATCAAGAATTAGATGCACTTATCTCTCCATCTCAATCTCCAAAATCCCCTGGGTAACAGTACCCGGAAAAGAAAAAGACTGCCGGCTACAAATGTGGTGAAAGCAGCACACTGGGATAGAAAACCTTCGCTGAGCAGAGATCATAATGCCTAGTTTCCTGAAAGGTACAGAGCAAAAGCAGTAAGCTGTGGGGATCACAGCAAAGCCTGCTGGGAAGGTGGTCACTGGCCCATCTAAAAGGAATCCAGACAATACCAAAGTGTCGAGAAGTAAACAGGGTGGTAATGAGAAAAGAACAGAAATCTGCAGGCTCTGTATTTGCTTGATCTTCTTTTCTCAAACACTGGACATCCTCTGAGAGGCGCTGTGTTTGCTTCCGTGCGCAGGCCGTGACATCCACTAAAGAGGCCTGTCTCTAGCCCATCCTTTTAGGAACAGCTGTCTGAGTTTTCCTACAGCCTACACCTTCCCACCTACTGTGAAGAGCACATAGTCATCACTTCCAGACTTAACATGCACTTGGTTCATGAATATGAATACACAATTTACAAAAAAAAATCCTCCAATTACTTCATCACCAAAACAAAATAAATAGAAAGTAAACAGAACAAAAAAATTAATAATTTGGATACAAACATAGAAAACAATTTATATAGGAGATAAGATTTGCAAGATGGAAAATATTTTACCCATAAGAGTAGAATAGGAATCTATGACTACAACAATAGACATTATTTTAGAAAAGCAGGATGATCTTTGCTGAATCAACAACAAGAACAAAAATTCAATAAAAAGGCTAAAAGATGATGTTGGGAAAAGTGGACACGGGGAATGTGAAAGAAAAGGTGAGAAACAGACAAGGGCTTCTGGAACACTGATGTGCACATAGCTTATGTGCGGACCATGTTAACTGCAAGTTCTGAGTCTATACATGAGAGGTTCTGCATTTGTAACCAGACCTGATGTCATTGCTGCTGGCCCAAAGACTAAAATTTTAGTCACTAAAGACTTAGAAAAACGTGTGCTTGTGAAATTTCAAAACAACCCATTTTGTAAGAGGAGAAGCAGACAGTACAAAGGGCAGGAAACCAAGGAAAGGAGGAAGGCAGACAAGGGTGAGGGTGAGGAAGATGCCCTAAGTGGAGGGCACCATCAGCCTCCAGCATCCCACCTCCTGACCTGCTGCTCTCCCTCCTGGCCACTCTCCAGCTTCCCCAAGGCTATTGCATTTCATGACAGGATTCATTCTTGCTCAGCTTGTTTATTCTTCAGATCAGTTCAGAGAATCATGGTTAATCCAGTGCATTGTTTTGCTTAGGAAGACAAAATGTTATAATGTCACAAATAAGACTGGGTCATGCTGACCTGTACCAAATCACCTCTAATTTACTAGGCAATACTCACAACAGAAACCTAAACATTTGGAATGAGCACAGACAATCATAACAAGATGGGAGACTTAATTCCTTTTCTCTCTCAAGAGGTCATCACATGCAAACTTTCAAAGCTTCTGAACAACACCAGAGCCACTCTACACACCAAGCTACATTGCTTCAACTTACAGATGTTGCCATGCTCCATTTGGATTATAAACTAATTTTCAAAACTCCAACAATTAAGGAAACGTGACATGTTTTAGCAAAGGACAAAAACTCAGAAAGTACAGGTGGTGGTGAATCAAGAAGCTTACTAACATTTTTTTTTCAAATTACATGTATAATGTTTAAGTGTAATTAGTTTTACTTCATAATAATCATTTCAATTTTGAATTTATGTTATACTTAAAATTATCTATCACATACTGCCTTAGCAAGGATTTTTATTGCTGCCATAAAATACCATGACCAAAAGCAACTTATGGAAGAAAAGGTTTTATTTCATTTTATAGCCTGTAGTATATTATTGGGGAAGCCCACGCAGAAAGCTGCAGACAGGAACTGACCAAGAAGCCATGGAGGCATGCTCCTTCCTGGCTTGCTTCTCCTAGTTTGGTCAGCCTACTTACTTATACAACTCAGGACCACTTGCCCAAGGGTGACACCACTCACAGTAATCTGAGCTCTCCCACATCAATCATCAGTCAAGAAAATGCCACCCAGGCTTGCCCTCAGGCCAGTCTGGTGGGGTCAGTGGACGTTTTGATTTCTTTAAAAATTCGGTTATGTTACATAAATGTTTTTTTCTTGTGATCCCAATTGTGGGATATGAGACTGCCTTAGTTTATCCACAGCTGGTAATATCCTGGTGTGGCTCAGTGAGGGGTGTGTTCTTTGTCAGATGGAGTTAGTAGAATTCTGAAGACTCTGAAAAATATAAATGCTAGAGCCCAGAGAGAAGAAGGGGCTTCAAGGTCACTGACAGAGAAGGAAGAAGGCTGCTTGTTCGTCCTGATGCATTTGCCATTTGCTGTCGCTGGACTGCTGGATATCCTGATGGCTGAGATTGGCATTTTCCCAAAGAACTTGATGAGCCTAGCCACTGGAGCTAAGTCTAAAGAGGTCTACAACCCCTTTCTCTTCTATCCTTCTTTCTTTCCTACCAAAGACTGAGGGGGTGGGAAGGGAGATAGAGACCTAAGGAACCACAAATAAAATAAATTTGAAAAGAAACTGAAAATGGGACCATTTTTCAATTGTGGTCTCCTTCCCAAATGACCCAACCTTCTATTGAATGGATATAAAACTAGCTATTACACATACTATTTCTTCGCTTAATTCTTTCTAAAGAACTTCATGTTAAAATGACCATGTTTCCTTGTTTTCAAAAGTAGAATCCATGTTCTACCCCACATTTATCATATAAACTGAAGTTTTAATTCTATTTCAGAAAAACTGAAAGGTTTAAACCAAAAAGTCACTTCTTAATAGTAGTTTTATTTAAATGCTCTCTTCTAGGAGTAAAATGTGCAAAATCTGACCCTCAAAAATGTGCACAGCAACTCAGAAAGTAAATGTAAAACTATACCTCTCAGAAAAGCACTATTACTTAAACTATTTCGAGATAATTTCAGAAGTCTATAATTAGTAATCAAAATTTAAAGTTGTACACTGCTAAGATTGAGTAAGAACAGAGTGAAAGATATTAGAAAATTTGTAAGTAGAGTAAATTATTACATGTGAAAAGCTTTTCAGATGTGAGC
Source organism: Pachyuromys duprasi (assembly GCA_028658305.1). NCBI lineage: Eukaryota > Metazoa > Chordata > Mammalia > Rodentia > Muridae > Pachyuromys > Pachyuromys duprasi. Next base: position 46,304,458 of record CM053765.1, on the reverse strand, counting down.
TTTTCCTATAATCTTTATTTTAGTGAAGACAGTGAGAAGCTCATTCTTCTCTGTTCAACTTAGCTCATCATATGCTTGGTGTGCCCTTTACTTGGGAAGAAAAGCCTCAATGAGAAAATTTTTCTTACCAGAGTGGTGTGCAGGCAAGCCTGTGGGACATTATATCACCCTCTTCATTGTGCGATTCTTTGATCGAATCACTCAATTTACCAAGTCCCGGATGTTCTTATGTATTCTAAAATAAAACTACAGTGCCTGAGAAGATTATGAAGAATTCAGTAACATTATTGTTATTTTACTGCATCAGCTAAAAAAAACAAACATAAAACGATAAACAAAAAAACCTAATAATGTTCTACGGAACATCTATTAGAGCACTATTGCTGTGAATGTGACATCCAGCATGTCACATTTCCTAAGATTCTGACTTGTGGTGAGTGTTAATAGGCAGGATGAGAAGGAGAGATGGATCCCTTTGGGAAAGAGTAGGTGTATAAACGGGATACAACACAGAAAAGGATATTCAACAAAAAGTAACGTGCAAATTACTGCAGCTATCTTTCTCATCTCTGAAGAGCAGACGTCTGGCTTTTAGAGCTGATACAATCACATAGAACAGTGCGTCCAAACTATCAATTAAGGCACTAATGAGGCTACCAGTTTTGAATGGAGGTGGAAAATAGATGGCTCTAAAGCTGGTTCACATGAGGTACGAACAGTCCTGCCACTTAGATTATATTACCTAAAGTTCCAGAACACCAAAAATATTCATAATTCGAAAGATGCCCGGCGCATTTCTTGGTGAACCACACCTAGAGAACAGCAGGATGCCCCTTCCCCTTTGTTTAGGTGTATCATTTTGTTGATATGTCTGCAACAGAAAACTGAACTCTACCAGAAAGGAAGTTTCTAACATGACACTAAGCACTGATTGCTATACAGCAGGTGTCTGAGTAGGGCTTACCAAACCATTATGCATTTGAAGGTAATCATGGTAAGTTGTCTACCATAAAGTTAAAACATTAAAGTGACACAGCACCAACCCATCACATGATAAAAAGGTCACTTAGGACATGACCTGAGCAAGAAGCAAAAAGGCAAGTAAGATCTACAAAGACGCATAGGTCCTAATGGTGCCAGCTCTGCTGCAGAAATTCCAGGCTTACAACACACAACTATGGAAGCTCTTGATGACTTCATGATGAAAGAAGAGGAAAACACATTCACAGCTTTCTGAAATTATTACCAATGATCCACTCACTGGTGGTCATGAGAGACACAGGTAAAAGAAAGCAACACCATTGACTTTAACTTGGTGTCTGTGTTTTGGAAAAAAAAATGGTGGGAAAATTGGATCAATGACAGGAAACATCAGAGAAACTGAAAATAACCTTTACCTTTCTGCAATTTGTCCTATAGTCTGTCTGACCTGAGAACCACTAATTTAAAAGACATTCAATACAATGATATCTGAACATAACCATTCCTTAGTTGCTGTAGCATCTCATCAGTCAATATGGATGGACTCATCAGACTTCTTTATATAGAGCAGACACAGCAGAGAACATCACATGAGTCTTCGAAGCTTCTCAGCCTTCTCTGCCACCCAGCTCTCTATAAACATATCATGGAAAAGCTCATTTTCTGGATTCCATTTTAAGGACACTTTTATATCCATAAGCCATAGTTGGTCATAAACACATAGGTGTGTGTGTGTGTGTGTGTGTGTGTGTGTACAGATACAACGCCTACTTAAAAAAAAAAACCTATACTAACTTCCAAGCTCTAAGATTTCTTTTCTCTGAAGTTCTGGTAGGATCCATTCCCCTACTGCTGCTTTTATCAGCACCTCTGCCCCTGCTCTGTCCTTTATGTTCCCTCCTATTTTCTCTTCTATCACCTGTCACATCTGTGTTGCTTAGATCTCACACAGGTAATTTTTTCTTTCTGCTTACATCACTATGCTACAAAGATTTTCTTATCTTCTCTTCACACCAGGAATTGATTAAGCAATGCCATGTCTAGATGTCACCAGTCCTAAAAGAGAAACAAATAAATAAGAAGAGGTTTCAGTTGTGCTCACTTACTGCAAAAAGAATTGGGAATATCTTTAAATTTTCCTTATTTCTGGGCTCAGTGCCACTCAACTGCTTCAAAGAATCAATTAACTGAAATTTCTTGTAAATCAATATAACAGTCCTAAACTGCTTTATCACAGTTGCAGTGATGATGAACTTGCAAGCCTTTGCTTTTATCAAGAGTAGAATGCATGGAATTTTATGAAAGAAGGGGAGATAGGCCTGGAGGGGACAGAAGCTCCAAATGGAGACCAATAGAGAAAAAATAAACAGCTCTGGGAACCCTGCAGAGACCGATAACCCAACCAAGGGCCATGCAAGGAGAGGACCTAAAAACCCTGCTCAGAGATAGGCCACGGACACAGTCTCTAAGGGGGTTCCCTGGAAAGGGGAACAGGGACTGTCTGACATGAACTGATTGGCCTGCTCTTTGATCACCTCCCCCTGAGGGAGGAGCAGCCTTGCCAGGCCACAGAGGAGGACAATGCAACCACTCCTGATGAGACTTGAAAAGCTAGGGTCAGATAGTAGGGGAGGAGGACCTCCCTTATCATTGGACTAGGGGAGGGGCATGGGGGAGAATAGGGAAGGAAGATGGGATTGGGAAGAGAAGAGGGAGGGGGCCACAGCTGGGATACTAAGTGAATAAACTGTAATAAATAATAATAATTTTTTTAAGAGCATAGATATAAGAGGGTCTGGAAATGTGGCTCAGTTGGTAAAGTTCATGCAATGCAAGCATAAAGATATGATTTCCAAATTCGAAGACTAACATTTAAAAAGTCAATGTGGCAACACATATATTAATCCCAGTGATTGGGAGGTAGAGACCAGAGGATCCCTGAGGCTGGCTGGCCAGCCAGTCTAGTCAAATAAGTGAGCTGCAGGTTCAACAAGAGATCCAGTCTCAAAAGAAAAAAAAAAGAAAAAGAAAAAGATACCGGATCTCAACCTCTGGCTTCCACAAATACAGCACACACATGCATATTCTTATGTAGACGATGTGCACATACACACATATACACATACATAAAACACACATATACACATACATAGGTATATGTGCAACACACATACATACAAAATAATAATAAAATGTGCCAATGTAAGAAACCATTTTGATGAACATGTCTTGTTCCTTGTAGAATTATTGTCTGTTCACTGTTGATATTTATATCGATAATAAAACATTAATTTATTTATTTATCATTTGCTAAGTTTCTGTCACATTTAAATCTTCTTGAAATGTAAAGTGGGTAAAATGCATACATCTTCTCAGGGAATAGTCTGTGGAGGAAGCAAACAAATACGCATCTAATTTTATGATTTGATGAATGTTAATGCATAACCAAGCATTAGGCATAATGAAAACGCAGAGGGGGGCAAAGGTTACTCTTTCTGGTGGGATCCAAAAGTCTTCAAGTGAAGTGTAACACTGAGAAGTGTCTAGAAGAATAATATATTAATTATCTATTAAAGAAACAAAGTGCCAATGCCTGGAAGTGCCACAGAACCATGTGACTAGAAAAGAATGGGAGAGACAGGCCCAAGAGAATCACAAGACTACCATCCAGGCTATTGTAAGCCACAAGAGAGATAGGTCTCTAAACTGAGATGCCTGGGAGCAATTGAAAGACTCGAGAGTTTCATGATCAGACGTGTGCTTTCTAAAGTCATTCCAAACACAATAGAAAACAGGAGAACTCAGAGACCAGAAAGCTAACTAGACAATAAGCTCAGAGAAATGATGAGAGCTTAACCTAGCAACGACACATGGTGGTTGGGAGCAGAAAAGGTTGACCTGAGAAACATTTAGGAAGCAAAGTAAATGGTACCAATGATCAGTGTGTGTGTAGAACGTAAAGAGAAATAGAAGGACAGAAAGAAAATAACAGTGTGAAAGCTAAATCCCAGGTGTCCAGCCTGAGGAGAGGATTAGTAGCTTTGCTTCAATGAGTTAAATGTTTCTGGAACAGCGAAGTTTTGTAGGTCACAAGAAGAGGTCATGTTTGAAGTGTTGAGTTTCAACGACATGTGGGTTGTCCTGTTCTAAGCTGTGTGCAGGTCAAACTCTCAGTCACTGCTAGATAGATAACACACATTGTGGATTTGCAGATATTTTTCTAAAATTTTGGGGTTTCTTGTTGGTTTTATAATATAAGTTTAAGGCATGCAACATAATGTTTTGATACAGAAATATACAGGGAAATGATTATTACCGCCAAACTAATTGTATAGCTACAGAAGTACTTCAAGTAAAACTTCCCAAGTTACATTTTGAAATGAAAACCACATACAGAAGTATTACATTGAGAAAAGAATACAAAGAAGGTAAAAACTAATATGAAACAAATAGAAACTATCATTAATTTATATATGAAATTTTTTAAGAAGCTCAACAAAATTCCAAAGCCAGTGAGATGACTCAGAGTGTATGAGCATTTGTCATCAAGCCTTACAACCTAGGTTTCATCTCTGGAATCTACATAGTAAAAGGAGAGCACAACTCTTTCAGATTGTCCACATAACTCCACATAGCACTGTGGCACATGAGCAAGTACACACACACACAGAGAAAGAGATAGAGAGACAGAGACACAGAGGAGATAGATGATGTTGATGAAGAGAGAGAGAGAGTTTAATTAATTCTAAGCAAAAGTCAGTAAGGCAGATAGAAATCTCTCTTCTGAGATAAACCAGCTTTACCATCTCAGAACTGAGATCTTGCTTTCTTCTTTTGAACTTATTCATGTGTTATATTTTTAATATGTAGACTAGTTAGTGGCTGTCTATGTTTAGTCTGGACCTTCCTTCTAAGATCCTGCAGTGATGCCTCATTGAGATAAGACTTCTTTTTTTTTAGTCTAGTGAGTATCTTCTTACTCAAAACTGTTAAAAAAAATGTTTTCTAAAATGCAGTAAGAATAGTGTTGAAGGTACAAAAAGACACTATATTTTATAGTCATTTTATAGTCACTGCAACTTTTAAATGTTTCCTACAAATAATAACTGATTCCCACCAAAAGCAATCCAATGGCCTCTGAAGCAGCCAGCTTTCCAGATTCACACTAGTCTCCTCGCTCACTCTAACTCTGTGCCTTAGAGAACAGATTTTCTTTCAGACAGGAACAAAAATAATTCGGCAAAAAGTCAAAACTTAGTCCTGAATCTCTCCTCAATACATAGCTAGATTTTGCAGAAAATATGGTTCTAATCATGATTGGTTTAGATTTATGCAAAGAGCTTGTACGAGAATTAGTGGATGTTAAACAGCCTCTCTGTGCATACTGATCCGAGATTAGGCCCGAAGACATATCAAGTCTCCCACAGCTGGGAACCTGCTCACGTGATAAGACAATAGTTTGAAATGCTGTTTCTTTGTGAGTTTTTATTTTCATATAGTCCTGATTCTTGCTTAATTATGTTAGAGACACGTTATTCTGATTTAAATGTATTCTCCTTAAAAACCTTTATACACGAGAAATGAAGAAAACACACCACTAGTGCATGTAATTCATAAAATTCCTAAGAGGACTTTATATTTCCATCCCAAAGAAGAAAAATAATATATATATATATCATACTCACGACTAAACTGATGCCTCTGTTACACAAGTAGGCTACCTGGCCGCTTCACGCAACCTCCGCAGGGCTGGGATTAAAACTGTTATCTATCACCCCTGATTTTATATGTGAGTGATGGGATCAAACTTAGGTTTTCAGGCCCTGGAAGCAAGCATTTAGTGACTGAGCGCCTTCCCCTTCTTCTCACTTCCCTTCCAAGAACAACAGCTCTCCCAGGTGAGCCAGCAGTGGTTTGAATCTGAAATGTCCCTCTCAGCTCACGTGTTGCACCACAGCTTGGTTGCTGTTTGAGGAGGCAGTGGAAACACTAAGAGGCAAGGTCTCTCCTCTCGGGATCAGGTTCTGAAGGACACACTTGAGTTCCTCTCTCTCTCTCTCTCTCTCTCTCTCTCTCTCTCTCTCTCTCTCTCTCTCTCTCTCTCTCTCTCTCTCTCTCTCTCTCTTTCTCTCAGCTTCCTGGTCAGCAGGAAATGAGCTCTTCTGCCTTGCCTTCCCCACCATGACAGGCTGAAATCTCTGAAGTGGTAAGACAAAATAAATCCTTCTTTCCTTGTTTCCTGTTTGATATTTTGTCACGGAAAGAAAAAATAACAATAATAAAAACAGGGACCCTCACCCTTATCACCTCAATTGGCATTTTTACCTCCTCACAGATTCTACCTACAATATATCAATATTTGTTTCTATACTGTATTTATAGTCATGTTGGGTGTAAGGAGAACTAGATGTAATAAGCACTCAGTTCATAACAGCCCAATGAATACATCACTGTGCCAGGACAGACTGAGGACACCTGCTGAGAGCTGTGTAAGTCAGGTAGGGAGCGTTTCTTCCCACCACAATCAAGCCTTCAAAGGACTGTATCTAATCAGTGTCTCAACTGCATGAAAGGCTTTGAGTCAGACTGGTCCTACATATCAAAGTCCCATATGATATATGAGAAAATAAACATTTGTTGTTTAAGCTGCTAAGTGCTGGGCTAATTTTGGACAGCAGTAGACAAGGAAGGGAAATTGGTATCAGTCTTTGGTAAAGCTAGGCTCGCAAGCCCTGTTATTTGGATTATTAAAGATTATTTCCCATTCCCATGATGGATTTCCAATATTTGCTTGAAAGTGCATTAATTTATCATGACATTGTATGCTTTCCACCTCAGTTTATCATCATAGCAACTTTGAGGTTTGTGTTATAATCTAAAAGTGTAATTTTATACTTAGAAAATGAAGATTAAGGGGCAGGAGAAAATCACTCCCTGGTTACAGGCACTTGCTACTCTTGCAGAAAATCCTAGTTCCCAGTACCCACATGGCTGCTCACAAGCTTCTCTTACTCTAGTTCAAGGATATCTGGTGCCCTCTTCTGGTCTCCACAATTATTGCACACTGGTGGTGTGCATGCACACATGTGGTGTACATACATAGATGCAGACAAAATACGCATATACATAAAATAAAACTCGTTTAAAAAAATGCTTTCACTTGATTGCACACATACCTTTTCCTGCCCCTATAATGCAGCATGTGTTTCCAAGGTAAAAATAAACACCTGACAAGAAAATAACAAGGGACCAAAATAACAATACTACACAAAACCCAACCTGGAGAACGAACGATTTTGTTGGCGTTACTGGCCGGATATGTCTGAAGCATTACTTACATGAGTATGAACAACTCAAGGGCAGCTGCATTATTGAAAGAGCATGCCAGCTTGGTTAATGATTCATGAGAGCTAGAACCTGGGAGCCCTCTGCATGACCTGCAGGCAGCTGGACCTATGAGAGTCTCCTCTCCTTAGCAGTCCTTAGTGCTTATGTAAGTTTGTGAGGAGTGACCCTGTGAATATCGTAAGTTTTAGAGACTTCCTGAGACTTGGGAATTGTTTGGTTTTTGAGTCTGAATGAAAATCCCTTCAGAACTTCGTGGGTCTTAACTAGCTTTCTCCATAGAATAAAGTATTTCAGCTCAGAAGAAATTGCTATATAACATTCTCACAAATGTCTCTTTAATCTGGTCTTGGGATGTTTGCAATTAAAAATCCAAATAAAAATGATGAATTAAAGTGAATAAAATATAATACAAGTTAAAAAAAGTTCTAGGCTATAACTGAAGAGTGTAATGACTAAGAAATAAAGACAAAACACTAAACATTTTAGAGTATAAGACAGAATAAAAAGTTTTGGACACTTTGGTAAAATATCACACAACTTACAAAAATAAAAATATATCTGTATTTTTAACTTTTTATTTGACAGTTTCATAGATTTGTGTAATGAATTTTAGTCTTTTTCACACATACCCTATTCTCTCAAACCTTTAACTCTCTCCTTCTGGAAGTCTTCTTAGCAAGGCCCCCTCCTACTTCATGTCTTCCTTTTGTTTGTGGTCCCCTGAGCTTAATTAAAGTTTCTTGCCCAAGCATGGATGGGTAGTTATCTACTGAAGCAAGGAAAACTTATGTGTGGCTAAAACAACATTGAATATACAATACTTATCCCCCACCTGATAAACTTTAACCCCCAGTAGACCCTCAGAGAGGACTGGGCTTCACAAAGCCTTCTTCCATACATGAAGAGGGGCAAAATCCCGCTCAGGCTGTAGTGAATTCATTAGTATAATGGTTCTGTCATATCCAGAAGACATCTTTATGTTGCACATCTCCCAACTCTCTGGCTCATTTCTTTCCCACTCCCTCTTTTGCGATATTCCCTCAGCCTTGAAATGGGGATGCTATGGACGTTCCATTTAGATCTGAGCACTCGATTGTCATTTTTTCTCAGCACTTTTGCCCAGTTAGGGCTTTCTGTTTTGTTAACTGGTCCCTGCAATAAGAAGCTTCTCTGCTGAAGGCTTTGGGTGACACTAATCTTAAATGATAAACCGGAGTTGGGAGTTAACATGAAAGAATAAATTTATTTCTCTCAGAAATCTTAGATTTTCCTGAGAGTGGCAACAAATGGCAATTCTCTCAGACAATCCAAGTAATCCAGCATTCCCAAGACTATTGATTAATCATTGTCTTCATTTCAAAGTGCCCTCCTGCTAAAGCCCTGTTGTGGAAAGAAGACAGCTCAAGTGAACTAGCCTCTTAGGTTTTAGGTTTTCATGTCACATAACACAAAAAGTCAGATATAATCAAAATTGTGTTCTAAATTCCCTTGGAAGAGTCACTTTGGATAACTGTTATTAAAATTATCATTAAATGCTGCAATCACGGCCTCACAATAAGATTTCATGCTGTAAAGGGCAGGAAAGGACTGTGCACTCAAAGAAGAACAGATTAACACTCTCACACACTTACTGAGAGCCACAGACATAGGGTAAAATCTTGAAATCACTTGTTAGTTCTCTCTTCCTCCTTATGATGTCTGTGAACACACACTCCTGTTTTTTTTCCTGGATGTTATTTATATATATGGCTACAGATAATCAAGTAAAATTCTAAGTGTATGGTGGGTCCCCCGAGAAGAAGGAAAACACCACCTTTTAATTTCAGCCACATATGTGTCTTGCTCCTGGGAGTAAGGGGTGACCCTAATCGAGAAACACAAATAAAACAAGAGGTTTGTTTGCATCATGGACTATTGATAGATCCATTTAAATATGCATTAATGTCATTTACCATTACCTATTATATTTGATTACCTAAAGCCTATCCTCAAGTCTTTATCTCTAGACACCTAAAGTCTATATCTGGGTAAGCTTTCTTTCTAGTAGTTTTATCAACCCCCCACCTTCTATATCTAATTGGAAGAAAGGCAATTAGTTGTTAATTGGATGGTTGGAAGGAGAACCAAGCAAACTGGACATGTCAGGTTAGAAAGAGAGCAACTGTTCGCATCAGTTCAGATTAGACACCTGATTATGACCCTAAAGCAGCCCCAGGAAAGAGGCTCAGAATGACCAACCAGATAGATGGACTCATGGTCATTTTATGTTCAGCCACTAGTCCTGTAAAATTATATGCCTAAAAATTTAAGGTTTTATTTCAGGACAGATGGGCATGCATACTGGGAAGTTATATAACTGCCCACACAAAACGGATGAACAATTACTGATTTTTGTAGTGCTGCACTTGAAGACATCACATGATTCCTCCTTGAGCAATGAAACCAGTGGAACAACTTCCCCTGTAATGTTTTTCAAGATAGATGAATGTGTACAGAGAATGCACATTTACAATTAGCTTGGATGTGCTTGCTATGCCTCTCATCAGGATTCATTAGTGCAGTCAGCTCAGGCTCTTGTAAGTGGTGGAGAGAATGACTGCCCACAGCCTTGGTCTCTGCCATCTGACAATTTAGTCTACCTAGGACAGCAGCTAGTATAGTATTGATTCTTTGGAACTGTTGTTTTAAACACAGGGTTGGGTTAGTGATTCCCAGTAGAGTTTGAATGTGCTCCCCAGCCCCTACTCCAAGTTCTATGTAAAAACTGCTGCCTGTGTGACATTTGCAAGCCATGCTGTTAACAGGTGATTTGAGTTAGATGATGTGTGAAGGTGGGTCTTGCTTCAGTGATGGTATTACTGACTGTGTATGGGGGAGGGAGGGAGAGATTCAAGCTTACACCCTCACTTACCTTGCAAGGAAGTGGCAAGAAAGCCCTTGTCAGACACTAGGTAACACTTTGGTATTAGAATTTTCAGTCTTGGTATTATAAGAAATTCACGTCCCCTCCCTTATTTCCTCCCAATCCTACCCCCCCCCATCTCCTCCCTTGCCCCTCTCCAAGTCCACTGACAGGGGAGGTCCTCCTCCCCTTCCATCTGACCCTAGCCTATCAGGTCTCATCAGGACTGGCTACATTGTCCTCCACTGTGGCCTGGTAAGGCTGCTCCCCCATCATGGGAAGGTGATCAGTGAGCCAGCCACTGAATTCATGTCAGAGACAGTCCTGTTCCCCTTTCTAGGGAAACCCACTTGGATACTGAGCTGCTATGGACTACATCTGAGCAGAGGTTCTAGGTTATCTCCATACATGGTCCTTGGTTGGAGTATCAGTCTCAGAAAAGACCCCTGAGCCAAGATTTCTTGGTTGTGTTGCTGTCCTTGTGGTACATTTACACAATGGAATACTACTCAGCAATTAAAAACAAGGAAATCATGAAATATGCAGGCAAATGGTGGGATCTAGAAAAGATCATCCTGAGTGAGGTATCCCAGAAGCAGAAAGATACATATGGTATATATTCACTTGTAAGTGGATATTGACATATAATATAAGATAATCATACTAAAATCTGTACACCTAAATAAGCTATTCAAGAAGGAGGACCCTGGGTAAGATGCTCAATCCTCATTCAGAAAAGTAAAGAGGATGAACATTGGCAGAGGGAGAAAACAGGGAACAGGACAGGAGCCTACCACAAAGAGCCTCTGAAAGGCTCTACCCCACAGGGTATCAAAGCAGATGCTGAGGCTCATAGCCAAACTTTGGGCAGAGTGCATGGAATCTTATGTCTTTCTTTCTATATACTGAGTCTATGTTGTTCTATTTCACCAACAGAATATGGACTAACAGCTCCCAAATTCTAGTCTGAAAAACATTGAAATGGCAAATTATTAAGGACTGGGGGTGTGATTAAGTAGTAGAGAACTTGCCTAGAGAGAGACTATTTAATGATTATGATGTAGCAGGTTTATGGGAAATGTTACCAGAAAACTATATTTCAATTGCTATTCCTAAAAAAATGCACTTAGAAGATCAACACACCAGAATACAAAATTTAATAATTTTAAATTAAGTTTAAAATTATTAAAGTAAAATTTAATCATTAAACAGTGGAAATAAATATTTTGAAAAGCAAAGTACTTGTTAATAGATGTCTTTCTACCTCTGCATAAACCTAACCAGGCATTTTTTTAAAATATCCATTTAGCCAATATCTAAATACAAAACATTTAGACTAAATGCCTTCCAATATCAGTTAAAGAATTGTAAACAATGGCTACCTAGTCAGTGTGGAGCAACAAGCTCTCCATAAGAAGATAAGTGAGTTTAATATTAAGATGCATGCATACATACATGTGTACATATGCATGCGTGTTTTGTTTTGAACATCGCTTTTATGGAACACATATAACTTATGGAAATTCATAAGTAATAATAATAATACCTAGAGTAATCTAATTGTAAATTCCATTTGCGTATATCAGTGTAATTTGGCATTCTTGAAATCTACTTTATGTTTTATGTTTATTTCCAACAACACATTATTGACTACTACAGGGTTTATCAAAGAAGTTGCATAGTTAGCAAAGAACTTAGTTGTGATGTAAATATTAGCTGCTAATTTTGTTCATGTTAAATAGAATATATGCAAATTTTCATTCATTCAGAAATGTCCTGAATGACCTTTTTAAACCTACACAGCAACTTGTAACCCAGGGAATCTTGTGGAAGAGGGGGAGAAAGGATTGAAGGAGCCAAAGATGTCAATGAGACCACAGGAAAACCTCCAGAATCAAATCACCTGGGCCCATAGGAGCCCACAGAAACTGAACCACCAACCAAAGAGCATAATTTTTTATTTTTTATGCTAATCACAAATTACTAGCTACAGAGTAGATAAGTTTTAGTTTATTCAGCATTTAATATTCTCTTTATCACTTCTGAAATTTAGATCAACAATAAACAAGACATTAAATCAATGGCAGATTTACCTCATTTGCTAATGGCAGAAACATAAAAACTCCCACCTGGCCAATTTAAAGTTAGCAGCATTAAGTAGCTTGAGAACGCAAGAGATGCAGCAGTGTCTCTTTTTTCAGCAGCCAATGGGTATGATGGCCACAGCAGAGGTCAGAGCTAAATGTCATAATTAAGAAGCAGGGAGGAGGGAGATGAGGGAGGGAGTGGGAGGGTAGGAGGGAATGAGGGAGGGGGCTATGCCTGGGATTCAAAGTACCTAACCTGTGATTGAGATAAAAATAAATAAATTTTAAAAAAAAGAAAATAAAATAATAAAAATAATTTAAAAAAAAAGAAGCAATAGGTTGAGTATTGTTCTTTCAAGGTCTGTAAATGACTGGCCCAACTTGAGACCCATACCATCAGAGAGAGAGAGACAACCCCTAACACTATTAACAACACTCTGCTATACTTGCAGACAGGTGCCTAACATAACTGTCCTCTAAGAAACATCACGCAGCAGCTGCTGGAAACTGATGCAGAAACCCACAGCCAAACATTAGGTGAAGCCCAGGGAATCTTGTGGAAGAGGGGAATGAAAAATGGAAGGAGCCAGAGAGGTAAATGAGACCACAGGAAAACCTTTAGAATCAGCTCACCTGGGCCCATAGTGGACCACAGAAACTGAACCACCAACCAAAGAGCATTCACAGGAAGAATCTAGACCCCCTACATATATGTGACAGATGTGCAGTTTGGTTTTCATATGGGCCCCTAACAATGGGAGTAGGGTATGTTTCTGACTGTTGCCTGCCTTTGGATCCCTTTCCCCTAGCTGGGCAGCTTTGTCAGGCCTCAGTAGGAAAAGATGTACCTAGTTCTACTACAATTTGATATGTCATGGGAGGCATCCCCTTTTCTGAGGAGGGAAAAAGAGGAGAGTGGTGAGAGGGGATGGGAGGAGAGAGGGAGAGACTGGGAGCAGAGGAAGGAGGGGAAGGTAAAGTTAATTAGTTAATTAAAATGATATTTTAAAAGAATCAAACAATTTTGTATATTGAGCACCTTTAATTTAACATAAATTGTAAGTTTGTATAACTTTTTTTATTTTTAGAGACATGTTCTCATGAAGCCTAAGGGTAGCTTTGAATTCACAATCCTCCTGCCTCAGCTTCCTGAGTTCTGAAATTACAAAACTACGCAACTGTACCTGGCTATTAATTTCAAACAATGATGTGTTTATTACCTGGCTCCAAAGTTACAACACTTTAACGTCTCTGGCCTGAAGAAATTCCTAAAAGTATTTGTCACAGACAAATATTACTATTTCCTAGTCACATAACACAACTCACCAGCAGGCCCCTCAACTCAAGGTTGAACATCAAGCAACTGATCATGACCGTGTAAGCTTTTGTGAAAGTGACATACTATTGCTTTGCAATCCTATCACTGACAAGATGCATCCATGTTTTTGTGGGTGTTTCATTCTGCTCATACAGTGCTGGGACATCATTTCTAACCTCTCTTGTAATTTTTATTTCTGATAGCCAGTTATACAGTCCCTGTATGAAATGTTTATGTTCACAATGTCCTGCTGCTTCACTGTATTTTCAAAATTGAAAAGTGAAGAGGAGACAAACTTTGATCTGACTGACAACATGATGACAGGAATGGAAAGAGTGTTTTTAGGGCATCTTTTCAAAATTTTAGAAGTGGAACAGCATCTCGTTTGGAAAATCCCGTTACTCAAAATGGGATTTACATGGTTACATTCCAAACTACTTTGAAATTTTAATCTAGCGTGTTCAACTTTGATGATGTCCATTTGATGCAGTTCATGCTGGATAAACTGTAGATTGCTATTTCAACATTTATGTATCTTGAGGTTAATAAATAGCCATTTAATGTCTGTAAGCTCTCAATCATCTTTAACATAAGACAATTAGTGATCTAAAGCAAAGCTTGCTGCTAAAATATAAAAATGTTTCACTCAAACATTCATGCAATCAAAACAATGTACACAAAACATGTAAAAGGATTATAATCTGAATTTCAGTTTAGCATTATGAATCATCAGATATTCTAATGCTTAACACTAGAATAAAATATCTATCTACCTATATTCAACATGTTTAAATTCCTAACTTTGAGTATTTCTACATTTTTACTAAACAGAGGTATCTCATGAGGAGGCCAATGCCCCCTGCTTCCATTTATTCAGTATTCCAGCGTGCTTTCTGAGTATCCATGTATGTATCTAGCTCCCTCCACACACCTCTCAAAATGATGATGTGATCAGAATCATTCATAAGAGAATGAATCATTTCATATGCTAGAAGATGAAATAAGCAACACATTTGCAAGGCAATCTGTGGGCCAGTTTAGAGTTCAATTATCCATTTGCCCCTGAATTATTACCCAGTGTCATTGACACAATGATAATTCAGTGCCAAAGCGTGGGCAGAAAACTGTCAGTTTAAACCATAACATGTCTCCGTCTTTCTATATTGCTGACTTTCTAATTATCATTTCACTTTTGTTCTTTCACTTCCATCTGCTTATTGCTTGCAAATTCTGATAGTCTATGTATTAGTCAGATTCCACCACATATTATTTCACACTTCTTATAGTTGCCATTCAAACAAATTCTAAACCATTTTTAAACACTGTTTTTTTAATAATCTGTACATGTGTAAGTATGTACATGCCTATGTCTAAGATGTGAATGTGAAGGATTCAGAATTGCCATGGTACATGTGTGGAGGTCAGAGAACAGTGTTCTTTTGCTTATCTCCTTTGCATGAGTTCCGAGAATTGCCCTCAGGAGACCAGGCCTGCATAGCAAGTGTCTGGGCCAGCTGAGCCATCTTTCATGCCCAATACTGAATATTTTATCTTTGCCAATATGAACCTGTAAAAACCTTCCTTATCTATTCATAGCATCACATACTTAATTTCCCCAGATGCTAAATCATTAATCTTGTCTGGATGTATTTCAAGATCAAAGCTCCTACTTTAATAAATTTACATGACAACCAACAATAAATCCTCAAATGCCCACCCTCTTTTTGGGGAGGGGGATTACAACCTGACAGAATGCCCATCTGAGACATGTGCTACTTCTACATTTGGAAACAAAGGACACATTTTGGGGATTATATTTACACAGAGAGAGTGAGAAATCTTCCTTTTGCACGTTTTGCATTCTCTCTAGCACATGCAATAAATTTATAGTTCTGCAGGTTAACGGAAAACATGGATGTTATTATACATCCTGTTTTGTTCCCTGTTTTTCTTCAAAATATCTAAGACCTCAAACCTTTCTGTAAAAGAACATTGCTGCCACCATTTGAGCACATTTGCCCTATGCAAGTAGTATTCTTATATATAAAAATTAATGCTGATGATAAAGATGAAAGGAAGATATATATTCTTTTGTCCCTGATCCCAAACCCTAGCCTGAAATCCATTTCTAATCAGTAATGCCATGAAATCCTCCAAAAGAGAGATGAGAACGTCACATCCTGACATTATTAAAGGCAGACCTCCTGCCTTACAACCTTAAACCAATTTGTAGTAACAGAAAACTCCTTCTTATTTGTTAGAAAGAGAACTTGCTTTATTCATACCAAGAGTCTGTGACAAAGATAAAATAAAATAAAATAAAATAAAATAAAATAAAATAAAATAAAATAAAATAAAATAAAAAAAGAGTCTGTGACAGCAGCCTCAAGTCATAAAATGCAGTGTTGACCTGGTCGTTAGCCTGGCTGAATGGCAGGCTTGAATTGATCATGATTATCTGGGTCAGAAAAGCAAACCCTTCTAATCTCATTCTCAATCTTGAATTGTTGGAGGAGGAAGGGAGAAAGAGCTGGAGACACCGTTAGAGGGAGGAATGGAGGGAGGGAGAGAAATTCCCCACATATCTTGACAGCACAACAGAACAACCTGGTAGAATACAAACTCCAAGACAGCACCTCAGAATATATCTGAAGATTTGAACAATAGATCTTTCTTTGGCAAGCTTGCAGGAGTTCAAGGTGATCTCTGTAAATGTCTCCAGAAGCACTCTAGGAAAATCCTGAGCATCTTTGCACACATGGTGAGGTTTGGAGAGGATGGTACCTAATCTCAGAGCAAGGAAACAAACATCGCCTGCTCTGACATGTTGAACTTTGATATCCCATGTGGGTCTCCTGAACTACTCAGCACATGTGGATTGATCAAACGCCTTGGCAAAGAAGATTGTCCTTTGAAGAAAGTAAAGAAAATAACTCCAGTTCACTCTCACTCTACACCTGCCCCATATAGCCTGAAATTTTTGCCTTGAACCAAAAATATCTTTACTAAGAGTCAGACATGACCTACTTTGTTAATTCCTGTGACTAATACTTTCCTCTAACAGCTCAAATATGGGATGTTTTAAGTAAAATTAATATATATTTGAAGTTTTTCATCTATCTGGCTTAGTATTTGTAGTACATAAAATGAAACAATTTAATAGATATGATGATATTTTCTGATAATTATCCATAGTTTTTACTCCCCTCTTTGGAAAGTTAACTTTAGACTTCTGATGTCTGTAATAGATCAGTTCAGTAAGAAGTCTCTGTGGGTAAAGGTTCTTGTTACCAAGCCTAATGATCTGAGTTTAAACCCTGGGACCCACATTGTGAAAGAACATGACTGTTACAAGTTGTCCTATGATGTTAACACAGAGCCATGGCACACTGGTTACATACACACACACATACACACACACACACACACACGGAGGGAGGAGAGAAGAAGAAGGGGAGAGACAGCGACAGAGAAATGAAGATTTTTTAAAGACTTTCCCACCATCACTACTTGAGAAAACTAAATGAATACTTTACCTCCCTTATTTCTTGAGACCCTGGCCCCGCCCTAACATTTCTGTCCCAACCAGGTCCAGCCCCAGTCAAAACTCATCTTGTTCCAAGTCCAACTTTGACTGATATGCCTTCCTGCATAGCAGAGAACCTGATACCCTCTAGAGAGAACTCAGAAATCTCTGAAATGAAGCGGACACCGATGCTGCCACCTGACTGAAGTGAGTCTGGAAGTGGCAATAAAGCAGTGATTTCACAAAATGTTCTCAGTCATGGAGATGCAAATTCTTCTAACCTTCATTAAAGATGTAAGAAACAAAGAAGGAAGTTACTGGTAAAATTAATCTGAATTCATAAGCAAGAGTTGTGAAACTATACGCAAGGCAAGACACCCCACTAGAAATCTTTGAAGATGGAAATAGATAGAGACAACTATTCTCAGGGAATGAAGTGGTCAGATATAGACAGCCTTTAACTGGGGCAGCATAGGAGTGTGAGGAAGTCTGTTTGGGTATCCAAGTGTCAACGCAAAACCTTAAGAGAATGTGTTCTGTGGTTCTAAGGACTCAAGAGAACATAAATGTGATTTGGATTTTTTTTAAGACTTCAGGTTATCAGTAGGAGAAAAAGAACCCCGACAGCTATGGTTTCCAGTCCATAGGACAGATCCAAAGGAAGAAGCCAAGAGTTAAAGAATAAAAATGAGAATTTGAACTACCTCAGTAATACAAACAAACTATTTCTGTGGTATTTCCATAATTTATTAGGGGATATTTTAAATGGAATTCTGAAATAGTTCTGAAAGAGCAGTTATAACTTCTATTGAAGCCCTATGGGGTTTCAGAAAGCAGTGATGGGAAGAAATGGCCTCCACAGCTAAGATGCTTCCCCATCTCCACCCCTTACCACGCTAGACTTCACATAGCCTGAAAGTGTGACAGTATTCATTCTCCTCAATCCTTACATAGTCTAAGTATCACAAACTTAAAGTTTCCACAGAAGCTGGCATGGCAAAGATAAAGAGGTTTTATTTGTTATCATAATTAATAAAGCATACTAAGCCCAAATCTTACCCTCTAACTAGGTAAGCAATATCAAAAGGGTTCCATACAATAAACTCATGGGTATAACTTGTAGACAAATTGAAGTATTGGTGATACCAATTCTAATGCAGCTGTCTTCTATAGAGTTCATGTAGAAGCTCTATGTTAGCATGGTAATACTTGCCTTGAATATTTCCACGATTAATGAATACATGTGATGCTTTTTTAAATTTATTTATTTTTATATCAATCACAGGTTAGGTACTTTGCATCCCAGGCATAGCCCGTCTCCTTCTTTCCCTCCCACCCTCCCCCACCCTCCCTCATCTCCTCCCCGCCCCCTCCAAGTCCACCAACAGGGGAGGACCTCCTCCCCTTCCATCCAACCCCAGCTCATCCTGTCTCCTCAGGGCTGGCTGCAATGTCCTCCCCTGGGATCTAGCCAGTCTGTCACTGCCCTGCATGTACGGGGGAGGGTCAAAGAGTCAGCCATCAAGTTCATGACTGAAACAGTCCCTGTTTCCCTCACTAGGGTCTTCAGTCCGACACCAAGATATCATGGGCCCCATCTGAGCGGGGATTCCAGGCCACATCCACACATGATCCTTGGTTGTAGAAACTGTCTCATACAAGACCCCTGTTGTATGCTCAGTTTGGTCTTTGTGGAGCTCTTGTTCTCCTCAAATCTCACCAACCTCCCCCATTTCTATCATCACTTCTTGCCCTCTGTCAGAGGCTTGATCTCGTGTCTTAATATCTGCTCTGATACATCGCTACATTGACCCCCGCCCCCAGAGGTCCTCCTTGGCATGCTCCTGTCCTGTTGCTTGTTTTCTCCTCCACTCAATGTCCACCCCATTTGTTCATCCAAACGAGCATTGATCATACCAACCTGGGTCCTCCTTCCTGTATATCCTCTCTAGGTGTGTAGATTTCAGCATGACCTTCCTATCCTATAGGTCTATATACATGTGATGCTTTAAAGTACGAAAGTTCAGAGCTTACAATTAAATCTTAGAAGATGTAAAATTGCTCTTAATAGAAAAAATTGATCTCTCTAGTACTGCTATAGAGCAGACAGTTTCAAGGGTTTGGTATTTTAGTCCATTAAAAAAGGCACAGAGAAATAAATATTTAGCTGTGTTCTTCTGGATAGTAAATGGCCATATGTAACATCTGCACTGACTCCTCAGCATCTCTCAGGGCCCATGGAATGATATTGTTAGCCAAAAGGCCCCAGGACAGCAGACTGCTGTGGGTTTTGATGAGACTGTGGGGTCTGGCAATGCAGCTTTCTTACCCTCACAGGTGGTTGTCATTTTGCATTATGTAGAAAGTCTGCCAGGCACATACTGCTGTGCCTTTTCTGGGCCATTTCTTTGCTGCTCTAAATGTTCTGTACATTCATTCTCAAAAGTGTTTGGAAGTATAAAAATTATATATACTATACTTTCATTTTATGTCCTGCTTTAGCAAATACTTAAAGTATAAAAATCACAAAATGGAATAAAAATGCAATCACAAAATTTTCACCATAAAATTTCAGCTTTATTGTCTGGAGTATTTTAATGGACAATCCTTCGAATGTTTGAGAACTTTATATTGTGACTGCTGAGCTGGGATGAATTTGGCCACTATATTTGACAGATATAAGTTTGGCTTAAAGGAGGACCTCTGGGGGGGGGGCGGTCAATGTAACGATGTATCAGAGCAGATATTAAGACTCACGATCAAGCCTTTGGCAGAGGGCGAGAAGTAATGATAGAAATGGGGGAGGTTGGTGAGACCTGGGGAGAACAAGAGCTCCACAAAGACCAAACTGAGCAGGGCACAGGGGTCTTGTATGAGATGGTTTCTACAATCAAGGACCATGTATGGATGTGGCCTGGAACCCCCGCTCAGATGGGGCCCATGATAGCTCGGTGTCGGACTGAAGACCCTATTCAGGGAAACAGGGACTGTTTCAGTCAAGATCTTGATGGCTG
>CM053765.1:46240355-46278102 GCA_028658305.1 Pachyuromys duprasi | reverse complement strand
AGATGTCCCGCAGTTGAGGAATGGATACAGAAATTATGGTACTTTTACACAATGGAATACTACTCAGCAATTAAAAATGAGGAAATCATGAAATTCGCAGGCAAATGGTGGAACCTGGAAACGATCATCCTGAGTGAGGTATCCCAAAAGCAGAAAGAAACATATGGTATATACTCACTTATATAGACCTATAGGATAGGAAGGTCATGCTGAAATCTATACACCTAAGGAAGATAAACAAGAAGGAGGACCCAGGTTGGTATGATCAATGCTCATTTAGATGAACAAATGGGATGGACATTGAATGTAGGAGAAAACAAGCAACAGGACAGGAGCCTGCCAAAGAGGGTCTCTGAAAGACTCTATATAGCAATGTGTCAAAGCAGATATTAAGACTCACAACCAAGCCTTTGGCAGAGGGCAGGGAATAATATGAAAATAGGGGGAGTTAGTAAGACTTGGGGAGAACAAGAGCTTCATAAAGACCAACTAGATCAGGGCACAGGGGTCTTTTGAGAGACTGTTTCTCCAACCAAGGACCATGTATGGATATAACCTAGAACCCCTGCTCAGATGTGGACCATGGTAGTTCAGTATCCAACTGGAGACCCTAGTAAGGGAAACAGGGACTATTTCTGTCATGAACTCAATGGCTGGCTCTTCAACCCTCCCCCACACTCACCCTAGAGGAACAGCCTAGCTAGATCCCATAAGAGGACATTGCAGCCAGCCCTGAAGAGACAAGATAAACTAGGGTCAGATGGAAGGGGAGGAGGTCCTCTCCTATCAGTGGACTTGGAGGGGGGCAGGGAGGAGATGAGGGCGGGATGGGGAGAGTGGGAGGGAATGAGGGAGGGGGCTACGACTGGGATACAAAGTATGTAGCCTGTGATTAATATAAAAATAAATAAATTACATCAAAAAAAGGAAAATGTTGCGTAGTGAATGCACTGCCATGCCAAGGCTGGAAGACTGTGTTCAAGGCCAGCTGTACCACACAGTGAGTCCCAGGACTCAGGGTTTTCATAGCAAAATCCTGCCTCAGGAAAAACAAAGAAATTTCATTTTCCTTTATTTCCACCATTCTAACTTCATACTTAGACACAATTTGGACGCTTTGAGGAACACAAGAAAATGAAAAGAAACAGGAAGGTTAGAGCAAAAAGAAATTACTTTTGTTGTTTGAATCCTCTATGTCTTATTTCAGTATCGTTTTCTTTCCTTCTCATTGCAGAACATTTCTCTAGACAAATTATGAGAAAGTTTTACAAATGAAAAAAAATATATTTTTATACTCATAAAATCTTTCATTGCAAAACAAGTACTAGGAGCATTAAAATTAATCAGTGGGAGTCTGATAAATATGCTCTAGGAAGAGAAAAATATCCCCAATTTTGAATAGCCACACAACTGTTGTTTTCTACAGGTATTTTTCATTTTGAAAAAAGTTAAATTTTTACTATTTTTAATTGAAATAGTATTGTATCACTTTCCCTCTTTTCCTCCCTCAAGACACCCCAGCTACCCACCTTCAAATCTCCACTACCCCACAAGTTTCAAGTTGATGGCTTCTTTTTCTTTTTTCTTTTAATGAACATTAAGTCTTTTCTTATACAATATATCTTGATTATAGTCCCCCCCTTTTCTCCTCCTACTTCCTTCCCATCTTCCATCCCCTCTAGATCCATTTTCTTTCTGTCTCTGAAAAAAAAAAAACAAGCTTCTAAGAGATAACAAACAGGACAAAGTAAAATATAAGATGAAGCAAAAACTATCATATCAAACTTGGACACAAAAACCCCAACAGGAGGAAAATAGTCCTAAAAGCAAGCAAAAGATTCAAAGACACAGTCATTCTCACAGTCCCATGAAAACACTAAGCTAATAACTGTAACATATGCACAAAGGGCCTAATGAAGATGCATGTAGACCCTGTAATTCAGTCTCTATAAGGTCATATGTGCCTTGCTTAGTTGATTCAGAGGTCCTTGCTCTTTTGGTGTCCACTATTCCCTCTGGCCCTTACAGTCTTTCTTTTTCCTCTTTTGCAGGCTTCCTTAAGTTCTGAGGGAATCCCTTGATTTAATGAAGACCTCAATTTAAGTTTTCTCTCTCTGCATAATGTATGGCTGTGGGTCTCTGCATCCAGTCCCCACTACTGTAAGAGGAAGTCTCTCTGATGATGACTGGATAAGGCATTGATCTATAAGTATAGAAAAATATCAGGAATCTTATATTGATTTTTTTAGACCCATACTGTTTGGTTTTACCCTAGGTCTCTGAGATCTCTAATCTCTTGTTCTTGGGTCCCCAAGCAGTGTCATCTGTGGAATTATTTGGTTGGCTACTCCCCAAGTTCTAGCCTACCATTGTCCTAAGTATTTTGCAGGCAAAAACAGATTGTAGATCAATCTTTAGTGGTTGGGTTACTATCCCTGGTTCTCTTTCAGCAGGAGAGTAGAATGTAGGAGTGAAGACCCTATGTACACACCAACTTGACGTCTCAAAATTCAGTAAGTTGTGCGGATGTTGTCCTCATCAATGAGTCCCTGCTGTCAGTTTTCAGGGCACAAACCTTTGTCTTACAACAACAGGCTTACAAAGTCAGGCTGGATTGTTGTGGGGAGTTCCATGGGAAACCCTTGACCAAAAATTGAGTTGAACGAACCCAATTTGGCAACTGGAAGCCTCACTTGGCTACAAGAGATAGCCAGTTCCTCCTGGAAGAGTGGGAAGAAGGATAGAAAAAATCCCAGAGGGAACAGAATCTCCATAAGAAGACTAACAAAGCCAACTAACCTGGGCCCAAGGGGGCTTGCAGAGACTGAAACACAAACCAAGGACCATATGTGGACTGGACTTAGGCCCCCAACACATATGTACATAATGGACAGCTTGGTGTTTGTGTGGGTTCCCTAGGAGGGGAGCAGGAGCTATCTCTGACAAGGACTCTCTTACATGCTTTTCGATCACCAACCCCTAGTGGGGCTGCCTGTCCAGGCCACTGTGGTAGAGTATGTGCTCAGTCCTGATATGACTTGATGTGCTGGGATGGGTAAGGGGGTGGTTACCTTTTCTGAGAGAGGTCCAGGAGGAGAGGAAGGAGCTATGAATGGGATATAAGGTGAATAAATAAATTTTTAAAAGTAAAAAATAAATTAAAATTTTAAAAAGAAACCAATACCTCTCATTACTAGGAGCCCTCATTAGTATCACCTTCATAGACTTCAGAAATTTCCCACTGCACCACCCTCAAATGTCCCCAATTCTGTCTATCCCCACTTTCCACCCTCTACCCCATCTCCCTCTCACCTGATTCATCTCTCCTGTTTCTGTCCCCACCTGGCTCCCAGTCCACTCATAAAATATACTCTATTTCCCCTTCCCAGGAAAATCTCAGTATCTTCCCCAGAACCCCCCCCCCCATTTAACTAGGCTCTCTGGGTCTATGGATTGTATCTTGGTTATTCTCTACTTATAAGTGAGTTCTTGGTTTTCCATACCGTGTTTGACATCTGGGTTACATCACTCAGGATGATTTTTTTCTAGTTCCATCCATTTGCATGCAGATTTCATGACATCTTTTTTTTTAACAGGTAATGCTCCATTATGTAAATGTTCAACATTTTCTTTATTAATTCTTTTGTTGAGGTTGTTTCTAGTTTCTGACTATTGCAGTTGAGCAAGTGTCCTTTGTAGGATGCAGCGTCTTTTCAGTAAAAGCTCAAGAGTGGTATAAATGCGTCTTGAGGTAGAACAATTCTAAAATTTCTAAGGAACTAACATGATGGTTTCCAATTTTATGGAATACATGTTTTTATAAAGTCTATCCTTATGATTCTCAGTATTTCCTATGTGTCACTGGTTATGTCCCCTTTTTCTGATTTTATTAGTTTAGATAATCTATCTTGTTTTTTAGTTAGTTTTAATAAGATTTTCTCAGAGAACCAACTCTTTGTTTCATTGAGTCTTTGTGTTGTTTTCTTTTTTTATATTTTATTCATTTCAGCCCTCAGTTTAATTATTTCCTGTCATCTTCTCCTCATGGGTGTGTTTGCTTCTTCTTGTTCTCAAACTTCCAGGTGTGATGTTGATAGTATGAGATTTCAGCACATTCAGCAGGCACTTAATGCTGTGTACTTTCCTCTTAGCACTGCTTTCATTGTGTCTCATTAATTTGGATATGCTCTGCATTCATTTTCACTGAATTCTAGGAAATCTTTAATTTCTTTATTTCTGTCTTGACCTGTTTTTCATTCAGTAGAGAGTGGCTCAATTTCTATGAATCTGTAAGCTTTCCATTGTTTCTGTTGCTGTTGATATCCAGCTTTAATCCATAGTGATCTGACAGGATGCAGGGAATTATTTCAATTTTTTTGGATCTGCTTTGTGCTTTCTTGCTTTGTGACTGAGTGTGTGGTCAGTTTTGGAGAAAGTTTCATGAGGTCCTGAGTATTTGTGTGTGTGTGTTTGAGTTAAATGTTCTGTAGACATCCGTTAGGTCCACGTGGTTTATAACTTCTGTCAGCTACATTATTTCTGTTTAGTTTTTGTCTGGGTGACCTGTCCATTGGTAAGAGTGGGGTACTAATGTCTCTCCATAAGAGTGGGGTACTAATGTCTCTCCA
Source organism: Pachyuromys duprasi (assembly GCA_028658305.1). Classification (NCBI taxonomy): domain Eukaryota; kingdom Metazoa; phylum Chordata; class Mammalia; order Rodentia; family Muridae; genus Pachyuromys; species Pachyuromys duprasi. The sequence goes on along the minus strand of CM053765.1, from coordinate 46,273,474 downwards.
TATCTGTATTTGAGGTTCAAAATGTGATTTAAGCTGTACTAGTGTTTATTTTACAAAAGTGGGTGTCCTTGTGTATGGGACATAAATGTTAAGAATGGAAATGCCACCTTGGCAATTTTTTTTCTTTGATGAGTGTGTAGTATTCTTCCTTACCTCTTTTGATTAGCTTTGTTTTGAGGTCTATTGTGTTAGCTATTAAAATGGCTATAGCAGCTTGCTTCTTGGGTTCACTTACTTGGAATACTTTCCTCAACCCTTTACTCTGAGGTAATGTCTTTCCTTTGGTGTTGAGATGTGCTTCTTGGATTCAGAAGAAGGTTGAATTTTGTTTTAGTATCCATTCCCTTAGTCTATATCTTTTTACTGGGGGAACTGATACCATTGCTGCTAAAAGATAACCATGACCAATGACTGTTAATTGCTGTTATTTTGTTGGTGCTGGTGCTGGTGGGGTGTGTGTGTGTGTGTGTGTGTGCATATGTGTGTGTGCATGTGTGGGGGGGTTCCCTTCTTTTAGTTTTGCTAGTGTAAGGTTATTTATTTCCTGTATTTTCATGTGTATAGTTAACCTCCTTAGTTTGGAGTTTTACTTCTACTATGTTCTATGAGGCTGGATTTGTAGATAGGCATTGCTTAAATCATGCCCATGGCAGCTCAGTATCCAAGTGGGTACCCTAGTAAGGGGAACAAGGACTGTCTCTGACATGAACTCAGTGGCTTGCTCTTTAACTACCCCTCACTTGAGGGAGGAGAAACCTTACCAGGCCACAGAGGAAGACATTGCAGCCAGTCCTGATGAGACCTGATAAGCTAGGGTCAGATGGAAGAGGAGGAGGACCTCCCCTATCAGTGGACTTGGAGAAGGGCATGAGAGTGGGAGGGTGGGATTGGGAAGGAATAAGGGAGGGGGGTTACAGCTGGGATACAAAGCAAATAAAATGTTAATGTAAACAAATAAAATTTTAATGAAAAAGATATTTATTCTCCTGTGCCAATGAGGTATACGGCACACGAGAGTACTTCCTGAACAGAACACCAACAGCACAGGCTATAAGAGCAACAGTCAATAAATGGGACCTCATTAAACTGAAAAGCTTCTGTAAAGCAAAAGACACTGTCATCAAAACAAAATGACAGCCTACAGACTGGGAAAGGATCTTCACCAACCCTATATCTGACAGAGGGCTAATATCCAGTATATATAAAGAACTCAAGAAATTAAAAAGCAACAAATCAAGTAATGCAATTTTAAAAAATGGGGTATGGAGCTAAACAGAGAACTCTCTGTAGAGGACTGTAGAATGGCAGAAAAACACTTAAATGTTCAATGTCCTTAGCCATCAGGGAGATGCAAATCAAAACGACCCTGAGATTTCACCTTACACCTGTCAGAATGGCTAAGATAAAAAACTCAAGTGACAACACATGCTGGAGAGGATGTGAAGAAAGAAGAAACCTCCTCCATTGCTGGTGGGAATGTAAACTTGTACAAGCACTCTGGAAATTATTTTGGCGCTTTCTTAGAAAATTAGCAGTAGTGATTCCTGAAGACCCAGCTATACCACTCTTAGGCATATACCCAAAAGATGCTCAAGTATACAACAAGGACATTTGCTCAACTATGTTTGTAGCTGCGTTATTCGTAATAGCCAGAACCTGGAAACAACCCAGATGTCCCTCATTTGAGGAATGGATACAGAAATTGTGGTACTTTTACACAATGGAATAGTACTCAGCAATTAAAAAGAAGGAAATCGTGAAATTTGCAGGTAAATGATGGTACCTGAAAATGATCATCCTGAGTGAGGTATCCCAAAAGCAGAAAGACACACATGGTATATACTCACTTATATAGACCTATAAGATAAGATAAACATACTGAAATCTATACACCTAAAGAACATAAACAAGAAACAGGACCTGGGGTAAGAGGATTAATCCTCACTTAGAAAGACAAATGGGATGGACATTGGATGTAGGAGAAAACAAGTAACAGGACAAGAGCCTACCACAGAAGGCCTCAGAAAGACTCTACCTGGCAGTGTATCAAAGCAAATATTAAGACACATAACCAACCCTTTGGCAGAGTGCAGGGAAGCATATGAAAGAAGGAGGAGTTAGTATGACCTAGAGAGGACAGGAGCTCTGCAAGGACCAAATATGTCAGGGCACAGGGGTCTTTTATGAGACTTGGTCTTTTCCCCAACCAAGGATCATGTGTGGATATAACCTAGAACCCCTGCTTGAATGTAGCAAATGGTAGCTTAATATCCAAGTGGGTACCCTAGTAAGGGGAACAGGGACTATTCCAGACATGAACTCAATGGCTGGCTCTTCGACCTCACCCCCGTCCCCCCGAGGGAGGAGCAACCTTGCCAGGCTACAGAAGAGGACGTTGCAGCCAGTCCTGAAGAGACCTGATAAGCTAGAGTTAGATGGACGGGGAGGAGGTCCTCCCCTAGCAATGGACTTGGAAAGGGGCAGGGAGGAGATGAGGGAGGGAAGGGGGGATAGGGAGGGAATGCCGGAGGGGGCTACGGCTGGGATACAAAGTACATAACCTGTGATTAATATAAAATAAAAATGTTAAAAAAGAGAGATTTATTCATTTTCTCCAATATTTTGTGTTTTCTTTAAAGGATTTATTTATTTTCTCTTTAAAGACCTTTACCATTTTTGTATAGGTGGTCTTAAGGTCTTTTTCTTGTGCTTTAGCTTTGTTGGAATATTCAGTTCCTGCTGTAGTAGGATAGCTGGGCTCTAATGGAGAGATATTGCCCTCACTGCTATTGACTGTGTTCTCATGCTGGCATCTAGGCATCTGGCTTTGGGATGATTCTATGTCTGGATGCTGATTTTTGGATTTGTCTTTATTGGATGGTGTTTTGTGCCTTGGTGTCTGAGTCCTCCCTGGATTTTCCAAGAGTGTAATAGTTTTGTGTTGCCTGTTTTGGGGAGAAGTATTTTTTTGTTTTGGTGTATGGTATTTGTTTGCTTGTTTGTTTGCTTCTTTGTTTGTTTTTGGCCCACTCAGCTTATATGTTCCCAGGGAATGCCCATATCAGTCAACTAGGGGAGAGGCATGAAGGGAAAAAAGGGAGGGAGGATAGGATTGGGAGGAGATGAGGGTGGGGGCCACAGCCAGGACACAAATTGAATATGTTGAAATAAATGATAAAAATATCTAAAAGGCTGAAATAATTATATAAATTTCCTGCTTTTTGTTTCTCCATATCACCCTCTCTTGTCTCCCTCTCAACCCCTTACTTGTAACCTCTGTAAATAGCCTCTTTTTCTGTGATTGTTATAGTTGCACACATGTATCCATGTATTTACATGCATGCAGAAATATAAATGTAACCTGTGAAAAACAGACAGAAAATCTAAAAAGACAGAAGTAAAAGAAATCTAAAAAGACAGAAATACTTGCTTGTGGCTGGGGTGCAAAAACTACAGAGTAACTGCAAATGTGAGGAATATTTCTTCCACAATTAGATTGTGACAAGGGGTATATAACTTTTTTAAAAAAATGTTAAATTACATACTTGATGTAGCAAAATTTGATGCTATATAAATTATACCTCAATAAAACTGTTAAAACATTTAATTATAGTCCTAACAAATAGCAATTTAAATTCTGAAAATATCCCTTCCCTTTTGTATGTGAGAAATAAAAATAGTTCCCGAGTGATAATGTTCTACAGTCACATCTCACTAGAACAGAGGGTCATATACAGCAACATTTATGTTACATTTCCTTCTAAAATCCTTCTTATTCGGCTCAATATAGAAATCTTGGCTGAAATCACAACCTGTGGAAATTACCAGTTCTAATCCTTTTCCATACCACTAATAAAATCTTAGGAAAGGGTCCAATTTAAGATAAGTTAAATCCTGGACCAAGAGAATATTTGCTGTTAATTATGCCTAACCTCATAATTTATTGTTGGATTATTTAATTGTTCTTTCTTGGAAAGTACTTCGAATATGGAGAACTTAATACTCTGGAAAAAAAAATGTTGAGTTTTAAGACTAACTCCCAAACTTACTTTGCATTTTCAGAGTTAGATGTAATGCTTTCCTGGACCTGAAAGGTAAACCTTATACTTAACTTTAATAGTATGGACCATATCAGGTTTGGGTAGTCATGCTCATCAATGAAAAGTCCCTGCATTTAATGGAACAGTCACAAAACCAATCATCTGAACAACATAAATAGAATGACTTTACTTTTCTGGTTTATAGGAGATATACAGACATTGCTCATAACAGCTAAAATGGCCTCCCAGAAGATAATTGCTTTCTATAACAAATAATCTGGGAAAAACTTTATTTCTCAGGTGAATAAATTTTACAATATAACTAAGTACATGTTAAAAGCAATTGTTCTTCAAGTGTATGTGTCTTACTACATTAGAAATGTAATGAGCAAAGTTTCACTTTCCATTTAGTCCATAGGTAGACGAATAGCAAGAAATATATATATATATTTCATATATATAAAACGTAAAGTACAGGGAAGTGAAAATCACCAAGCAATCACAGACTCTGTTCTAAGGAGGAACACTGGGAGGTAAAAGCAAATAGAGGAGAAAAGGGAAGTGGAGAATCAACCAAAATGAAATACATGTATGAAAATTTTATATGATACTATTTGTAATGTAATTTTAAAAACAAAAATATTTTTTAAAAAGAGAGAGATTCTTTGACCCTCCCCCATACAAGCTGGGGAGTGACAGACTGGCTAGATCCCAGGGGAGGACTTTGCAGCCAGCCCTGAGGAGACAGGATAAGCTGGGGTTGGATAGAAGGGGAGGAGGTCCTCCCCTGTTGGTGGACTTGGAGGGGGCGGGGAGGAAGGAGATGAGGGAGCGAGTGGGAGGGTAGAAGGGAAAGAGGGAGGGGGCTACGTCTGGGATTCAAAGTACCTAACCTGTGATTGATATAAAAATAAATAAATTTTAAAAAAGACATTTTTATTTATTATGAATACAATGTTCTGCCTACATGTATGCCTCTATGCCAGAAGACAGCATCAGATCTCATGACTGATGTTTGTGAGCCACCATGTGGTTGCAGGAAATTGAACTCAGAACCTCTGGAAGAGTACCCAGTGCTCTTAACCTCTGAGCCATCTCTCCAGCTCAATTTATCCTCTATGAAGACTTTTTAAAATTTGTTTACAACTTTTTATAATAAAGTTTAAGATAATTTCTTTCTGAAGATCCAACATGCATCTGGGCAGTGGCTGTTCTTCCAAAGGAGCAGTATATAGTTGCCAGGACTTACAAAGTAACTCACAACTGTCTGTATCTCCAGTACCAGGAGATCTGATGCCCACTTCTGGCCTCCATAGGCACTGCACACATGTGATGATGCACAGATACACATGCAAGCACAATACCAATATTCATTTTCTTTGAAGTCTGAAAAAAATTTTTAAAGATTTAATGTAACAATCTTTATGTGATGTCAGAACCTGAAGAAGTAAAGGTTTAGTAAGATGAAGAAATATATGTATTTTTATGGTTATGCTAAAGTATAAACGGAGGATGAGAGGGTAATAAACTGGGGGGTGGGACATAGAAAGATAAGTCTGTGGTCTTGGGATGCAGCTCAATGGTGTAGCATTTATCTAGAATGCTCAAGGCCTGGGGTTCATCCTTAAGTGTTGAAAACAATAAAGCAGTGATCAGAGAAAAAAGGGAGAGAGAGAGAGATTTTAGACTTACAGGCTGAAAGGGTTTTGAATGCTGCCAGGGCATTACTCCAGGTACAGCTGCCACATTCCAGTTGGCTTATAACAAACTGATTTAAAATAAATCCATCTCTTCTTGGAAGACAAACCTCTATTCCAACACCCAACTCCAATTTATAATGATTGCATTCCAAACATCCTGAATCACAGGCTCCCTCAGATTTCCTTAGTATGATATCCTGGATTAGGTTTGCTCTTTCTTAGATTCAACATTTTCTTTCATATATATTTCAAACTGAAATTCACTTGAATGCTTCATAATTGACAAAAAGACAAATGCTGCATGATCCTTCTCAGATGAAAGCTAACAGTGTTGATATCATGAAATTTGAGGGTACAACACTGGTTACTAGCCGTGGGGAGAATGATGAGACAAAAATAGGGAGAAAATGATCAACAAGTGCTGAGTTATACTTAGCTGGGACCTAGAAATCTTGGCATGCAACACAGATAACACAATATAGAGAACAATAAGGTTTGATGTATTTTAAGAAACTACAAGAAAAGGTTATGAACGTGTTTTACCATAGATGTTGGAAAATATGTGTGTATTTGAAAAGATATACAGATATACATATATATATGTATGTATGTATATATGTATGTATGTATGTATATCTGTATATACATACATACATATATATATTTAAGAGCTAAATTGAATAATTTTAAGTAAATGGCACATGTGACATATTTAATTATATATCTCTCATGCACTTACATGTATTCCAAGTATATATCTTCTCAGAAATCCCTCTATAGTCCTTGTTGGTGTGTCTCTGAAGCTGTCAGCTACTTCTCTGGACCATAACTAGCTTCCCAGAACCTAGTGTTTTGATGGACTGTACAAAACCTCTTTAATTGTTTTTCCTGTATTACAGCCTTGACCATTCTTGGACGCTTATTATTTTATTGTGTCTTAGAATTTCAATGAGGAAACAGCTCATTAGTTCCCCCAAATAAATGTTTATGTCATTATTCAGGATCCCCAATACCTGATTTATTTAATTTCTTCCAATGGTCTTTTTTTTCTTGAAAATTCCACTAGGCGGATATAATGAAACATCCATATTTGAACTCATGCTGTGTACTTTAAATTTGTATCTGACATCTTACATTTTGGCTTTTAGCTTACATCTTCATGTGCCCTTCCTCTGAATAGCTATTTTTATTTCAGCAAGCATGGACTTTAACTTTTCGATGACTATTCGTTGTTTGGTTGGTTGGTTGGTTTTGGTTTTTGGAGACAGGGTTTCTCTGTATAACCTTAGCTCTCCTGGACTCATTTTGTAGACCAGGCTCAAACTCACAGAGATCTGTAATGGAAGTTTTGGTTTCTTTAAAAACTGTTATTTTATGTAAATATATTTTTGTTTTAATCCTAAATGTGGGATTTTTGTTTGTGCTTTAGTTGGTCTGCAGCTGATAATTGCTTCCTTCAGGGCGTGGTCTTTGCCAGCTGGTAAGGGTCTGCCTTGTGCAGCACAGAGTGGGTCTTGGTTTGAGCCACTGAGGGAAAAAGAAGGTCTGGCAGTTTGGAGAGACCAGAGATGGACCATGTGGCAGCTTGGAGGAGACAGATGGAGAGAAATGTTTCAATGCAGCAGCTTGAAGGAGACTGTTTGTTGAGCTCCCTTTTGATGGAGATTGGAATAGCCCCAAAAGAACCCATCCACACTAACCAATGGGAGAAGTAAAGGGGTCTACACCCTCTCCCCACTGTCCTCTATCTTGTCTAGGATTAAAGGGGTGACGGAAGGGAGGTAAAGGTAAATACCCGAAATAAAATAGAGTTTAAAAATGAGCACAGGATGAGCTCCGGTTGGATGGAAGGGGAGAAGGTCCTCCCCCATTGGTGGACTTGGAGGGGGCAGGTAGGAGATCAGGGAGGGAGGGGGAAAATGGGAGGGAATGAGGGAGGGGGTTACGCTTGGGATGCAAAGTACCTAACCTGTGATTGATACAAAAATAAATTAATTAATTAAAAAAATGAGCACAACAGAGATCTGCCTGCCTCTGCCTCCCTGAGTGCTGGGATTACAGGCATGTACCACACCCAGCTGATGACTCTGTCTTTTAATTACTCTTTTTCCACAGCAACACTCCCCATTATTATTAAAATCAACCCAGACTTAAATGCAGCTTTGTAAAATATGTTCTTTCCTGGGTTACCCTGATTGGAACATGTTTCCTTTACATTGGTTTGATGGACATGTGGGAAATATTCTTGAAGTCTGTTAATGTGTGACTAAGTGTTGACTAAACTAGTCACTGTTAGTGACTGGAAGAAAACTCTTCTGCCAAGATATAGGTTGACTTGTGACCACGAGTCTTGACCCTATGTGGAAGTCCTGCCTGGGATATCAGTGGTTGTTGTCAGGGTATTGCTAATGGCAAGACCACAATAAACAAAGAAAGTACATGCTCCTTTCCCCTTCCCCCACCCCCCTCCATATACTGTCCAAGCTGACAAGGGACCATTGTGCCCTACAGCACAGATGCTTAAACTAGGAGCCGACATCTAGAGAAGGGTATTCCATAGCCCTTCACCCTGTTTTCCAACTCTTACATACTTCTGCCCACTCTTCCACAGCATTCCCCGAGCTTTAGTTGTGAATATACATGTTTGGTTTAGGGGTGGCCCACGCCTGTTGCCCATCCTCTGCATCTCAGGAAGCTGCTGAATCTCTGATTTCAATTCCTTTCACAAATTCAGGTTTCTCTGACTAGGGCTCTCGGCAGCCTTTGTCTTTGAGTGTAAGCATTAACAATTAGAAGGCTGTCTGCTGCTTTGTCAGTTTCCTTGAAACATCAGTAATATGCGTACTACATAAACCTATGAACTCCTCCAGCTTGGGTTGTTAACCAGGCTTACTTCACCAGGCATGGCCATCCCTCCCCACCCCACATGCTGTGAAGAGAACCTCAAATCCAATCAGTTGTTAGGTACAACCATGAAAGTCCAGAAACTTTTTTGGAGGTAGGCGTATCTTGCCCAGCAGGTTTAAGTTCTGTTTCATAGGGCTCCCAGCTGCAGGATATATATGGTACCTTTTCTTCTCCAGCAGCAGTTCTACATTCATGTGGTTTGAATGTGTAGAATGAAGGATGAGGGAAGTTTTTAACTCAGTGTCTGTCTGTCTTATATCTTACATCAACAGTGTGTGGTGTCTTCCCTAGTTCTGTTAAGCCACCAAGAGGTTCGACAAGAGTATAGTAATATGCATTAACATATGTTAATGCATTGTGAAGTGATTATCAAGCTAATTGATATATCAAACACATAGCATATTTATCTGTTTTTAATTGAAACATTGCAATTATATAGTGTAATAATAAATATATGCAATATATGATTAAAACAGAGTAATTATCATTTCCTTCTTCTTAATTAGTTGTTAATCTTTAAGTTGAGATGTTCTAAATGTTTCCTTTGTAGTTCTTTTTAACGTAAATAACAAATTGTTGTAAACCCCACTCACCCTACTGTGCTATAGAACTTTGAAATTTCTTTCTCTCATGTAACTATTTTTCGGTTATCCAACCTCTGTGTAACCTTGATCTTCTAATCCTCCTAATCTCCAGTGACTACCATCTTCCACATATGAATAAGATCCAGAGTTTGTTTTCCTGTGTATGATGTATTTCATGTAACAGTGCTTTTCAGTTTGTCTGTGTTGTCCTAAGTGACAAGATTCCCCTTTTATATATTTATACTCTTTATCATTGCTGGATGTGAATTGTTTCAGTTTCTTGGTCACTTTCAATAATGCCACAATGAATGATGGCATGAAGATGGCTCATTAACATATTGATTTCATTTCCTTTGGGTATGTGAATGGTAGTTGCATTCCTGGATCATGTGGCAGATTTATTTTTATATTTTAAGAACTTTATTGCTATTTCCTAGAATATTTGTACTAATTTATATTCTCACCTACATTGTGTAAAGATTCTCTTTCAGTCTTTTGTGACTTTTATTGCAAAGATTATTGATTTACCTCGTTAAATTTATCCCTATGTATTTTATTTTACCTTATAGCTATTATGAATGGAATTACTTACTTTCTTGATTTATTTCCTGACTAGATGGTTATTGATAGATTTTTTTAAATGCTGCTTGTTTTTGAACGATGACTTGATATCCTCTGACTTGAATAACATTCTTTGCTAGTTCCAACAGATTTTTAGTGAGTTGCTATCATTTCTACATAAAATCAGGCATCTGTCAACAGGCATTATTTGACATTCTCTTTACTATATGGATGAACCTGCATTTCTTTCTCTTGAGTAATTAATTGCTCTGTTTAGTTACACAATGCTACACTGAAAAATGAACTAGGAAAAATGGACATCCTTTTCTTGTTCTAAGTCTCTCAGAAAGTGCTTTCAGCTTTCCCTCATTCATTGTATTGGCAGTGGGTTCATCACTTCTACCTTTTATTGTTTTATTCTGTGTACATATAATTTCTTCATAGAGTTTATCACACAGGAATAGTAAGCTTTACAAGTAATTTTTTGGCACATGTTTTTGGCACAATATGATTTTGGTTCTTTTGACAGTAACTAACTTCATGTTCCTGAAATAAAACCCAATGGATTGTGGTACACAATCATCCTGTTATGTTTTAAAATTTTCCTGCTAATATTTTGTTGAGTTTTTATAACTATGTCCTTTTGAGATATCAGTCTATTTTTTTCTTTTAGTTTTGTTCATGTCTTGTTTGACGTTAGAATAATGCCATTACATTTAGTGAGTTTGAAAGAATTTCCCTCATTTTATTTTTTTTTAACAGTTTGAAGGGAACTAGTGTTAGTTTTCTTTGAAAGTTGAATAGGCAGAAAAAATTTCTGGCCCCAAGATTTCTCTGTAGGAAGGCTTTCTTACCAACTCATTCTCATCACTCTTTATTAGTCTAAGAATTTTGCTCTCATGTCTCAGTTTTCGAGGTTATATGCATTCAGAAATATACCCATTTCTTTGAAATTATTCAATGTACTGGCATATAGTTCTTCATACTAGTTCATAATGATTCTTTGTATTTCTCTGGTATTAGTTGTATGGTCTCCTCTTTTATATGAGTTTCTTTGGATTTTTCTCTCTCTTTCCCTTTTCTTGGTCTAGCAAAGGAAATCTACCTTAAGATTTTTCCAGTTTTATTTTTCTTTTAAAAAGTTAGTTCTTCATCATTTGCATGTTATAGTTTTATCATTTATTTGTGCTGTGATCTTTGATCTTTATTTTCTTCCACTAATTTGGGGCTTAGTTTCTGCTTATTTTTAATGTAATTTGCATAACCAGGTTTCTATTTGAACCATTTCCTTTTGTGCTTTTGTTTTATTGAAACTCTTGTTGTATCCCATAAGTTTTGCTTGTGTTATTTCCGTTTTAATTTGTTCCAGGATTTTTTTTTCATTTCCTTATATGTTTCTTCATTGGTCTATTGGTTAGAGTATTTTGTAATGAAATGTATTTATGAATTTATCAGATTTTTCTTGTTGCTAATTTCTATGTTTATTCTACAGTAAGCAAATAATATGCATGATATCATTTTTATTTATGGATTTTTCTGTAGCTAAATATATGGTCTATGCATAAGAGTACTCCATATGCTGGTAAAAAAATATGCATTTTTCAGCTGTTGAGTGAAATATTCAATAAAAGTATGTTGGGTCCATTTGATCTTTGGTGCACATCATCTGCACATTTCCTTGTTAAGTTTTTATGTGAATGATTGTCCCTTAATGAAAATGGGGTCTTGAACTCTAGCTATTGTGTTTTAGTCTGTCCTTCCTTTTACATTTAATATTTGTTTTGCATAATTGTATATTCCAGCTTTGGGTGATATACATTTTTATCAATTATTTTATCTTACTAAACTGATCTTTTCCACAAAATGTAATGACTTCCACTGTTTTTATCAACAGTTTATCTGATTAAATTACAGCTGCTCCAACTTACTCTGGACCTGAATTTGTGTGTAATATCATTTTCCATCCCTTTATTGTACACACACACACCCCTCACTACAGATACCTGTAGAATACAGAAGAGGAGAGTGCTGGATTCACGGAGGTACCGATATTTGTGAGCCAACCAATGTAGATGCTGCAGCAGTATTCTGTGCTATTAACCACTGTGCAGTCGCTTCACCTCCCAGGTGTGTTTTCTAGGCGTAGTGTTATCATTGAGTTGTATTGTTACCCATTTAGCCTATTTAAATGTTTTAATTGAACAATTTAATCTGTTAGCTTTCAAGGCTATTATTGCAAAATAAAAATCATGTACCACCCGTGAGACTGTTTCTGGTTGAGTTTATTTATTTTGTTCCTTTTATCGTCTCTTGTTATCTTTGTGGGCTGCTGGTTTTCTGTATTGATAAGACGTGATTCTCTTATCTTTCTCTTTTGAGCCTCTACCTACTATTGAGTTTTATACTTTGTGTTCTCATAATGATAGTTATCTATGCATTTCATTGGAGTAGATATTCAAAGAATACCTCTAGGCTTCAGAAACTGAAATTTTTTCCAGATCTTGAAAATAAATGAGTAGTGTATTTTGAAAACATTTATTATTATTATTATTTTCACAATGCTGTCCTACTGTGTGCTAAGCCTATTTAAATATAACTTGTATTCAAGAAAACACTTTTCATTGCATATTGTACTTCTTTTATTGTACTTCTTTTTTAATTAAATTTTTATTTTTATATTAATTACAGTTTATTTGCTTTGTATCCCACCTGTAGCCTCCTTCCTCATTCCCTCCCAATCCCACCCTCTCTCCCTCAACTCCTCTCATTCCCCTCTCCAAGTCCACTGACAGGGAGGTCCTCCTCCCCTTCCATCTGACCCTAACTTATCAGGTCTCATCAGGACTGGCTGCATTGTCTTCCTCTGTGGCCTGGCAAGGCTGTTCTCCCCTCAGGGGAGGTGATCAAAGAGCCAGACACTGAATTCATGTCAGAGACAGTCCCTGTTCCCCTTACTAGGAAACCCACTTGGATACTGAGCTGCCATGGGCTACATTGTGCAGGGGTTCTAGGTTATCTCTATGCATAGACTGGTTGGAGTATCAGTCTCAGAAAAGACCCATGTGCCCAGATATTTTGGTACCTTTGCTCTCCCGGGAAGAAAACAGTATTTTAACTCCTTGAAAAACCTCAACATTTTATCATCACAAAGTCAAATATCTTTCCTCACAAAATGCTTGTAAATAAATGTTTTTATGTAAACTTATTAAAATCAACAACAAAAATTAAAAAATGAAAACACGGTAACATATTCACTGTGCTTTGACTTTTCATAAAATCAACTTTTCCAAGCTAAGCTAAATATATATATGTAATCTTAAACTATGTATTCTTCTATGCCCCTGACCCAGAACAGTGTGTGTATGTGTGTGTGTGTGTGTGCGCGTGTGTGCGTGCGTGCGTGCGTGTGTGTGTGTGTGTGTGTGTGTTATGGCAGTCATTTTCTGAAAGTAGGCCAATACGTTTATCAACCTTAAACAAACCAGATATCTACCATAGAGCAACATGAGAATATATGCTGATAGCATCTATTTACAGTTTTGAGTGCTGTTCTGGGTCAGTTGTAAACCATAAAATAACTTCTTCCCTTGTAAAACCTTATTAAAGATTTCCTCATTCTTTTCACATGCCATGTTTTCTGTGCTGTTCAAATAAATATAATGTAAAACCATTTGTCAGGGACAGGTGGAAGGCATAGGAACAGAAGTGGAGAATTCAAATCTGCGCTTGCTCTGAGTCTAAACAACTCCAAGGGGAAGACTCTATACTACTGATGCAGCACCAAGGCACACCCCTAGCGTGTGACTCCCTTCAGCATTTCTCATAATCCTGGTGTATTACCTGTGTTTATGCTGCTGTGCCAGAACACTAGGCCCCAAAAGTACTCAGAGGAGGAAAGTGTTTATTTTGGAATGCAGTTCCAGATTGTGTCTATAAAGGCAGGAAAAATGGGACTAAAAGAAAGAAGGAAGCAGAGAGAGAAAACAGTCAGAGGCAGAGGTTCAAATCCTACCTCATGTAACATAATTTCAACAGCACGGCCCCACATCTAAAGGTTCTATAAACTCCTCAAAAGCACAATCAACTAAGGACCAGTGATGAAATACCTGAGCCTTTAGAGGTCGGTCATTCAAACAGCGCAACAGGTTTGCAGGTAATTAATTTTCCCAGTTTTCCTTGTCATAAAAGTATTTCCTTTTTCATTTCTGCTACATATGATGCTTTTGGTTCATGTTTTTCTTTTAGTAATTTAAATATGTCATATCATTTGATCATATGCTGTATCATTTCTTTTAAGATTTTTTGCTGCTAACCTGGTATAGTCACTATAAAAGTAGTAATGTAGATTCCTCAGGAAGTTGAGAATTTATCTACCACAAGAACCTGCTGGACCACTCTTTGCAATATACCCAAAAGCCTCTACATCTTACTATGGAGATACTTGTTTTATACTGTGTTCATTGCTGCTCTCTTCATAATATCCAGAAATTGGAAACAGCCTATATATGTCTTTCAACTGCTGAAGGAATAATGAAAATGTGGTAAATTTATTCAAATGCTAAGAAACACAAAATTGTGAAATTTTCAGGTAAAAATAGAGCTAGAAAAAAAAAACATCCTGAGTCAAGTAACCTGAAAATCTGTAACCTGGACCCAAAAAAAGACAAATGTTGAATGTTCTTTCTTCTTAGATGGTGATGTTAACTTTTAAGCTTTTGGTATATGTGCTACAATTAAAATAACCACAGAAATTAGATGCTTAGTAAGGGAACAGGAGAGAAGAAGATTCCCCCCCCCAACAAAAGGGAAATAGAATATAGTGTTATGCAAAGATAAAGAGAAAACAGGAATAGGAAGATTAGCTAGGAAGGTGGATGAGAGACAAGGGTAAATATAGGAATTGTCCCTTTCCATAAAAGCACAACTAACACTAAAAGCCTTTGAAACCTACTACTATAGAAGCTTCCCAAAGTGCACATATTAAAATTTTTAAATAGAATCGCCATATAATAAGGGAGAAAATGTTCCAACAAGAGACCTTATACTACCCAATTAAACCTCCTGTGGTTTATGGTATTAAGTGGGTTAACAGGAATGGGTTGCATATTGATGAGTCATTGGCCAAATAAGTCCAAAGACCCTGCCCACACACATATCACAGGCTATCGCCCAAGCCACTGGTTGATCTTCATAACCTGATGGTAAGGTCTTACTGCTGATGACAACATGTACTTATATCATTGAACACAGAACAGCTGAACTTGCACCCAACTAAAAGCGTGAACCTTTGATTAGCATTCATGGTACTGGAAGAAATTTTGTACACTACTGGGAGAGAAAGACAATCATCAATATTACCCAGCTACAAACCCTTCAACCTAACATAGAGACTGATGGAATCATGGCACAGGTTATGGTAATAAACAATCACATTTTGAAAAATATGTCCTCTATTTCTTGATATAATTTTGATATAATCATATCATTTCCCAATTACCTTTCCTTCCTCCAAACCCTTCCATATACCCTTTCTTGGTCTCTTTAAAATTCCTGCCCTTGTTTTTTCATTAGTTGTTGTTATATACGGTATGTTTGTGTATGTAAAGATATATTCCTGGTTACATAAATAGTACCATCTCAGCTTTTTAAAATTAATTTATTTTTATTAATTACAGTTTATTCACTTTGTATCCTAGCTGTAGCCCCTTCCTCATCCCCTCCCATTCCTCCTTTCCCTCCTTATATTAGCACTTGTATATGTCATTTCAGAGCTGACCATTTGATGATATTGGTTAACAATTTGTATGCACTACCCTGGAGAAAGATTTTTCACTTGCTCTCAGCATTCCTTAGTTGCCTGTAATTTTGTGTAGGCTTGAGGACTTTTGGGCTTTCTCCTGTCCATGCTAGCAGAGATATTGCTGTTGAACTTTTTCAGCTCATGCTTAGGTAGTCATGTTGGTGAGACTTTCTTATAGCTTCTGACATTCCTAGAAAGCACAATCTTATAGCAAATTCCCGGATCTTCTGGCTCTTACAATCTTTCTGCCACTTTTCCATAATGAATCCTGAGCATTAGGTGAGGTAGTTGTGTTGTAGATGTATCCTTTGGATTAAGCTCTACAAATACATATTTGTACTGTTTGTGATTTTCTGTAATGAGAAACTTCAAAGAGAAGTTTCCTTTCTGAGGGGTGAGGACTACACTTATCTACAGGTATAAAGACAAATACTAGAATGTTTCTCCTCCAAGATCCATGACTTCACTAGTCTGGGTTAGTCGGTTAGGTTTTGACTGGATTTAAGGCCTATGAGATGAAATCCACACCTGAGAGTACTAAACTGGCCATGAACTTGAGACCAGGCATGTCATGGGCCCAGAGGAAACACTACTGCCATTATTCTCCTAAAGCATCATGGTAATAAACTGACTCATAATGCTATATTATATTCCCGTAGATGGGATCTTTGCTCTCCCCTCATTAAAGAAGTTTCTTCTTATAGCAGACACGAATTAACATAGAAAACCAGAGATTAACAATGAATAGAGAGTGAGAGATTTTGGAGAACTCTTCTCTAAATAGACTTGAAGAAAGACTGTAAGACACGGAGGTGGTGGGTGACAACAAGGAAACGGTGTCTTCTTTTAGGCACAGCAGAACTGATGCACATAGGAGCAGAAGAGCCTGTGGCAGCACAAGTAGGACATGCGGAAGCTCATGCAGAAGGAGACCCGGCACTGAGAGGAGGAAGGGACTCAAGCTCAAGCTCCCACCCACAGCTGGGAAGCTGTTTGCAACGGATGCCTGATCACAAGAGAATATCAGTTTTTCATCTTGTTTCATTTGAAATATTTTTGTCTTCTTTTGGTTTACTTTAATTTTTATTTTTATTTTTGTTTTTGTTGTTGTTTGTTTGTTTATTTAGAGAAGGGGAGAAAGTTGGGCATGAAGTTAGATGGGTAGGGAAGATTTGAGCCAGCTTGGGGTAGGGAAAACAATGTATAAAGTTTTTAATTAAAAATTAATTCTGCCTCTAATCTAATAAAAATGGTTTAATATGTTCTTTGTTGTCTTTATTCTATAATACTCTCTTTTCCTTTGGGCTTTTGACAGCTGATTATACTATGCCTTGGAAATGGCCATTTTTTTTAACCTATCAAGATCTTTTGAGTCTCGTAACCTGGGTATTCATATGCTTCCCAGTATCTGAATTTATTTCATTCATAACTTTATTGAGTCAGTTTTCTATACTGTTTGTGTGCCTCTAAGATTTCTGTTTGATTCTTTTTTTTAATAATCACACAAAGCATTTTATTTAAACAAATACACACTTTTTTAAAAAAATTAGAGACTGAAAACAATTGTCCCTTCTTTTTAAACATGACTTCATTAGTGAGACTATGGAAGAACATGTTAAACTTTGAAGAAATGAAAGGAGCAAATCCAAGTAAATTTGTTGACTGTTTAATCGGTGGAATAAAGCAGTAGGAAAGTGTCACAGACTGAACCCTTCAACTGTTTGATTCTTTTATGTGATATCAACTGTTCTTGTTTACCCTTTTAAAAATATTTTCTTATTTTTTTGTCCATAATTTTATCTAATTGGGCTTCTATATAATCACTGTTTTCATAACTTTTTCAAGCAACTTGATACCTTCTTTTTCTGTGGAGACTTTGTGTTCTAGTGACAGCATCACATCGCATGTGTTTGTTTTTCACACTTACTTTTTCCTACATTGACATTTGCTTATCAAAAATATCAGCTACTTATAGGAAATTTTTACAGTGCATTAACAGTACAATACTTTCTTCTGAAAAAAAAATGGTTCTAGGGTATCAGATGAGTAGGCTGCATTGGCTTTGCTTTTAGCTGGGCACAAAAATGTAGTGAACATAGAAGTTCTTCAGATACAATCAATGCCAGTTTCATAATATCAGTGTCTCAGTAGCCAAGACTTCATCTGTTTGTGGGATTCTTTCACTGGCTATGGAAGTAGGACACCTATTAGTGTTTGGAATCTATATATGGTCCAGGCAACAACCGGTAGGGAGCTGGTGAGAACGGAATGATGCTATCTGTATGCATGGTGTCTGCATGTAGCTTCACAGGAGATTCTGGACTGAGTTTCCTACAGCAAGCCATCTGGTTGCCTTGCAGACTTTGGAAGCCTTACCTGTTCCTAGTGGATTATTTCTCTGTTTTCAGTAGCTTAGTCACACAGGTCAGAAGGTATGGCTGTTTTGTCGCCCAGGAAAAAACTGGCTGCCCATTAAAGAACATTATCAAAAGGCTTACTAGAAGCAGGTGAAAGAACTGTTTGAAAAAAACTTCAAGTCTCTGGAAAAAGAAATCGAAGAAGACATCAGAAAATTGAAAGAATCCTGTGCTCATGGGTCAGTAGGATTAACATAGTGAAAGTGGCCATTCTGCCAAAAGCAATCTACACATTCAATGCAATTCCCATCAAAATACCAACACAATTCTTTATAAACCTTAAAAGAAAAATTCTCAACTTCATATGGAGAAACAAAAAACCAAGAATTTCCAAAACGATCCTGTACAACAGTAGATGCTCTGGAGGTATCTCCATCCCTGATCTCAAGCTGTACTACATAGCAATAGTAATAAAAACTGCATGGTATTGGCATAGAAACAGAATAGTGGATCAATGGAACCAAATAGAAGACCCAGAAATAAACCCACATACCTATGGAAACTTGATTTTTGAAAAGAAGCCAAAACCATTCAATGGAAAAAAGACAGCATCTTCAACAAATGGTGCTGGTCCAACTGGATATCTACATGCAGAAAAATGAAAATAGATCCATATTTATCACCCTGCACAAAAGTAAAGTCCAAGTGGATCAAAGACCTCAATATAAAACCAAATATACTAAATAGGTTAGAAGAAAAAGTGGAGAAGAACCTAGAACTCATTGGCACAGGAGACAACTTCCTGAACAGAACTCAACAGCACAAGCTCTAAAAACAACAATCAATAAATGGGACCTCATGAAACTAAAAAGCTTCTGTAAAGCAAAGGACACTGTTGTCAAAACAAAAGGACAGTCTACAGACGGGTAAAGGATCTTCACCAACCCTACATCTGACAGAGGGCTGATATCTAGTATATATAAAGAACTAAAGAAGTTAAAAGGCAGTAATTCAAGCAACCCAATTTTAAAAAACGGGGTATGGAACAAAACAGAGAATTCTCTGTAGAAGAATATAGAATGGCAGAGAAACACTTAAAGAGATGCTCAACATCCTTAGCCTCAGAGAGATGCAAATCAAAATGACCCTGAGATTTCACCTTACACCCATGAGAATGGCAAAGGTTAAAAACCCAAGTGACAACACATGCTGGAGAGGTTGTGGAGAAAGGGGAACCCTCCTCCATTTCTGGTGGGAATACAAACTTGTACAACCACTTTGGAAATCAATGTGCTGCCTTCTCAGTCAATCAGAAATACTGCTTCCTCAAGATCCAGCTATATTATTCCTAGGCATATATCCAAAAGATACTCAAGTTCACAACAAGGACATTTACTCAACCATGTTTGTAGCAGCTTTATTCGTAATAGCCAGAACCTAGAAACAACCCAGATGTCCCTCAGTTGAGGAATGGATACAGAAATTGTGGTACTTTTATACAATGGACTACTACTCAGCAATTAAAAACAAGAAAATCGTGAATTTTGCAGTCAAATTGTGTGATCTAGAAAAAATCATCCTGAGTGAGATATTCCAAAAGCAGAAAGAAACACATGGTATATACTGACTTAAAAGTGGGTACTAGACCTAGAAGATAAGATAAACATACTAAAATTTGTATACCTAAAGAAGATAAACAAGAAAGAGGACCAGGGGTAAGATGATCAATACTTACCTAGAAAGACAAAGGGGATCAACATTGGAAGTAGGAGAAAACAAGTAACAGGACAAGAGCCCACTGCAGAGGGCCTCTGAAAGACTCTACCTAGCAGTGTATCAAAGCAGATTCTGAGTCTCATAACCAAACCTTGGCAGAGTGCAGGGAATCATATGAAAAATGGGAGAGTTAGTATGACCTAAAGGGGACAGGAGCCCCACAAGTCCCAAACATATCAGGGTACAGTGGTCTTCTATGAGACTGTTTCTCCAACCAAGGACCATGCATTGATATAACCTATAACCACTGCTTGGACATAGCCCATGGTAGCTCAGTACCCAAGTGGGTTCCCTAGTAAGGGATTAAAAGAATTATTTCTGACATGAACTCAATGACTGACTCATTGAGCTTCCCTACCCCCACCCCCCGAAGGAGGAGCAGCCTTGCTAGGCCACAGATAAGGACATTGCAGCCAGTCCTGAAGACACCTGATAAGCTAGGGTCAGATGGAAAGAGAGGAGGACCTCCCCTATCAATAGACTCAGAAGGGGGCAGGAAGGAGATGAGGGAGGGAGGGGGGGTTCAGAGGGGAAAGAGGAAGATGGCTACTGCTGGGATACAAGTGAATGACCTGTGATTAAAATAAAAAATAAAAAAAGGCTTGCTAGATGTGATCTAGTGCTGAACTGTTTGAAAAGACAATTAAGAATCAAAAAGACTTCACCCAAAACACCTACTTCACCTAATAAACACTGAAAAGTGCCAGGATATATAACTAATGTGCAAAAATCAGTAGCCTTTCTATATACTAATGACAAACACTGAAAAGAAAATGAGTAAAACAAACCCATTCACAATAGAAGGGGAGGAAACCCTTAGAGTAATCCTGCCAAGGAGCTCAAGGAATTATACAAAGAAAACTTTAAAAGCCTGAAGAGCTTGAGTCAAGGAGGGCACCTAAGGATGGAAAGACTAACTGTACTCATGGATTGGTAGAACTAACATGTTAAAATGACCGACCTGCCAAGAGCAACTGAGAGATCAATGCCGTTACAAAACTACAACATTATCCTTCAGAGAAATAAAAAGAGAAACCCAAACACTCCTACGGAAACACAAACAGAAAAGACTTGGATATGAAAAGCAATCCTGAGGGAAAAAAATGTACCAGAGAAATTACCATGTCCTATCTCATGTTATACATACAGAGCCATGGTAATAAAAACAGCATGGTACTTGCACATAAAAACAGACACATAGCATAATGTGTTAAGTCCACACAACTATAGCCACATATTTTTTGACATAGACAACAAAAATGTACCCCATAGGAAAGACAGCATCTTCAACAATAGTGTTGAGAAAACTGGTTGTCCATGTAATGCAGAATGAAATTAAATCACTCTTCACAAAATTCAGCTTCAAATAGAGTCAGAGATTGCAACCTAAAACCTAAAACCGCTAGAGGATAAGGTAGGGAGTACAAGGCAAAGTGTAAGCATAAGCTTGCCCTTCTAAATACAGCACCTTCTCAGAAAACGAGGCCAACAAATGACTAACAGCACCTCTTGAAACTAAAAGCTCCCATATAGCAAAGAAAACTGTCAACTGAATGGTAGACAATTGTCATCAGCTACAAATCTTATAGAGGATTACTCTCTAGACTATACAAAGAAATTAAAAACACCAAAACATCAAGAGAATAATCCAATTTAAATGGCTATAAATATGAAAAGAAAATTTGCAAAACAAGAAATGTTAATGGCTAGTAAACATTTTTTTAAAAGCTTCAACATTGTAATCCATCAGGAAAATGAAAATTAAAACTACTTTGAAATCTTACCTCACTTCAGACAGACTAGCTATTATCAAGACATCAAGGCCAGAGGATGGCTCAGTGAATTAAAAGCTCTGGCTGTTCTTTCTGAGGAGCCAGGGTTTATTCACAGGCTACATGGTACCTAGTAATGATGGCCTCTTCTGGCCTTCAGGGTCAACAGCCACACACATGGTGCATAAATGTACATGCAGACAAATCATTCATATGTGTAAAATAAAAATAAATAAATCTTTTAAAATCTAATGAAACTAATAGCAGCATATGCTGGTGTGGTTGTCAAAAAAAATCAAACATTATTCACCCTTGGTAGGAATGAAAGCTGGTACAACCACTATGAAAATTAGTGTAGAGAGTCTTCAAAATCTAAAACTAAAACTCCTGTATGAGCCATCTATATCCTTTCTGGGTATACAGGCAGAGGAGTCTTTCTCTTGCTACAGAGATACTGGCAGGACATTTGCTCACCCCTGCTCATTCTTGCTTTGTTCACAATAACTAGGAGATGGAACTGCCTAGATGTTCATCAGCTTATGAATGGATAAGAAAAACTGTGGTACATAAGCACAGTGGAATTTTATCCAGCTGTAAAGAAACATGGAATTTGCAAGTAAGTGGATTGAACTGAAAAAAATATATGATGAGTAATATAACTCAGGCATAAAAAAGCAAATGTTTCCTGCTCCTCTTCATGGTGTCCTAACTTCACATCTTGAATTTTGTGTGCTCAACAAAAGGAGGAATTTTGTGTTCCTCCAGAAACTATGAAACTAAGAGAAGGACATTGGGAAGGGGTGGCTTAAGGGATGGAGATAGTAAGATAGGTAATAGTCAAGAATGGAAAGGGAATGCTGAGGGTAGATAGGCTTAAGGAGGGAGATGAGAGGAAGCAGAGCATAATGAGGAGGTAAAATGAAGGCCAAAATGAAGGAGGAATGGAAAACTACCTTCACGCAATCAAAACTTTTAAATATACAAGTTATAATTAAAACATTTAAGTGGTCTTATTAATCTTTCAGTCTCTAGTTTTCAGTGCTGTGAGAAGCAAGAAGCCTGATAATCAGATGCTCATGGGTTTCTACCCTCCAGGCGCTGAGTACACAATCTCAGGGCCACGGCCCTTGGGTCATCCTTTGACACACATTGTGCCTCCGCTCACCTTCCTGGAAAGTGCTGAGTTTTCTGATGTTTAATTCTCACTGAATATAGAAAAAAAAGAATATTATGAAAGAATTGAAACAGAAATCAATTTGAATGCTTCCATGGAGAAAATTAGAAACTATTTAAAGTGTCAAAGAGTAGAGCTGAATCTGAGTGTCTATGATCCTTGACATTTACAAAGCCATAAGAGACGCATGGCCTTTTTTTAATATAAAACTCTTTTCCTTAATATTAACATTCAACTGATATAGATACTGATAAACAGAGGCACTTAGATAAAAATAAATTATGCCGTTAATAGGAAAAGTCATTAATGTCTGTGTAATTTGGAGGTATACAATTTACCAGTTCCACAGTTTCCAAAGACGAAAGGTCATGTTACAAACTTTTCCCAAATGCATGGATTCCTTTTTCCAGTGTGGAGACATGAAGACCCCAACCAGCTCAGAATATTCATTGTGAAATAAAATTCGATATGTCACTAGCATATTGTGTGTGTGTGTGTGTGAATAAAATAACAGAGCTCTTGATTTATTTTCTCTATTATTTTTACATAACAATTTTCTTTTGAAAGTTTTCGTATTTGTTCAATTAAAACCTCTGATGATATACTTCCTTAAAAGGCAAAAGTGTGCTCAGGAAGAAAAAATATTTTCACATTTTTGGCTCTTCAAAGATGCCACCAACTTATCTTCCCTTATGTTATCTTCCATTAGAGTTGCTCAGTCATGGCCTTGAGTCAGTACAATTGAAATAGAACTGATTCCCATTTATAATTGTATGGTTGTTTAGTAGGACACCCTCCTGTCATTTAAAAAAAAAGTTAAATGTCATTGGAAAAAACAAAATATTTCAAATTGGTACTTTATTTAAAAGGTAATACATGGAGAACCTGGATGGAAAGGTGATTTTCAGTACCATAATGTTGGCTTCTTCAAGAAGATCCAACAAAACTTCTTCCTTGTTTTCCTCAGCACCTGCCACCACCCAACTCAGTCAAGTTGACTTTTCTCTACAAGCCCGTAGGCCCTAGTTGTTAGAATCTTTTACACTTGTTGAATGTGACAGAGATATAACCATACAAACAAAAATAAAGTAGGGTGTCATCACCGGGTTTGATTACAGGCACAGAATTTGGAGAATCAGCATTGTTCCCATTATGCACAGGAGAAAGCTCTTCAGTAACGATGCTCAAAGGTAGGATATTTGTGTCAGGATCAATGCTAAAGATGACATCTTCAGGCCTCTGGTCAGTTCCCTTTCTCTTATTTTGATTTGTTCAGTATTTTATGTGTACAACTGTTTTATCTGTACATACATGCAGTTAGCATATACTTGCCTGGTGTCCCTGGAAGGTATCAGATGCCCTGGTACTAGAGTTACAGAGGAATTTAAGATGCCATGTGGGTGCAGGAAACTGAACCCATATCTTCTGGGAGAGCAGCAAATACCCTAATCACTGAGCTATCCCTCTAATTCCATATAATTTTAAAGAACTTTGTCTTTGAGGGCTTGTTTTCAGGCCTGGGAATGAACCTAAAGTTTCATGCATGCTCAGCAAGTGTACCAGCCCTGGGCTACATCCCCAGCTAGTCCTACTGCATCATTTGTGGCGCATCTCCAGAGCTATCCAGGGTGGCTCACTCGTATCTCTAACTTTATTCTCTTTTTCACACAAAAGAAAGGGGAAATTTAATGAATCAAAATATAAAGAACTTGAAACATTTTACAGAATTTAAGGACTCTTGCTTCTACAGCTTTTGACAGTCCTATCAGCAAGAGAAAACTCTGCTTTGACAGTTTTTACGTGACATTTACCAAAATCTCATTTTTTCTACCCAGTTATTAGGAAAATATTGAGTTTTGTGTTATCCTATCCTTTATGTTTTATTCTTCACATAAAATGGGCCATTCCTAATACAGTTCACCCAGTGTTACATGACCATAATGTAAACGATACTTTATTCCATTTTACATATTTTTAATGAAATGTGCTTCATGTACATGGAACTATTCAATATAGCAAATAAAAATGTCTTAATTTTAGTAACTATAACATATCTGAAACACACTTAAAATTTGCCTTTAAAAAATAAACAATTACCATGAACAACCTTGAACCCTGAAATGTTTGAACAGACCCTGCCGTGTGCTGCCTACCAGAACTGGCACCAACAATAAGCAGAGCCCCAAACCCTAACATTAAATCTTTCTTTTTATTATAACGCCAGCCTTATCATCCAGTGAAATGTTACTTGAATATTGTTATGCAGCCCAATCTCATCAACTTTATCCTTTAGAAATGACCTTATGATAAGAAATCAAGCCCTTTGAAATAGCACTTGTAATTAATCCATTTCCAGAAGATTAACATGCTAAATAGCAAAATAATAAATGTAAGTCATTTAAAGCTTAAAAGCTCCTGGCCCCACTTCATTTAAAGCTACACAAAATATTATCACGATGTAATCAGCAGAACGTAAATCACCAATTGCATCTTGTGTTTTGTATCCATTCATTTATGTATTTATTCTACAAATATTCATTAATATGTCAAGGTTCCAGCATTACCCTGTTGGAGTCTGGAGAAATAAAGAAATAAGGCTTAAGTTCTGGTTCTGAAGTGACTCATTCTAGTGGCTGTCAGGCCTATTTTTTTAAGCAAGTTACTTTGATAAATTATGAATAAGAATAATAGAGTCAGAAAAACTCCCTAGCACACAAAGCGAAGAGGATGTCAGGTCAGGAAAGTAACACACCGTTACTGACACAGCTCAGGCGGCCAGGAACCCCAGATGAGGCAGACCATGAGACTAGGAGAAAACCAAACACTATTTTCCCCTAAAGGAATATAGCAACAAAATGACTTCTTATAACATTCTGCTGTACTCATAGATAAGTGTCTCACTCAGCCATCATCAGAAAAGCTGCAATAGATGGGAAGTAATACAGAAGCCCACAACTGGACAATGTACGGAGATTAAATCCTGAAACACTCAGTCCTAAATGGGATGTCTTCCTCAAAACCCTCCTTTCTGACCTGAGAGAACTCTGTGGAAGAAGAGGCAGAAAGACTGTAAGAATCAATAATGATGGATGATACCAAGAAAACAGTGTCTTCCGGACACAACAGGACTGCTGAACCTATGAACTCAGAGACTGTGGCAGCTTACACAGAACTTGTACAGGTTCAAGCCTGATAGGAATCCCAGTACTGAGACTGGGAAGTGGACACATCCCTAACCAAGAAGCTGTCTCCAACTGACAACCACTTGCAAAGTAAAAAACTAGTTTTCTCTAGTGGAGTCTCACTGTGTATAGCAGCCATACTTAAGGGCAGTCCCCGTGCTCAGCACAAAAAACGAACTCGATGGTATTTTTGCAAGGTTCTTTGTTTTTGCTTTGTCTTGGGTTGCTTTGTTTGGGCATTTTTTTAACCTTACTGGTCTTTGGATTGTATAATGTTTTCTGATTTTATGTTTTTAATGGTGTGTTCGTGTGTGTGTATGTGTTTTCATCTTTTTTTAATTCTAGTTTGCTTGTTTTCTTTATTTGCATGCTTGTTTTCTAAAGAAAAAAAGAAATACAACATGGACTTAAATGGGCAGGGAGGACTAGTTAGGAAAGGGGAAATTGTGATCAGAAATATATTACATGAAAAAAGTGGTTTTTTCTATTTAAAAAAAGAACATGCCAAACATAGACATGAAAAATGTGGCATGTTCTAATAACAATTTATATAAAAGCATGACATACTCTATAACATTTTATCAGTCTTCTTAGAAAAAAATAAGACAAGAGATTTTCAACAAAATTACCGAAGTACAGTAACAGAGACATTTTTGGTGAGGAAGTAGCTGTAAATGGTTTGTTAGCCTTCTATCACTATGCCAAATGCCAGCTGTTTTATCTGTCTCAGTTTTAGAGGTTCCAGTAAAAAAATCAGCTGTGTCCATTGGTTTGGACCTCTCACAGTAATACCAGATGTCCACAACAGGGAAGCAGGTGGCAGAGAAAACTGCTCATATCACAAGGCAGAAAAAACAAAAACAGGGAATGTGTGAGTCCCATCATCCCCACTGAAGTTATGCACACAATGACTTAAGAACTCCCACTGGGCACTTTCCTCAAAGTTCCACCACATGACAGCACTTTTACTCTGGGGACTAAAATATTTACACATGACCCTCTCATGGATACTTACTTAGATCTAAGCAGATAGTAAGAAAGTGGCATGGTGTTCTCTCACCTACAGGCTAAGTAAGTTAAGTGCATCTAAAATGGGGATTTCACAACCAGTTTTCTCCAGGGATAAGCCCCCTGATAGATTACCCAATTTCAAGTGGTCAGCCTTAAACACATAAAAGCAACAGTAAATAGACTCAGAATATATAAACACACATACAGGTAGAGAGAGAGAGAGAGAGAGAGAGAGATAGATACATAGATACATAGATAGGTAGATATAGATAGATACATAGATAGATAGATGATAGATATGTGTGTATGTATACACACTTAAATATATACACACATATATATGTATATATGAAAGTTATTAATTTGGAGGGAGTATGGGGAAGAAGGAAGGAGTTGGAGTTTGGAGGAAGACACGCAGAAACTGCTTGAATACAGAACAAATTTATGAAACTCTCAAACTCAAAAAATATTAAAGACTTTTAAAAAGTTGTTTGATATCACTACTCACAGACAAATGCCTCTCTCAGCACTAACCAGAAAAGCTTTTCTTTGCAGTGAATTCAAAGACTCATGCTGTTCAAGGTGCTTAAAATTAAGTGACAGAGCCATTGTGATAAAGGACAGCATGGTATTGATATAAGGATTGGCATGTGAGGCAATGGAATATAACAGAAAGTTATATTGAAAAAAGTTGAAAGACAGTGTCAGATGTCCTGAAGCTAGGTCTGTTGTGAGGCACCCACATGAGTGCTTGCAACTGGGCTTGGGTCCTCTGCAAGGACATCCACACTCTTAACCGCTAGTCCATCTCTACAGCCTGGGATGGCTCTGTTTATCACTGTTCTTTTCACAAAAGCAAGAAAGCAGAATCTGCTGTGATGTCTATCATCAGATGAATAGATGATCAAAATGTAGTACAGATGGGTACACAAAAGAATTTTACTCAACTGGAAAGAGTAATAAAAGTATAGAAATTGTAGGTAAATGGATGGGATTGAAGAGCATTACATTAAATGAATTGGCTTGGAAAGACAAAGGTTGTCGGTTTTCTTATATGCATGTCCAGCCTCTGTCACATATAAATATCCACATGGCTATAAATATGAATAAAGGCCAGGGTGCTTTAAAAAGGCCCAGGTAACTGAGGAGGAGAGGAGAAGTTTCAAGAAGCATGTATATGGCTTCTTAAAATGGAGATGTAAAGGAGAAGTGTGAAGGGAATGAGGAAAATCAACTCAAATTAAATGTGTTTGAAAACTCCATTACAAAGTTTTTATAATCTCATCTAAGGTCTAAATATTAAAATCATTCAAACACAAGAAGTTATAAAGTTGTATAATATGGTACTGGTGATATACACGTACATAATGATATATCTGAATGCTAGACAGTCTGATGAATACCTTAAATGAATTAGTTCAGAAAAATCCCATAACAAGCCTTTGAGTAACAAAAATCACAGTAACATTAAATTAGCACTTTAAACACGGTGTTTCTAAAGCTTATAGGTATCAAACATCTTGCACAAGGTTATAAAGCCTGTAAAGGAATTAAGAATTGTATCTAGGACTTCAAAACTCAAAGTACGCTCTCTTAATTGATGTGCTTCAATGAGTAGATTAACTGGCTCTCATGACTAAAAGGACCAAGACCCCGCATCACAGCTGGCCATGACAGATGCTGAAATATAAATCTGTCCCACTAGGATGTATTTTCCAGTGTTGACACTGATTAATATCTGACTCTTGAGTTACATGAGAATTCCATAAATTAACTCCCTGACAGGACCTCAAACTCACAATCAGAAGAATATGAACAGTCTGAGGAAATTGAGGTGCACCCCGGCCTTCCACAAGGGCAACAATGGTGTGTACCCAAACTTGACACTGTCTTGCCTAGATACAGGTCTTCCAAGGCTGAGGCAAGGCTGAAGGCTCTCAGTCTAGGTGCAAAGCTTATGCTTTCTACCTGATGCTGGGTCTCACTGATGGTAGGCCTGGAACCGAGCTCCAAGGCAAAGACCTGTGCCAACATTCATGCCTGTCCTGAGAAGTGAAGTTTTGCTCCCAGATCTATCACCTGAAGTGTGAGGAAAGGTTCCAGAGGCAGTCAGCCACTTTGCTTGACACAGCTGCAATATCTGTCCAATGGGATTGGCATGGTGACAGGGATGTGGGTCTCTGCACAGCCCTGGGAGTAGCTGTAGTAGCCTGCTCTCAATTAAGTCTCTGTCTCCTTGGAGTGGGCTTGGAGTGGAAAGTGTCATTTTCCACAGGAGCATGCTTGGAGTTGAGGAGGACTAACAAGTGCATTTCCTTCCTTTTCTCCTCAAAGCTCTTTTAGTTGTTTAATACCAGCCCAGGACTAGGGTTTCTCCAATGCTTCCTTGGCTCTCAGGAAAGCATCTTAATGTACGAATAGCTGTGCAACATGGAACACCTGTGGAGAGATGGCTGCTAGAGCATCTTACTTAGCTGCCGTTTTCTTTCCCTCAGTTTAATCATTTTTAAGCATATGGATCAATAGCATTGAATTCGTGCACATTATGGTACAACCATTGCTGCTATCCATCTCTGAACTCATTCATCTTGCAAAACCAAAACCCTGCACCTATCCACTCACAACTCCTCCTTCACCCCATCCTTCAACCCCCAGCATCCAACATTCCAGTTTGTCTTTGTGGAGTTAACTTCTGTGGTTTCCTTGCACGTATGGAATGTACTGTAGTTTTATGTTTAGCTCATTTATTTCTCTTAGCATAATGTCCTCAGTGGTCACTCATAAATGAGAAACCTTTCCTTTTTAAGGTTTAAAGACACCCCACTGCGTGTATGCAACATGTTTCTCCATTCATTCATTCATCAGTGGGCACTTGAGTTGCTTCCACTTTGTGGCTATGGTGAATTGATGTTATTATGAGAAGAATGAAAAAAATTGAGACTATATTTTCAATTTTTTGTGATATGTAAGCAGAAGTAAAATTGATATGCATCAGATTAGACTCCCTATCAACGTAATAAAAATATTCTGGATTAAGTAGTGGTTACAATAAAACTCAACTCTGAATATTCAAGCCCCACTGAAATACAATCTTTTTAAACATGAGATTATGTTTCCCTTTTAAGAGGAAAAAAAACCAACTTCTCATGAATTGTTAAACTATAATTCAAGAAGGACCGCTTATCCATTGGGTAATTTTGTTTTTGTACATAATGAAATGGAGAAGATAAAATAGAAAGGAAAGTACAGAGGAAGAAATATACAACTAAATAGGAAAGAAGAATAAATGTGGGCATAGACCCACATACAAATTTGGATTAAAAGTGAAACAGCTCAAATCCCCTTAACCCTGCCTCTTACATACAGCTGTAGCCTAACCATATAAACCCTTTTTCTTGGCTCAGATTTCCTTGTTACATAAGCATGTGAATTTGAAGCAAAGTATTCATGTTATGATCTCCACTTCACTTAACTTGTGAGGATCAAAGTAAATTACTATCTATTAAGTAGAGCAGTTCCCTGGAAAGAAACCTGATTTAAGAGTCAGAGAACTTGGGTTCAGTTCAATTCATCTATTTTCCAATCTCATATGCTGTCAAGTTGAAGCCCTGAGTACAATGCCTGTGGTTGAAAACTCTGAATTTCTCATCATATTAGTGGTAATTGATTTAAAGATTTAATAAAATGCATTGAGAATATAAAAATACCGTCCTTGATTCATGTCAAAATGTGCCAACTGAAAAATGCGATGAAATCAGTAGGAGTTTAGAAATGAAACTGCAACTAGCTAAATAATCTTCAAGGGAGTCCTGTGACACCTGGGCACAGGCAGCAAAGAAGAGGTCACAAGGTTACTGATCATTAATGATATTAAAATAAAAAACAGGACCCACCTCTCCTTGTATCATAGGGCATTTTTATTCATTTTCCTTGAAACAACAGTTCTTGATCTGTGCTGACACTGTCATTAAACAAGCATAGGACTTTCCTAGTCTCACTCTTTACATCCTAAGCACACAAACACAAGAAGGGAGTGTGAGGGGTATGTCTAAAAATAATAACATATTCCTAAATATGTTCTAATTTTAGAGCTTCATATTATTGGTTGCATATAGCTTATATAGTTTTCCACATACAGCAAACAATAGAAAATAAAATTGAAATTCTGTCAAATATTCCACATCCTGGTTTCATAGATTTCTCCTCCTATGACACTTACTACTCACTGCTCACTCACATTTCCATAGAATCTCTGTACAAAAGCGATATCTAGGCTTTGAGATTTAAAAAAAATGCATAGTATCACCAAAGAGATAATTGCACTCCCATGAATCATTAATTCAGGGTATGCAAATTAGCTACTAAGAATCCAAGGGAACAATACTAAAGCAACATTGTGGTCTGGGACAGATGGATAACTTGAGAAAGAGCATCCTTAGCATTTAAGACTTCGATGAAGGAAACGAATTAGCATCTTCTCAACTGGAGGAATGGTGTGAACTGAAGGAAAAGTGAACAATGCATCCAGAAAAGACATCACGTATACATCGGTGCATTCAAACCCTGGCCACTGGGCAATACAGTTCAAGGGTGCAGTCTCACTGGAATTTCGGCTCAGTTACAGTCATCCAGTACCTTTGTAAACCTGTATGGCATCTTGATCATGCCTGTATCTGTTTTCTTGATCATGCCTGCATCAAAGCATAATGGATGCCTTGCATTGCAAGTTCTCAATAAATATTAAGTGGGAGTTATAGAAAATGGAAACTGCAAGATTAGAGACATGACTAAGTAGGAAACTGCAAGGGATCTAGAGATCAAGACTTCCCTGGGATTTCTCAGTAAAGACATTCTCTACTCAATTAATTTACAATGAAAATAACCACTGCAGACCCAAGAGATCGTACCTGACACTGACAGTTGACAATATGGATTCCTGTAGAATTAAAAAAAAAAAACTTATTACTGAGTCAGATTCCTAGCCCAGTATAGAACACAATTTCTCCTTTTAGAAGTGATTTTGAAACACAACTAGGTCAACTATTGTATTAGACCATAGAGAACAGAAAGAAGTAGCTAAGAAATAGAAGTCAAGAATAAGGAGATGTCCTTAGTCATAACAGCTGCAACACTATATTTCACAGACCTTAAGAATATTAACAAAAGTTGTCCACCTCTCAGTTTCATCTTGTCTTCCAATCATAGGAAATGACACTTGTACAGTCTATCAAATGTCTCCTTTCAGATTACTCCAAGTAATTTCTGACACAAGCCCCCTACTAGCCACTGTGCACAGTCACCTGTTCTGTTCTGTGGTGCAATGTTGTGTTCCTGGGCTGCTATGACTAAACATGAGGCCACATGGCACAAGCAATCAGCATTCATTTCCTCAGAGACTGGAGCCTTTTGGCCATAAGTCCCTTTCTGAATGATTTTCTTTACATTCACCAGCCCTCCTATTCATACATATTTTAACTGTACTCAAACAGTACGCAGTAAGGCCTCTTCAAGATACAGTCTAGTCCTTTGTCACTGCCCTTATAAAAATGTATGTCCTTGCTTAAGAATCAAACTCAGTTTGTAATTTCTTCTTATTATGCAACTGATATCTACGTTTTTTTCACAGCAGTTTCATTTTTAATAATCAGAAACTTCAACTAGCTTAACTGTGTCCATCATCAACAAGCAAATAGGTTAATAAAAAAAAAACAACCAAACAAATAGAATAATCAGCCATGAGAGAAAATACTAAGAACAACAGGAAGTCACTTGTTTGCACGGAAATGTTTTGCAGCTTCCCCAAAGCATGCATACAGTACTCTGTGATAAAGTATTTTTCACGTTTGTAATGCTTGCACAAGCTCACCAGGAGTTGGCAAATTTTTAATACAAAAGGTCAGAGAGTTAATATTTTGTACTTTGTGAGCTAGAAGGTCTAAGCCACAGACTAGCCAGACGACTGTGAACTTAAACTCAAAAGTAGCCAAAGTAAAAGTAGACAAAGGATGAATTAGAATAACAGCTTAACAAAGCTTTACTTATGAAAACAGGTAGTGAGTTACTTTGAAGAATCAATCTGTTTTCAAACTTACCCATTTACTATATTATATCCGTTTCCTGTTAGCTATTGATCTTGGGTATCAACTGTTGATCTTCGATAACAGTGGTCACAGCCATTTCTGTGGTGGCATATGCTTGGGTATTTAGCAATCCCTGGGGACTTTTCCAGGGTCTAGAAGCAAGTTCCTTATCTCA
>CM053765.1:46212242-46239855 GCA_028658305.1 Pachyuromys duprasi | reverse complement strand
AAGAGAAAAATTATATCTCAAAGAAAGAACACTCACTTATTTGATGCTATTGTTATTCTGCCTTCTGCCTTATTATTGCTTAATAGATTTTTGTGCAGCAGAAAAGATAAATGCACGCACACACACACACACACAGGTGTGAACTGATAAGGAAAAGCAAACACTGATCTGTAACAAAAATCTCTACAACCAGCCCCCTGGAGTACTCATTCTTGTTTTCAAGTATTTGTTGTCAGTGAGAAAGTGCTTTTTTCAGGTATAATAGCTTCACACTATAATCCCAGCACTAGGAGGACTGAAATAGGAAGATCTTAAAGTCAAGGCCAGCCTCAGATAGATAGAAAGATCCTGTCTCAAAACAGAACAAACAAAAATGAAAGGAGAGAGAAGGGAAAAGAGAAAAGGATAAGAGAGAAAGAGAAGGTAATTTTTCAAGTTATGTTAGTAAAAGCAAATCAAAATGAGCCTGAGATTCCACCTTATACCCATCAGAATGGCTAAGACCCAAAACTCAAGTGACAACATGTGCTGGAGAGGTTGTGGAGAAAGGGAAACCCTCCTCCATTGCTGGTGGGAATATAAATTTGTACAATCACTTTGGAAATCAATCTGGCACTTTCTCAGAAAATTAGGAATAGTGCTACCTCAATATCCAGCTCTACTACTCCTGGGAATATATCTGATAGATGCTCAATCATACAACAAAGACATTTGCTCAGCTATGTTCATAGCAGCTTTGTTCATAATAGCCAGAATTTGGAAAAAAACATACATGTCCCTCATCCAAGGAGTGTATACACAATAGAATACTACTCAACAATCAAAAACAAGGAAATCATGAAATTTGCAGGCAAATGGTTGGAACTAGAAAAGGTAACTCAGAAGCAGAAAGACACATGTTATATACTCAGTTATATGTAGATATTAGACATATAATGTAGGATAAACATACTAAAATCTATAGTCCTAAAGAAGGTAAACAACAAAAAGGACCCTAGGGAAGAAGCTGAAACCTCATTCAGAAGCACAAACAGGATAGACATCGGAAATAGGAGAAGGCAGGGAAAAGAACAGGAGTCTTCCACATGCAGCCTTTGAAAGACTACCCTCAGGTTATCAAGCAGATGCTGTGACATAGCCAAACTTTGGGCAGAGTACAAGGAATCTTATGGAAGAAGGGGGAAATAGAAAGACTTGGAGGGGACAAGTGCACCACAAGGAGAGCAACAGAGACAAAAACCTGGGTCTAGGGGGG
This sequence comes from Pachyuromys duprasi, assembly GCA_028658305.1. Lineage (NCBI taxonomy): Eukaryota > Metazoa > Chordata > Mammalia > Rodentia > Muridae > Pachyuromys > Pachyuromys duprasi. The sequence continues at coordinate 46,238,600 of CM053765.1, read as the reverse complement.
CCTGTGGAGGCTGATACTCAAACCAAGGAGATACCCTAGAAACCCTGCTCAGATGAAACCTATAGGCTGCTCAGTCTCCATGTGGGTTCCCTAGTAAAGGGAGCAGGGGTGTCTCTGACATAAACTCAGTTGCATGCTCTTTGATTACCTCTCCCTGGGGGGTGCAGCCTTGCCAGGTAACAGAGGAAAATGATACAAATGAGACTTGATAGGCTAGAGTCAGATAGAAGGGGAGGAGGTCCTTCCTATCAGTGGACTAGGGGAAGACATAGGGAAGAATAGGGAAGGAGGCTGGGATTGGGAGAAGATGTGTGTTGGGGAGGGGAGGAGCTATAGGAATACAAAGCAAATAAATTGTAATAAATAATAAGAAAGAGAAAAAGAAAGGAAGGAAAGAGAAAGAAAGACAAAAAAAGAAAAACTGTGATTATTTTACTCCATGTTCTTTAACGCCTTAAAACCTTACATATTATAGCATCAAAAATCCAAAATCAAATAAACTGTGAACGTATCTTTAATACTAAAACTTGCCTTTGGCTTCTGAACAACCAAAAGTATTTTCTCTAAATTATTTTTGTACAATCTTGAATAATCACAAATAACCTCATTGTTCTCTAGCTCCAGGTATGTGGTAAGACTGGCTGTTCCTTCCTGCCACTGGAATTTGGACACATGTACCATTTCCTGTTGGGGTTTATCTGGAACTAGTATGTATTCAGATGTTAATTGCCTGCTCCCCAAGATCTTTACCTGTTTGACAAGCAAATTCTCACATATCCAAAACGATGTTGTGTAAACTTTGCCTCCCAATTATCTTTGATCGGCCAAATAAAGTACAGCCTGGAATGGATAGCAAGTTGCCATGGGTTAGCGTGAACTAGAAGCATATAGCAAAGAGGAACTTGCTCTGTGCAAAGTAATGATGGAAAAAAGCAGCCCAAATAGAAAACATGTGCAAGTATTTATGGCAGTTTTGGCTGGATTGCAGACAAGATAGCTTAGAGGGTTAATATCTGCCCAGCCCCAGTGCATTTATTAAAAACCTAACAGGTTTCTGAGTCTTTTGTTTATAAAATAGTGGGTTAAGAAATAACTGCCTGCACTCTGCCCAAAGTTTGGCTATGAGTCTCAGCCTCTGCTCTGATACCTAGATCAGTAGTCTTTCAGAAGCTGTCTGTGGTAGGCTCCTGTCCTGTTCCCTGTCTTCTCCTGCTTCCAATGTTTATCACGTTTGTCCTTCTGAATGAGGATTGTCTTCCCTAGGGTCTTCTTTGTCCTGATGAGACCTGATAAGATAGAGTCAAATAGAGGGGGAGGAGGACCTCCCCTATCAGGGAAGTAGGAAGGAGCATGGGAGAGAAGAGGTAGGGAGGGGGGGTTTGGGAGGAGACGAGGGAGGGGCCACAGCTGGAATACAAACTGAATAAATTGTAATAAATAATAATAATAAAGAAACAAGAAATAACTGCCATCTTAATAATTATATGAATCAATATCAAATATTAATAATCACTCAGCATTTCCAAGTGGATGGTTCAAGAGCCAAGACAAGTTTTCCAGCTTCCTTTCGTTATCCTCTGCCATGACAATGCTCTGGAAGGCAGGTGCTTCCCCTCAGCACCTGTCAAATACATCAATGGCAAACACTCAACACTGCCCCCAGAGAGGCATTTTTTAGAAAACAAAAAGTATACTCAATTGATTTGAAGCCACGGAGTCTTAGAGATGGCTGTTGAATATGTGCTACTCCATCCTGGTAATACAAAAGCACTGAAGAATCTGTGTACTTCTATACAACATTTAACCTAATATATAGTATTTGAACTCCAAATTGGAAAATACAGACTCTTTACTCAGAAACAATTTCTCAGGGACTAAGGAAATATACAGGATTATTTTTCCTACAACATTTGAAAAGAAAATGGTATCTAAACTCATTTTGGCTTTGTGTTTGTCTAATGATAAGGTTATATCTCCTGAAACCACCCAGATTTTCTCCAACCCTTCTTTCACATAATGCCATGAATAAAAAGAAATAGGTCACAAAAATATACAAATCCTAGTCTTGATTAGTCAGCAATTTTATAGACTAAGTTATTTTAAGAGTCTCAGCCACTTTTGATACTATTGAAGAGGCAGTGATGCATTGTAACTAGCCTTCATCCAAATTACTTGCAAAAAAACAAAAACAAAACAAAGCAAAAACAAAAACAAAAACAAAAAACCCTAAAGGGTCATGGTACTGCTGAAAATAAACACAGAAAGATTAAACTAATTACTTCTTCATTCATTCAAGAATATGTTAATCATGTAACTGAAATTTCAAACACTAGAAAACACTTCACAGATACAAAGGTAAATGGGAAATGCTTCCTATCCTCCAGGACCTTAAAGATGATGTCACCCAAATATTAACTCTGTGCAGTGTGCTGTAGAGGGAGCTAGATGAGTAATCACTGAAGGAGAAGCAGTAATGAATGGGAGTATGTTAAAGAAAAGTATTCCGGATGCCATAAATAGTTGCTAAAATTAAAAATACACACATACATATATACTTACAAATGCATGGGATAAATCAGCACATACACATGTGTACACATGTATGTACCTGTTCTAAATGCATAAGTTGTCTTCATTTATCAAAAATATTCAAATGAATTGTAAAACTGAGAGACAGAAATAGTAAGATATAGCATACTGAGGTTTATTAATTTTCAAAAGCCATCCTAAAGATGATGACATCTATCTTTGATCATCCAAAGAAGATTACAGAGTTATAAAAGGTCTTTAGTTAATTACCCACAGCAAGTACCCTTGACCTCTCAACCTCAATATTCTTGATCTGGGAAAGGAGAAAAGGCCTCCCTTGCTAGCCTGTTCTGGGAGTTAAAAATACAATGAAAGGTACTTGGTACCTACCTTGCAAGGAATTTACTTCGGTGCATTGTGGGGTTTGTAGCTATAGTTTTTGTATTTACTATCATTTAAATAGTTGAACCGGAGCAAATCTCCACCAACCATAAATAATCGTACACATCACCATTTGAGCCCCTTTGAGGACTTACAATTTTTACCTTCTCTTTGTAAAAGTATAAAATAAACTATGCACACCTCCCTCTCCTACCCTCAGAAACTCAACATCTGGGCTTTTGGGTTATTTGGATGCAGAATCGATAGGGGTTTATACGTTTTGTTGAAAATGAAAGGAATTGAAGCAGAAATACGATAAGAGGAGAAAACATGTGAGGAAATAAAGAATATAAAGACATCTGGTAACTTCAGTCATTGACTCGAAATAGTACCGCTGGAGGCTCCTTCCAGGCATAAAGCAACAGTATCACCTTCAACCTCACCTCCCCATAGCACAAGCAAAGGAAGTTACCCCACACCTAGAGAAGCACCTGCAACAGTGTTACTTTACCTTGTGGTATGGAAACTACCAGACACCGGACCTATGTTTCCTATATATCTATGCAATATTTAAACAGTGGGTGATATAATCTCCTCTAATAAGATTTTAACATGTGTACCATTTGGGGTTAAATTAAATGAAAAATACAGTCACGACATAAAAATAACTTTTCTTTAGCCTATAACTATAGACGACCAGACAGAGAAAATTCAACTATTACAGTTAGTGTTAATCACAAAACTACACAGACACTTCAAAATATGTATATTGTGTAGACACAGTGGAGAACCTCCAATCATCTCAGGTTTCCGCATGTTTTGCAAATGGCAGCAACTTTTCTTATAAATTACCTTTCTCCTAACAACAATATAACACTGTTCTCAGTTTTTACATGTTTTTGTTTTACTCAGGTATAATAAAATGTGTAACTAAACTGGGCAAATAGACATTTTGATAGGGCGTACATTGTGAAATAATCACCATAATCAAAGAAATTAACATATTTATTATAATGGGCATGCATTCTTGTGTTTTTAATCCCAGTGCTCAGAAGGCTGAAGTCGAAATATTGCTATGAGGTCAAGGCCAGCCTGAACTACATAGAGGAAAATGCCATCTAAAAAAGAAAAATTGCCTTTATAGTTAGCATTGTTATGTTTATGTGGTTTCTAAAAAAATAAAAATAAGATTTTAAGATCTCTTTTAATAACTTTTAAATATAGAGCATACCATTGTTAACTGTATTCATGCTATAAAATAAGTCCAGAATTTATTCCTCTTATATAACAATCCTATTTCAGGGTATGTATCTATGGTGTTTTGAATTAATTAGCACTATAGGCTCATATATTTTTTAAATTAATTTATTTTTTATTTATTACAGTTTATTCACTTTGTATCCCATCTGTAGCCCCCTCCTTCATCCCCTTCCAACCCAACCTCCCTCATCTCCTCCCATGCCCCTCTCCAAGTCCACTGATAGGCAAAGTACTCCTCCCCTTCCTTATGACCCTAGCTTATCAGGTCTCATCAGGACTAACTGCATTGTCTTCCTCTGTGGCCAGATAAGGCTGGCCCCCCTCAGGAGGAGGTGATCAAAGAGCAGGCCAATCAGTTCATGTCAGAGACAGCCCTTGTTCCTATTACTAGGGAACCCACTTGGACACTGAGCTGCCTTGGGCTACATCTGTGCAGGGATTATACGTTATCTCCATGTACCGTACTTGTTTGGAGTATCAGTCTCAGAAAAGAACCCCATGCCCAGATTTTCTGGTTCTGTTGCTCTCCTTGTGGAGCTCCTGTCCCCTCCAGGTCTTTCTATCCCCCACCTTCTTTCATAAGATAACCTGCACTCTGCCCAAAGTTTGGCTATGAGTCTCAGCATCTGCTTTGATACCTTGCTGGATATAGTCTTTCAGAGGCCCTCTGTGGTAGGTAGGCTCCTGTCCTGGTCCCTGTTTTCTCCCTCTTCCAATGTCCATTCCATCTGAGTGAGGATTGATCATCTTACTCAGGGTACTCCTTCTTGCTTAGCTTCTTTAGGTGTACAGATTTTAGTATGTTTATCCTACATTATATGTCTAATATCCACTTATAAGTGAATATATACCATGTGACTTTCTCTTCTAGGATACCTCATTCAGGATGATCTGTTCTGATTCCCATCATTTGCCAGCAAATTTCATGATTTCTCTGTTTTTAATTGCTGAGTAGTATTCCATTGTGTAAATGTACCCAATTTCTGTATCCATTCCTCAGTTGAGGGACATGTGGGTTGTTTCCAGATTCTGGCTATTACGAATAAAGCTGCTACAAACATGGTTGAGCAAATGTCCTTGTTGTGTACTTGAGCATCTTTTGGATATATGCCTAAAAGTGGTATAGCTGGATCTTGAGGAAGAGCTATTCCTAAATGTCTGAGAAAGTGCAAGATTGATTTCCAAAGTGATTGTACAAGTTTACATTCCTCCTTGGCAGGAGACAACTTCCTGAACAGAACACCAACAGCACAGGCTCTACGAGCAACAATCAATAAATGGGACCTCATGAAACTGAAAAGCTTCTGTAAAGCAAAGGACACTGTCATGAGAACAAAACAGCAGCCTATAGATTGGGAAAGGATCTTCACCAACACTATATCTACAGAGGGCTAATATCCAGAATATATAAAGAATTTAAGAGGTTAAATACCAACAAACCAAGTAATCTAATTTTTAAAATGTGGTACTGAGCTAAACAAAGAATTCTCAATAGAGGAATATCTAATGGCAGAGAAACACTTAAAGAAATCTTCAACGTCCTTAGTCATCTGGGTGATGCAAATCAAAACAACCCTGAGATTTCACCTTACACCTATCAGAATAGCTAAGATCAAAAACTCAAGTGACAACACCTGCTGGAGAGATTGTGGAGAAAGGGGAACCCTCCTCCATTGCTGGTAGCTTATATATTTTCTTTCTTGGTCCCCAGCTGATGTGCTCTCAGGGAAGGAGTAGGAAATGTGCCCTTGTTGGAGGAGGCATGTCTCTGAGGGTGGACTATAAAGTTTCAAAAGCCCACCACAGCACCCCCACCCCATCCTACCTAGAGGTCAGAGTGTAATGCCCTCAGCTGTCCTCCCGTGCAAGCAGCCATGCTCCCCACAATGATGAAATGTACTAACCCTCTAAAACTTTAAGCTAGCCCCCAACTGAATGCTTTCTTTCATAAGAGTTGCCTTGGTCAAATAGAACAGTGATTGAGACAGTATTCAAAATATTCTATCATGCATCCCCACAGCAATATTCTTTATCATAGCCAATATATAGAAAGAATTAAACATTAATTGATAGAATCAGTGGGTAAAGAACAGAATACAAGAGCAAAGGCTTAATGAAATGCTAATTAGTGTTTTTAAAAAAATAAGGAAATGTTGACATTTGTGACAAAATGAACAAACTTGAAAGCTACTATACTAAGTGAAGTGAGCCAGGCATAGAGAGCCAAGTACCACATGTTTTTACATATACACAGACTCTTAAATGCCAAACTCATAAAAGTAGAGAGAAGAATGATAGGTGCCAGTGGTTGAAGGAGAGATGGGGAGATATTGATCGCAGGGTACAGAATGTCAATTATGTACTACATTTTCAAGGCTGGTCAACATATGGCCTTGCTAACTGGCAAACGACTCTTTCTTGGAACAGAAAGTTATCTTGCTGACCAGAATAATAAAACAATCAATGTTCCTGTACTCCCCAAAGTAAGCACCAGACAGTTTTGTTTAAAATTCACAATATGAAACTGCATATCCATGAGCTCCATGTTTCTTAGCTGTGGTACATTCTGTGGTGAATCATTTTCTTTGCCAATGTGATTGGGCCAAGAGAAACCATGTAGCTGGAAAAACATTGTTTCTGTGTGTTTCTACGGGAGTGTTTTAGGAAGAGATTCACATTTAATCCAGTAGTCTGAATCAATGTGTACAGGCGTCCTGCAGTCCACTGAGGGCCTGAACAGCACAAGGACAGAATAAGAGAAATATACCTCTTTTTCCTTGATCCAGGGTACCCATCGCACCAGGACTGTGGACACTACTTCTCTTGGCTCCCAGCCTCCAGTCTTGACTGAGCGTGACATCATGGATTCCTAGGGCCCCAGATATGTGATGGTTGGGCTGAAACTAAGCCACAAGACTTCCTGGCTAGCAGCTTACAGTTGGTAGATTGTAGAACTTCTTAGCCCTAATAACCCCATGAGTCAATTCTTTATAATAAACCTTTGTCTAGATATCTTATTGTTTCTCATTGTGCTATAACTGACACTTCCTTCTTTTGAGTCAGAAGTCTTATGATTTTTACTAGAACCTACAATTTCATAAAAGGATAACATGTTAACCTGTAACTAATGTTTATCTCACACCCTCATGGTTCTTGACACAGTACACTGTAAAAGTCTTTCAAGAAAGGGAATATTCATTGAGAAGCTAACACATACAAGGGACACTGCCTCAATTCTCAAGTCCCTAATTCTATTCGTGGCAATTCAGTAGCTGAATAGATGTACAGACAGTTTCTTTGAACAGAAATCAACATGATATCATTTCTTTAGAAGACTTGAGGAATAACAATACTAAAATGTGGTTGGGATACAACAATTCAAAGCATTCAGATTCACATATGTGTATCACCAAAATTGTAAATTCTGACATTTTGCGGGTCTTCAAGTGAAAACCAGTTCATAACAAAAGGATTGAACAGGCTCTTAGGATTTAGAGGCAGGAAGTGATATTTCTCATGGTTCAAAACATGTCCTTGATCAAGTGCTAACCCACTATTTTTACACCAAGCCATTGCTGAAAGTATCTAAGAACATGTTTTTTTACAAAAACCAAACGGCTTCATCCTCAAGATTTACTGTGGTTGCGGAGACCATATAATATGCCATTCAACCAGGAATCTTTGCAAAGTAGAAGGGGACACTGTTAACAATCATACTGAAGAAATAAGCATAAACCAGGCCTAAATAAGGCAAATTAAGACACATTGCCAGGCTGAATATATGAGATGCATTACAAGGGGTTCAAGAAACTCTCTTGCTGAGGCCATTTAGAGTTGGAGAAAACATCGTTCTGTACACATCTGTTTTCATTAAGTTTCTCTCACTTTCCGCTTGAGTTAAAACTTATAATTAGAGAAAAGCTACCCCAAGTCAAACACATGTAAACAAGGTAGCTTTGCAAGAAATTTTTAAACATTCTTTAGGACTGGCTCAGTGCACATTATCTTCTCACTGAGGGTTATTATATTTTGAAGTGTCTTGGAAGCTTTTATTCAGTGTTGTTCCTGCAGGGGACACAAGCTGCAACTAGCATGAAGAGAAATTGTGTTGCTAATTCCCTAACTACAACACTGTTAATGAATCTCAATGAGTAATAGGGTTTTTAATATGAATTATTCTGATGTCATCCACTACCAACATAATTTGTAATGATCTATATTGTTAAGTATCAGAAGACATGCTTTAGTAGCCATGTGATGGAGAACTTCTACAAGCAAACAGTGCTATGTGGTTGACCGAAATCGGTGGTATCTAGGTCAACAAAAGTCTGTTTAAAATGAACTTGAAATTGTTTTCATTTCCAAGGAGTTGTTTTCTGTTCATAAGGAGTTATGGCAACATAATCAGGAGAGACATCAACTTTCACTAGGGAGTAACTGCAAAGCAAAATGAGTAATGCAGAGCAATGCAGGCCATTTCTCTTCATGGAAAGCTTCCAGACAGTTTTGATTTCCTAATTCTTTAAGCATTGTAGCTAGTTGCCAAGGAATGTCTATTGACATTGTTATTTCGATCTAAGCCTATATTCTAAAGAAAAGAATTTTTCTAAAATCAAGATTTTATAAGCCAAAGCATACGGTTGTAGCTTCTCACCTTCATTTTCTTTTCTATGCTGTACATCTTAGCTATATATGAACTATACACTATGTAATAGCAGTAAAGATTCCTATATTCTCCTATTGTTGGTTCTGCAAAGAAAAAAAATTCTAGTTTCTTTTGCATTTTTCCTTGGCTCCTTCAGTTGTAAAGATTGATTTACTCCAAAGAAGTGCTGACTAGAAATTTATCCACAGAATTCTGATGTTTTTCTGAATTCTTTGAGATAGGCTTTTTTTTTAACTAGGTAACAGAAGCAGGCTCATAAACCCTACTACCTCAGCCTTAAACCTTGATGTCTTTGAGATTGCATATTTATGATTTTTAAACTCCTTTATTTTCTCATCCACCTATATTACTGCAGTCTTTTGTTAAATTCTCCAAATATAAATTAGGCATATTGTTTTCTGGCTAGAGACTTGTATCCCCCAACTTTCCTAAAGCTAGATAAAAACTAATTTCTATAGTAGCCAGAAGTTCCCAAAGCCAATAGAATGGCCTAACATAATGCAACAATCACTCCCTTTCACTCTTTCTCCCTTTCTGAGTTTCTAACTAAGCAAGGAAATTACAGCTCAGGATAACACCTGGCATTGTGAGGCAGTGCATTAGAGGAGGTCAGGATCCCTGAGATTCCTCATATAGAAGGGCCACCTTTGAAACATAGGCTTCCTTACCGCCCTAAATTTTATATCAGAGAAAAATTCCCTAGGTTCTTTAAGCCAATTCATTTTGATCTCTTTCAAAATATACAACTGGCACCCCAATCAACAAAAATTAAAGGCTAATTCACTTCAGCAGTTTAATGATTGCTTCAGATTACTTCCTTAAAAACTAGGGTATTACAGGTAAATGACCTTGTTAAAAATATAAAATATAATTCAGGAATCTGTTAGGAAAAAATTTAAACTCATTTCCTAACTACACTTCACTCATTTCAATGAGCAACTTTTCACGAAAACAGAGATTATACTAAAGTACCCTTTGCAAATGCTGTTTTCTATTCTCAACTTAAGTCTTCCCTGGATTCTTACAATTTCCCAATCACACATTTGGCATCAAACTGACAGTACTTTCCCACTACTGCTAATCTTTCTAAAGGAGAAGAGCCCCAAGTTTAATCATCTACAGCTGACTACTGGAAAATTTTTCTCCAAAGGATATTATGCGCAGGAAGCTTTGGACTCTGCTGGCACCTTAACTTAAAACTCTTAATAAATGCCTCACTTCCTTCATGTTTGTATCAGTCATCTGTCAGTCAGTGGGACCAGAGAGCAGGAGTGAAATATTTCTGACAACTTTTCTAACAAAAACATAATGAAATTCTTCTGATGAATTCTATTTTAACAGGTCATGACTTCAGATTGACAGGTCTAGCAATTCATTTGATTGCCGGAGCTTTGCAGGGAAAAATGAATCTGAGAAAACCAGCTGATCAAAAAGTACAGCAAAGGTCGAACAAATAGGAGAAATGATCAGCCTAATGAGCCGCAAAATTATTTATTTGGTTGTAAAAAAGAAATTAGCCATAGTTCATCATACATCACCAATACCTGTCGGGGCCGATGGAACACAACTGCTCGAAGAGAAACAGGGTGGAGGTATTCAGGTGCGCAGCTGCTGGGGAGAAATATTGAATTTTGAGCAATTTAAAACCCGCCAGAGACATACTGAAAGCCAAAATAATTAGAAAACCATTAATGAATGACTCCAACCTCTTGTCTGATGGGGCTCCCAGTTTGGTAAGGTGGTTGCTACCTAAATGAATGAAAGCCATGACTCCTAGTTCATTTTCCTATTTGGCTTCTGTCTTTCATATTCCTTAGAATGCACTGAAGCTTCTTTTGTTCTTTAATCCTTCTGCTTTCAGGATAATATACCTTTCCCTCTCCTAAAATAAACTATGTGCACAGCAGCTTTTACCCATCTTAAATCTTTTCAGTGGTTATTCTTGCGTGTATGTGCAGTGGAAGTCCTGTGTATGAGTATGTCCTGTGGGACACGTGTGGAGATCAGAATTCAACTGCGTGGAGTTGGTTCAACCCTTTCATCTTTGTATGGTTTCCAGGACTGAACTCAGGCCATCAAGCTTTCAGTGGAGGGTGCTTTGTCCACTGAGGAACCCTGTCAGTCTTCCTCTTGAATAACTTTAATATCACAGTATTTTCTTGACACAGCCCTTTCTGCTACAATGAGGGCTAAAGTTGAATCTCTTGACCTTGAATCTGTATGCGTTTTATGCATATGACACTAATATTCATTCATAGATAACTCAAATTCCATATCTTATGTTCTACCCCTAGATTTAAAAAAAAAGAGAGAAAAGTACGTATACCTACTCCTTAATCTGCTGATCAAATACATGTGAGATGCAGCAGTATGGAGCCCTGTGAGAGGAAGGGCCTTTTCTCTCCCCAGTGTAGCACTGGCAGGTTGGTAGTCAGATATGAGCAGGCTAGAAGGCCACCAAAGATGGATCCCTCTCTGAAATCAGCAGTTTGGGAAACTAAGAGCTGAACTCTGAGACTAAAGACTAGGATTACTGAGTGAGCAAATGAGAGGAATCCTTAACGTGACCATTGATGGTAACATGACATTCTAATCTGCCTAAAAGATCACAATGTGATCTTCAAACCCCACATTTTTATTAAAAAAGAAAAAAACGCCTGGGTCAGCTGTGATGCTGCACTCTTTCGGTCCCAACACTCAGGACACAGAGACAGGCAGATACCTAAGTTCCAGGCCAGCCTGGTCTACAAAGTGAATTCCAAGACAGCCAAGGATACACGGAGAAACACTCTTTTCAGGAGGCAAAAAGCCAGGCTTGGTGGCACAGGATCGTAATCTCAGCTCTGGGAAGGTAGAGACAGATGGTTCCTGGAGCTTGCTGGCCAGGCAGTCTAGCCCGCTCAATAAGTTCTAGGACAGTAAGAGACACAGTATCAAAAAGAAAAAGTACAAGACAACTCAAGGGACAAAACTACATATTGTCATGTGGCCCTTACACACATACACCCCTGCCTAGATATGCATACCTCTACACCTATGAACACGTATGCACACACTTGCATACACAGAGACATGAATGCACATTCATTCCCGTGTGCATACAGAGTTGATCCAAAAGACCTTGACAGAAAAATGTACCTCAGAAAACTATCAGTTCCAGAAACTTTAAGAAAGGGTACTGTGAAAAGAAATGGGGAAGGACATTTCATACTCATCAATGACAAAAATCCACCAAGATGACTTCTCAATTCTGAACATGTATGCTCCAGGTGCAAGGGACCCCACATTCATAAATATATATACATATATATATACATATATATATATATAAAGCTTAAATCACATATCAAATCCTACACATTAATAATAGGAGACTTCAGTACCACACTCTCAAAGAAAAGGTCATTGAAACTGAAACTAAACAGAGAAATAATGAAAGCAACCAATGTGATGAATCACATGGATCTAACATATATCTACAGAACAGTCCATCCAAACACAAAAGAATATACCTTCTTTTCAGCACCTCACAGAACTTTTTCCAAAATTGACCACGTAGTTGGTCACAAAAACAAGCCTCAACAGATACAAAAAAAAATTGAAATAACACCTTGTATTTTATCACACCGCAACGGATTAAAACTGGACTTTAACAACAAAAGAAACAATAAAAAGCCTACACTCACATGGAAACTGAACAACTCTACTCAATAACCATTGGGTCAGGGAGGAAACAAAGAAACAAATTAAAGACTTCCTAGAACTCAATGAAAATGAAGGTTCAACATATCCAAAATTATACAACACAATGAAAGCAGTGCTAGGAGGAAAGGTCATAGCACTAAGTGCCTTCATAAAGAAATTGGAGAGATCTCACACCAGTGAGGGAACAGCACACTAAAAGCCCTAGAACAAAAAGAATCAAACACACCCAAGAGGAGTAGATGACAGGAAATCATCAAACTCAGGGCTGAAATCAATAAATTAAAAACAAAGATAACAATACAAAGAATCAACAAAACCAAGAGCTGGTTCTTTGAGGAAATCAACAAGCTAAACAAACCTTTGGCCAAACTAAGAGGCAAAGAGTCAGTATCTAAATTAACAAAATCAGAAATAAAAAAGGAGACAATGACAAAATCCAAATAATCATTAGGTCTTACTTCAAAAACCTGTGCTCCACAACACTGGAAAACTTAAACGAAATGGATGACTTTCTTGCTAGATACCACTAACCAACATTAAATCAAGATCAGGCAAAAAGAGAGAGAGAGAAGAAGAAAAACTAAATAGATCTATAACCCCTAAGGAAATATGAGCAGTCTTTAAAAATCTCTCAGCCTAAAAGAAAAAAATCTAGACCCAGGAGTCTTGTCTGAGACTAATACTCCAACGAAGGATCATTCATGGAGATAACCTAGAACCCCTGCTCAGATGTAGCCCATGGCAGCTCTTTCTCCAAGTGGGTTCCCTAGTAAAGAGAACAGGACTGTCATAAAAGATCTTCTGGAGGTAATCCCTATTTCTAATCTCAAACTGTACTATAAAGCAACAGTCATAAAAACTACACGTTACTTGCATAGAAACGGACTGGTGGATCAATGGAATGGAACGGAAGACCCAGAAATAAGCCCACACACATATGGACACCTGATTTTTGACAAAGGAGCCAAAGCTATACAATGGAAAAAAGATAGCATCTTCAACAAATGGTGCTGGTCTGACTGAATATCTACATGTAGGAAAATGCAACTAGAACCATATTTATCACCCTGTTGTTACAAATGCTCCTAGCTATACATTATGTATATATAAGTATATTAAAGTTACATTATATATTAAATTATCTTTTCACTGATTTCTATGTGGTTTTTTATTTGTATGTACATGAGGATGTGTCATTCTGTCTAATGTTGTCTAGAATACACATTCATGAAGCCATCAGTGTTATCAAGACATTGATCTGCTCAGTTGCCACAAAGGACACCTTCATATCAACCTTTTGTATCAGCACCACCACTCAGCCCACATTTACCCAGCTCTCTGCTGTGGAAAACACGTATCTGATCTTACCTATGTGTTGTCATTAAGTATTTCATGGAGGTTATTTAAGTCGGAATTACATAGCAGGCAAAGGCAACGCCACAGGTTATTGCTCTATCAGCATTTTCTTTCTTCACTGTTGAGTAACATTTTATTATATGCCTGCCCATAATTCACCTATTCAACCACTGACGGGTGTTTGGGTTTCTTCTAATTTATACTACTACAAATAAAGTGACTGGCAGCATTCATCTTTATGTAAAAATTTCTGGGTCATGTGATCTTAACATGTTTAGTCTTAAAAGTAACTGTCAATTTGGGGTTGGGGGGCAGAGTTATCATACCATCTTAGACTCTAATGAACAATATATGAGAGATCAGCTTTCTCTGTTTTACCATAAGCATTTGGTATTAACACATTTTTATCTAGTGTGAGTACCACAAATGTATCACTGTGGCCAAAAAGTAATTTTGGGAGCTGACAACTAAGGATATCAAGGAAGTTATTGTCCAGGTCAAGTTGGGAAAACTACAAAATTTGGTCCAAGGGAGAGATGTTCCTACTGTGAGGCAGATGGAAGTCTTACCTCTGTGACTGAACCACACAAAAGGTCCTGGATTTGCTGTACAAACAGGCCTTTAACGTTTTATTCTATGTAAACTTGTCGCCAGAGAAATCAAATATGAACCTCTCACCTAAAAGAATGTAACTGGATCAAAATGTTTACTGTGTCAGAGTGTCAACCCTTTTGACTTTGAGACATGACACTGTGATCTACATATGTATTTGTCCACATTCACAACTACCCTAGGACACATGCAGCCCACAGGCCACAAGCAAAACACACTTATATCTATGAAATAGCTTTCTTGAGTCAATGGTTTAAGTTTTTCTACAGCTGAGTTTAAAATTGGTAGTATTCATTAACAACACAAAAATTGCTAAAAAAATGTGAACTAATATTGAAACACATCTCTTATTAACAGATTAGGAACAACTTTGTTATTTTTTTAATTATATGAATGCATGCATATACTAATTCTTGGTCTCATGGCTATCTCAAGCCTCATTTAAGACAACACCACTGGCATTTAGGAAATTCATGAAGTTGTACCATCCAGAATCATTACATCCTAAACAAAGAAAAAATGAAAGATTCCCAAAGAAATCATCCGGAGCATAATGGTTAGATATAGAGAAACCCCAGACATGGGTGGGAGAATGAGAGTTTCAGAGAAGCGCCTCAAACAGGACCTTCCAGATAACATTTAAGTCTCAACAGTAACAGAGCTAAAATTAAAAGTTAGAGTTCATTTAGATTTTAAAATAAATTATAAAAAGACCCTCTTTTGTATATCCCAAGGCATTTAGTTATAATGACATGAATATATGCTCTGGAGCCAGGAAGATGACTCAGCAGATAAATGACTTGCTTCCAGGGCTGAAGACCTGAGTTTGATTCCCAGGGTTCACATGGTGGAAGGAGAGAACTGACTTCTGCAAGTTGTTCCCTGACTTCCATAAATGTACAGTGGTACACATATGCATGCTCACAAGTTAAATAATAAATAACAAATGAAAAGAACCCATATTCTAAGGCGCTCATGTAAATTTATGGAAACCACATGTAAATTTTCATTCTGGGTTATGTAAGGAAAGGGTCTCTAGTAATTTTACTAAATTCTGTTCTTCATGCCTTGGTGACACTGTGACACTTCTTGCATCATTTTTCTTCCAAAGCTTGAACTGATTGAAAGTTTCGAAGATAACAAAGATTTCTCTATAGATATCCAAGATCCAAATATCACATTGTTCATTAATAATGAACTTAAGAGATAGCGGCATCACTAAAACCTCCTTTGTACATAGTGTCATGGGCCTTCTTGTAACACTCAGTGTAGAGTGTGTGGGGTGTCTGTCTTGCTTGAGTTTCTGGAGCATGTGCAGAGAGATTCAATGTGACTGTGTGTTCAAATGCACTGAAGAGAAAACCCTTGCTTCCCATTTCTACATATTTTGTTCTCTGGAGTGGTGGGTTTCTATATTGATATAAAGGTTTTCCACCCACTTAGTCTAAACCAAAATGATACTTTAACCTCTAAAGTCAAAATGTAATGGAGATATCCACTGAAGGATAGCATACTGAAGCAAGCAGAATTACAATGTAATTTTTCACTCTACCTAGATGAGATCGTAAGAATAAAATTAAGAGAATCTTAAGCCTCTTGTGATGATGACTTCATCAGAAAATAAAGATGGCACTGTGGTGATATTTAAAGGATTATCATAGAAGACTACTTCATTACAAATATATATACCCCTGTGGGCATTGTTCTTTCAACTGTCCTGGGCAATTGCTCAGCCAACCTAATAAATCTGAACTGTTTTCTAATTTGTGGGTAAAGATGAAGTTATTGGAAACTTACCATGAATACTAAGGAAGAACCCTGTGCGCTGGGGGAAATGCACCTGTGCATTGCTATTCTCTGGCTGGCTCTCTAACTGCCACCATTAATATTTTTTGCGTTTCTCACAGCTGTCAGAACGTGCTGGCTTCTGCTTTACTCTCAGCACCTAAACACGTCTCTCCAGCTGCATGGCTTGTGTGCTAATGTTCAACCAAGGCATATTATTCACTCTAATTTTGATCTTATCAAAGGCAGGACATGGATTTTTAAATGCTACAATAGTTCATACTAATTAGAAGAGCTATTTTAACCATCAGTCTTGAATTTCTAAAAGACCACGGCATAAATAGGAAATAGGCTTCACAATTAAGATGACAACAAGAACATAGAAATATTTTAAATATTTATTTTGTGTTTTAAATCCATAACCTGATATAAAAGCTGACCTGAAGACTTTAAGCCAAATGTTAGTCTAGAGATTGTTTAGCATTCGGGTGAAGAGCCCTGAAATGCATGAAGAGTTTGACAGTCTTACTCAAAATCACAGCACAACTTAAAGGGAGAGTTCACAGTCACACAATACAACCTAAGAGGAAGCAGAAGAAAAATCTAAAGCAGTTAAAAATTATTAAACGCACCTGGCATTTTGTTGCTGTCACTTGAGACAAGGTTTCACTATGTAGCTCAGACTGGACTCAAACTTGCAATCCTCCTGTGTTAGTCTATGGATTGTGAGAGCTAAAAATATAAAGTTATACCATACATGGCTTAAAACATAATTTCCATATTCTATGTGATTAAGTTATAATAGCCAAGCTTTTTTCCTTACACATTCTTTGCATGTGTTTTTTAGTAGAAGCAAAAACATCATGTCTTCTCCACCCTGTGGAAGTTGTTTTTTTTTTTAAGACAAAGCAAATTCATTAATATGTAATTGTATGTCATACAATTCACCCATACAAGCCGGATAACTTACTGGTCTCTGCTACTGTTCACAGATTGTGCCTCTATCACCACAATTAATGTTCAGACATTTTAATCACATGGAGAAAGCTGAAACTGTGACTTGGCAATCCCCATGTTTTCACCCAGAAACTTTTAAGATTCTGAGTCAGAGAGTCAAACTTTCCTTGGGAAAAAGTGTTCACATATGTGCCAGTATGCAGCCCTCCTTGTAAGCCTAGTCAACTTTTATTTTTCAAAACTCCCTTTCTTCATAAGGGTTTAAGTGTGCATTGTCTGAGAGCATTCTTTGATCATTCTTGCTAGAATTCACCCTATATTGTAACTGTGTATGTACTCCCTGTTCTCAGCTACCTGTGACATATTAATGTACCAGAAGAACTGTAATTGACCAGCATACCACATTTCAAAATATCACACCGGGGGCTGGAGAGATGGCTCAGTGGATAAGAGTCCTGACTGCTCTTCCAGAGGACCTGGGTTCAGTTCTCAGCATCCACATGGCAGCTCACAACTGTCTGTGACTTCAAGATGTGACATCCTCACACAGACATACAAGTAGGCAAAACACCAATGCACATAAAAATAAAAATAAATAAATAAAAATATCACACCACTACACTTGTTCCTACCAATCTTATCCTGCCGGATCCATATCCATCCACCAAGCTCGGCCAGGTTCACACAACCTGTGTTCTAGACAAGCCTGACAAGTGTACTTACCCCTCATCAAAGAGGCTTCATTTTCCAGGAAATGGAGACCATTATAGAAAGCCACAATTGGTCAAAATGCGGAGAATAATGAATCATAGAGTGACTGGCTCCAGTTGATACTTCACTGGATAACACAATCCTTATAAATAAGGCTCACGGACCATAGAGGCTAGAGCCAGAGAACCAGGACATCTGCTCTGAGATTGTCTCCTCTATATACGACAGGGAGGTACACCCATAAAATCTCAACCATATGGCTACCTAAACAAGACCTGAGCAATTTTAACACCAGCCGGTGTGGATGAGGAAAATCTCATGGGCCACATCCCTAGATAAAGAGCTACAGGCAATTAATTACTGCTGAGAGAAGGAGAATTAGTCTTCTCCAGAGATGAGCCCTTTAGGTGGTTTCACTAAATTAATTCAGCAGGTTGTATTTACATATGCACACACCCACAGAGGATGGTTCATACTTTTGAGAGGGGACTGGGAGCATGGAGGAGCTGTAGAGAGGAGACAGGGTGGGGAAATGTTGTAAATACAGTACATACATACATACATACATACATACATACATACATATATATATGAAATTTTAAAAAATTAATTCAATAAATAAAAATTTCACAGTATTCTGCTGCAATCATTTTCCACTTTATGTAAAATATTGATGACCTCGGTATTTACAGATTTTGCAGGGCCATGATTTCTGCATCG
This sequence comes from Pachyuromys duprasi, assembly GCA_028658305.1. Classification (NCBI taxonomy): domain Eukaryota; kingdom Metazoa; phylum Chordata; class Mammalia; order Rodentia; family Muridae; genus Pachyuromys; species Pachyuromys duprasi. The sequence goes on along the minus strand of CM053765.1, from coordinate 46,219,918 downwards.
AATACTCTTCAGCAGATACAAGCGAATACTTAGGATGTTAATTAGTTCACCATTATTAAGGAAGCCCTGCTCATTTCAGGGCCTTGAGGCATGCCCACAGCCCGTCTAGGTAATGCACGCTCTAGGGTTCCAGAGTGCATAGGACTCTGCAGTCCGCAAACACCCATTACAAGATCAAACCTAAAGGAGTACTGAGCACACCTGCTGCCTTAATCCTGTCAAAGAGGCTCTGAAGAGGCTCCGCTTACAAGAGAAGAGAGCATGTCAGCCAAGCTGCTTTGAAAACGGTTCTTAAGGCTCTTCAAATTAGTGAATATATAAATATAATACAATAAATAAATCACTAATAGATAGCCTGGTAAGAGTTTGTGAGTTTTTTTTATAAGATAGAGGGGAAAAAAATATAACTAAGTTCAGTTGGTCCTCCAAATGTGTGGGTTCAATGTCCATAAATTCAGCCAATCACAAACTGGAAATATTTCTCTTTATATTCCAGAAAGCTCCATAAAAGTAAATTTGAAATTGCTGAGTGCTAATGCTAAATCCATGTAAACTGATGCTCAGGTATCTAGGGACTGTTTGAAGCATAAAGGAAACAGGCATCAGATCTCAACAAAGACTAGATCATTTACATAAAAGTACCCAAGCATTTTGTTAAGCATGAGCATCTAGCATCCAACTCCCTTTAGACACAAACATTCTATTCTATTAACTAGACTTTTTATTTATAAAGACAAACAGGATGAATTCAGTTTGAAGAGAGACTTAGTTTTTATTTCTTACATCTTACACTAATTGAAAACTTTGTAAAGCAACATGTACATGTTCTTTTTAAATTTTTTTCTTCACAATTTATTCATTACATATCCTGATTGGAGCCCCTTCCTCAACTCCCCCAGTCCTACCCTCCCTCTCTCTTCTCCTCGTCCTGTTTCCCTAGTCCACTGAAAGAGGGAGTTCTCCACTATTGCCATCTGCCTATGGCTTGTTAAGTCTCATCAGGACTGCCTGAAATCCTCCTCCTCCATGGCCTAGTAAAGCCACATCAACAGGGGCAAGTGATCAAAGAGCAGTCAACTGGGTTCATGATAGAGGCAGCCCCTGCTTCCCACACTCAATATCCACATGGAGACTGAATTGTCAATCTGCCACATCTGAGCAGGGGATCTAGGTCCTCTCCATGCATGATCCTTCATTTGTGCATCAGTCTCTTCAGGACCCCTGGGCTCAGATCTTTTAGTTTTGTTGGTCTCTTTGTGGGGCTCTGTACATGTTCTTGTTTTAAAAAAATGATTTGTAGAAGAGGTCTAATTTACTTGGGAATAGGAAGTGGATTAATAGGACTGAGAGGAAGATCAGAAAAGGTAATAAAGATGAATGTGATCGGCTTGCACTCTCTACATGCATGAAGATATCATAATAAAGCCCATTATTATGCATAGCTAATTAGTGAGTAAAACATTTGTTTAATTATGAAACAGCACAACATTGGTAAACTGGCAGGAGAAAAAATATGGCTATTTTTATAAATTGTTAAATATGTTTTCTGAGATGTCACTAAGTTCACTGTATTGGACTAGTTACAACTAAACATGTAGGGCTGGAGAGATGGCTCAGAGGTTGAGAGCACTGTCTGCTCTTCCAGAAGTCCTGAATTCAATTCCCAGCAACCACATGGTGGCTCACAACCATCTACAGTAAGATCTGGTGCCCTCTTCTGGCATGCAGGTATATATTCAGATAGAGCAATCATAATAAATAAATAAATAAATAAATAAATAAATAAATAAATAAATAAATGACTCAGTCGACCGTACATGTAAAAATACAAACATATTAGTTAAAATTTTTTAAAGAATAAGAAAAGGAAGTATCTACAAAAAGTAAAATGCACACTGCATGATTGGCCAATATACACTAAAAGATAGGACAATTAATAAAATGTGTTTGCCTTTTGCCTTGTGAGGCTAAAGGGAAGTACGATGTCTAACTCCAATTTAAAGAACATTTGTAGAAACAGGGGTAAAATTATCCTGTTCTAAAATTAAAGCATTCATACATATCAACCTTCAGAACCAGAATATGAATATGTAGTAGAACTCCTGCACTGTGCTGGTAGGCTAAAACAAGCATTGTAAGCACTTGCCTTCAACTACAGCCTTGGCCTACCCAAAGTCACAGTGGCTTTATACATAAGTCTCTTTGATGTTTTTTTCTCATTTGTTTGTTGACTTTGGTTGGCGGCAGCGGTGGTGGTAGTGGTGGTTGGAGAAAGAGTCTCACTATGTACTTCCGCTGGCCTGGAACTATGCAGACCTGGCTGGCCTCAGGTTCACAGAAACTCACCTGCCTCTGCTTCTGGCTCACATTCTTAATAATTTATCCTGATTTGAGTTGCCATTGCTGGGATAAACACTCCTTGAGCAACAGCAACCTGGAGAGAACCGGGTTTATTTCAGCTTATAGTTTATATTCATACATAAAAGAAAGTGGGGGGCAGGGACTCCGGACAGGCACCTGACAGCAGGAACTGAATCAGGAGCATGGAGGAGTGCTGCTTACATGTTTGTTCCTTGTGGTTTGCTCAGCTTTCTTGTACAACCCAGGACAACCTCCCCAAAGATGGTACCACCCACAGTAGGCTGGCCCCACCTGCCTCAATCATTAATCAAAACAAAACAAAAAAACTTACAGACATGCCTACAGGCAATCTGGAAGCTTTTCTTTTTAATTGAGGGTCCTCTTTCCAGATAGGTCTCGGTTTGTGCCATGCTGACAAAAACCAACCAGCATATCACCACATTAATCTTATAATGAATCGGAGACACAGGAATGTAAATAACTTAATTTCCACATTCTACAAAATTGAAAATTACGCTATGAACGTAAGACTGATAGGAAATGAGGACAACTATAACCTGTACACAGCTTGCTTACAAATAGATTAGGAAGAAATAATATTCACTTTAAATGAAATAGCCATTTAACAACATGTTATATTCTTCAGTGACCTGGAAAACACTGAGTTTCTACCCACATAACGATATTGCCTACTAACAGAAGAACTAAATGACTAAACACCCAATAAAACTTCCCACTGAAGAATTTTAAGTTTCTATAATCTTATCATATACCAAATACGACATGGAGAAATGTAAGACTTTACAATAAAAAATTTGGAGAAAATATTTCCTCATATAATAGAAATAGTTTGTTACATTATGCATTGCACTCTGTGTTTTCTAAAGCATGTTTCAATGGTTCTGCTTCACAGCACCCATGTCCCCGTGGCAAGCAAGGAAATCTGTTTCTGTTATGACTGTCACCACTATTTTGACTGCCTTTAACCTGCTCGGCAACTTGAGAATCGTTTTGTCAGCATCTGTACCCATAAAGTGGCCATGGGGTGGCCTTTGTTGATAAACTGTTCTCACTTCACTGACATATTTTCTGATGTCTTGAATACAGTGGCAATGATTCCACAGTGACAGCTAGCACTGGGAAAATTGTATACCACACTTTTATGTGTGAGATGTAGGTAGATGGTCTTGCAGAAATGTGGGAGAGTGACTTCCTTACACACCTCCTTGACAACAGATATTAAGCTCTTTTAAAATATTTATCAATTACATTAAAACATAAAAACATCAGGATCTACCTTATTGGTTTGTATTTTCTATCTCTGCATGTTTATTTGTCTGTTTCTCCTTTGGGGATATTGTGTTTGTTAAACTGGTATAACACCTGATATCATGAATACCGTTCTTCACTTGAGGATATATTACGGGATAAACAGCCAATATCTCTTTGATCTAAAATGCCCACGACAGAATAGAGAAAATGTTATTCATTGAAATTCCACAGGGGCTGGTAGAGAAGCATTTCTCTCCTGCCTGTAAATGAAGAAAGTTGCTTTGGACTTTGATTTTTGCAGGCTTTGGCAGTAGAACGGGCATGGGAAAAGCAGTGGACAGTTGTGGGGGTGTGATTGGAAGCAATCTAAATGTCTACTAATAGAAGATTAGCTCAGTGGCTAAAGAGCTGCCTTAGAAGTTAGGAGGACTGGCTGCTTTTGTGGGAAGAGGGGCCAGGCTCTCAACCACACGACCTGCCTCCAGAGACGCACTTACTCTAGCAAAGCTCTACCTCCTATAGTTTTTCGCTTTCCCCTGCCCCTAACAAGTTGAAGTTCCCACATTTTTGTGGGTATTAGGAATCCAAACTCATGTTCTCATGTTTGCATAGCAGGCACCTTACCATCTGAGCCTTCTCACCCCAGTCCCTCCTCCCTATGGTCTTAACTTCATTAAATGATATATGTATCAGTTTCCAAGCTAGAAACCATCAATTACACGCAACTGGAGGCACATGACTCCCATGGACTTACATAAGCAAATATGTTAAGCCCAAGAACAACACTTCCTGTGATGGTTAATGTCAGCGGTCAACTGAACAGAATCTAGAATCAAACAGGAAATAAGTCCCAGGCTCATCTGCCAGATTAACCAGATGAGGTCAGCCTCTGGGTGTGCTATCAGAGATCATCTCAACTGAGTTGTTAATTGAGATGGGAACACCTGTCCCCTGTGGGTGCCACCATTCCCTAGACTGGGATCCCGGGCTTTATATAAGAAAGTGAACTGAGCACAAGCATCCCTTGTTTTCTGCATCTTGACTGTACATGCAATGTGAGCAGTCACCTTAAGCTCCCTCTGCGCTGCCTTATTTCCCTACAATGACCGATTGAAACTTCAACTGTGATTCAGAATAAATCCTTTCTCCCTTAAGTTGCTTTCTCCAGGGTACTTCATCATAGCAACAAGAAAAGGAACCAAAATAGTTCCCAAAGCCACCCTCTTAATTATCTCCTGATTACCTCTTCTTCCCTGATGCCTATGAAAGCTTCCTGGTAGGCTCCTACCAACAACTGCAATATGCCCTTAATTTGTCATTAGTGTCGAAACTATCACAATTCAATCTACTCATTTCACCCTGCTGCTTAAATTCTCTGTGAGCTCTTCACTGTCTGCCAATGAAATCCAAAGCCCTTGGGCAGGCAGGCAAAGCCTAGCAAGTTGCCACCCACATCTTACCCAGCACATGCCCACTGAGCTACAGCTTTCCATCTGTACCATCTAGTTTTTGCATCTTATTAAATACCTGCATATCTAAGTTAAACCTCCTTGAATTTCTTTGCCACAATACTGCCTTCTTCCAGATTTCCACAGTACATACTTCAAATATCCAGCAGAGCCTTTGCTATGGTCTGAATGTTTACACTCCCTAAAATTCATATGTTGAAATGCTTGTCCACATGCTATTGGTATTAGGAGACAGAGCTTTGGTGACATGATTATGTCATGAGGGCCAAACCCTCGTAAATAGACTTAATGTCCTTGTAAAATCTCAGAGAACTCCCCTGCTCCCTGCCATATCAGCCCAGCAAGAGGATGATAAATAAGAAAACAAGATGCCCTTCAACATACGCTAGAGACCTTTGATCTTAGGCTTCTCAGCCTCTAGAGATGCAGGAAGTAAATGTTGTTTATAAGCTATCAGGCTTATCATAGTCTGATGCAGCAGCCTGAGAAGACAGCACCTTCATCATAAAGAAAGGGGAGGTCTCAAGTTCTGTGTCCCCATAGGATTAGAAGTTTCTTGAATATGAACCACACATGAGTCACACTTGTGTCTCTGAGCCTGACTTAATCAGAAATATTACTGAAGTGTAATTAGCTTTTTAAAGCACAAATTGTAGAAAACAAAACAGTTCTCTTTATCGTTTGAAATAAAGAAAAATTCTGACAATGGCATTTACATGTACACTATCACTTAAAACTCAATAAGAGTCCTCTCCCCTCAAAATTGAGGAAGGCCAGGATTCCCCAAGCTCTTACTGGGACTGAAACTCACCAGCATCTGATTGTAGACAACACTTTAAACATTGAAGTTTCTCTTATTTCAATCATTCTTTTATAACATGTATGAAGAAGTACCTGACATCATTTCCCTAAATCATAAGAATTAAAGAAATTGAAGTTAAATAGCTTAAAGGCTGTCCTAAGAATAATACATCATAACTTACCAATGTATTTTATTAACTACTATGATTTTTAAATTAAAATCAAATTTAAATATAAAAACTGTATTCAGAAATACAAAATATTAAAATTACTAAGCAATAAGTGATCTCAAATGGGACAATAAAATTTATAAATATACAAGTTCATTGTTTGGAATATTTTCTGTTTTACCAAGCAAACAAGCTATGAATATTTCAAACTGCTTATGTTCGTAAATGTAACCATTTTAGCTATCATGTGACCGATTTTATAAAATATTAATTTCAGGGGCTGGAGAGATGGACCAATAATTAAGCTCATTGGCTGCTCTTCCAGAAAACCTGAGTTCAATCCCTATCACCTATATGGCAGCTCACAACAGTCTGTAACTCTAGTTCAGGAGGTCTGATGCCCTCTCCTGGCCTCTTTAGGCGTCAGTCATGCTTATGGCACACAGACATACATGCAGGCAAAACACCCATACACATAAAATAAATGATGATGATGATAGCTTTAATTTTTTAATTATAAATAACAATTTATATAATCAAAATAATTATTGTATAATCTATAACCAAATTGTGTCATCTCTACGATTTATTTGATCACGTAGAATTACTGTGAATTACAATTTAAATATTTTTAGACATTTAGAACATTTCCTGGACAATATTTCAGCAGACAGAATATTAATCATTGTGCTGGCTAGTTTTGTGTCAACTTGCCACAAGCTAGAGTCATCAGAGAACAGGAAGCCTCAATTGAGAAACTGCCTTCATAAATTCAGGCTGTAAACAAGCATGAAGGGCATTTTCTTAGTGAATGATGTGGCAGGGCTCAACCCTGGGCTGATGGTCCTGAGTTCTATAAAAAAAAATCCAGCTGAGGGGATCCAAGATAGTGGCTATCATCAAGCACCCTTTCTGAAAGGGAGAGGATTCGAAACTCCGAAATTGGTGAGTGGAGGGGCAACTGTAATCGAAAAATTGACATTGTGGCTGCCTGAAGGAGGGGGGACAACACAGGAGCAGAGAACTTTTAGATTCAGGTCAGACAGGGACTTCTCTGAGAACGGAGAGGGACAATTTCCTTCAGGCCTTCCTCCTCCCCGAAGGAGCCAAGCCACGGCCCAGTGACGCAGAACTGGCTGCCTGAGAACTGAGACAGCAGAGGGGAGAATACTAGCACCACAGCCTCAGCAGCCAGCATCACCTGAGTCCTGAGCCTGAGATCTGCAGTATAATCCTGCCTGGGTCCCACACCTGCGAGCCGCCGGCTATACCAACTCCACAGAGCCTGACCTTATAAGCCACTCACTCCCTCAGTGGCTGTGCAACCACCAAAGTCTGTAGGACCTGAAAAACCACCCAGGGGAACCAAGAACCAAGCCACAGTAGTGGCTCCACAAGACTTCCCAGCAGGCACCTAGACACCCCAGTTCTACAGCTGCAACACCACTGAGCTGCCTAAGCGCACATTTAGCTCAGCGGGTCCAAACCTGCCAGTAGAGAACAGGAGGAACCCCTGTGCTTTACAATTTGACCACTAGAGAGTGAGTGTGCCCCCTAGTGCCTGCAGAGCCCCAGATCCAGGGTGCTTCTTTTTTTTTTTTTT
>CM053765.1:46194651-46211742 GCA_028658305.1 Pachyuromys duprasi | reverse complement strand
AAAGAAATCTTGGCCCTGACAACCTAAGCCCAAAAGGCAAGCAACAGCTGGGCTTCTCATTCCCAAAGAAACTATGCCCTTTCTTGCTGGAGCTTATGTTGTTTGATTTCTCTTTTTTCCTTGCTGAACTGAGTAGCTAAGTGAGAATAGTGGCATCATTATTACTATCACCTGCCTGCACAAATGCAAACCATTACTTTTTCTCAATTTTGTCAATATGCAAAAATCCTTCTAGGAGAGGAGGTTCCAAAGAAGAGTACAGGATCCAGTGTGATTGGATGTACATAAGAAGAACCTTCAACAGGACCTTCTTCTGCAAGGCTGGTTGACTGAGTAGAACAGTGATGTAGAGAGGTGGGAATATTGCAAGTACTAAGACAAATTATCCTAGGGAATTTGTAGCCCACTTGATAGTCATTAGTTAACTCCTTACCCTCCTCTGTCAGTGACCTAGCATCCTTGTGACCATTAGGTAATTCTTTTGGAATGTTTGATCAGACCCTGATGTCTGAAGTATTAAAAATGAAATCAGATAGACCTGGGGATCAAAGTTGAGATTTCTCTACTTTAGTATAACCCACCTACCAAATGTTTCCATCAATGCATCTGAAAATTTTCTGTTACTATAAAAACTTCATCAAACTGTTACTCCATTGGAATATGAAATTTGAAACTTAAATCTGTGTTCCCAGGAGATAGCCATTCTTATTTAGTCTGAGAACTATCTCTTGCCTCTTTAAGAAAGAGTTGGGATGTTTACATTGACATCAGTAACAGAGAAAACAATGAAGGAAAGGAAAGTCATCCCTCAAAGATAGATTCCCTCACAAGGATGAAAAGAATTAAGTAGAGTCTACCAGAATTGTTTCTGAAATAATGATTAAGGTGAAAGGACCTAGGGAAGGAAATTATTAAGAACAGTAAAACTGAGACATAAAGGTGGCTCAGTGAGGGAAGGTACCTGATGCCAAGGCTTATGATCTCCAGAATTCACATGGTAGGAGAGAACTGACTCCTCAGATTGCTATCTGACCACCATCAGTTCCTCATGGCATTCACAGTTGTACACACTCACATACACACATCTACACACACACACAATAAGTATAAATTTTTAAAGAACAGGGTAGTCTTTGAAATTCCTAGAATGATTATTATCTGTTCTATGTATCACATGTACAGATAGTGGCTTCATTATTTTGTTTGAAATGTATTTATTCCCAGAAAGTAAGGTGTTACTCATGAATGAAGAATCATACACAGAAGATTTTGGACCCATTCTACATTTGTTCAATATTTGCTAAATGTCTGCCATGCACTCAACTCTACTCTCGACCCTGCAGATAAGGCTGCAGATAAGATTACCAACGATTCCTTCCTTGAAGAATTTATTGTACAGTGAGAATGGACGGTGGTAAACAAGGAAAAGATGAATAATATTGTTAATCCTGATATTAGCAAGGAAAAAAAACAGAAATACACCCTTGGTTTTTCAATGAGTAGCAACAAGACACATATTGCAGAGGCTTCTTTTTTAATTAATTTATATTTTTTTAAATTACAGTTTATTCACTTTGCATTCCAGCTGTAGCCCTTCCCTCATGCCCTCTCTTCCTCCCTCCCTCATTTCCTCCCATGCCCCTTCCCAAGTCTACTGATAGGGGAGGCCCTCCTCCCCTTCCCTCTGACCCTAGCCTATCAGGTCTCATCAGGACTGGCTGCATTGTCTTCCTCTGTGGCCTGCTAAGGCTGTTCCCCATCACCTGGAGATGATCAAAGAACCAGCCACTGAATTCATGTCAGAGACAGTCCCTGTTCCCCTTACTAGGGAACCCATTTGGACACTGAGCTGCCATGGGCTACATCTGTGCAGGGGTTCTATGTTATCTCCATGCATGGTCCTTGGTTGGAGAATCAGTCTCAGAAAAGACCCCTTTGTCCAGATTTTTTGGTTCTGTTGCTCTCCTTGTGGAGCACCTCTCCAAAATCTGTACACCTATAGAAGGTAAGCAAGAAGGAGGACCCTGGGTAAGATGATCAATCCAACTCAGAAAAGCAAATGGGCCAGACATCGGAAGAGAGAAAAAAAAAAACAGGGAACAGGACAGGAACCTACCACAGAGGGCCATTGAAAGACACCAGCAAGGTATCGAAGCAGATACTGAGACTCTTTGACAAACTTTGGGCAGAGTGCATGGAATCTTATGAAAGAAGGGAGAGACAGAAAGACCTGGAGGGGAAAGGAGCTTGTAGGGACTTTTTAGGGACTTTTTAAGGACAAAACCGTATGGCCATGGTATCTCCCATTCGGCTTGTTATTTTCCAAGAACTATAATTCCCAGCATGTCAGGAGGTTACCTGGTCCTTTTGCAAGTGTAGTTTGCAGGTTAATTTTGCCTCTTACAATCTAAGAGAGAAAGAAGGAGAGGCAAAGGGTGTGTGGAGACAGCTGTAGCTACACTACCCATTAACAAAATAATGTATGCTAATGTTGACAGAAAGAACATTCCAGGTGGGTGACAGGACAGGGTGAAGGCAGGTCCCTATCACAGTGAAGGGAACCTGGAAAGCTTACCTTGTTTCCAAATACCAAATCTCTGGGGTGAACACCAATATTGTAATAATATGATTGTGTCACGTCTCAAACCATAAATATCTGTCAAAATTCAGCCACACCACATGGTTTCCAAAGACATTTGGGAAATCAGAGTGGAAATTATTCCAAACAGACTATAGACACCCAACTTTATCACCAAGTAAATGAAAGATTCTGGTTTTCTGTCATGTTTTAAAAGGTGGGTTTATCAAGCTTTTAAAAGGACAGTGTAGTCATATTTTTAAAGGAGGGATCCCATCTATGAAATGTTTTATAAAGCAATAAGAACAGTGGAATGGTTGACATATCATAAAAATAAACTTGCTATCAGCTCAGTAGATAGAAGGAATTATGTTTCAAACTGTTACTACTGCATTTTTTGGAGATAGCCATCAAATAACCCTTGTATTTTTTAAGTCTCAGGCTTAAAAAAAAAAAAGACCCAGGGGTCTTTTCTGAGACTGATACTCCAAACAAGGACCATGCATGGAGATAACTTAGAACCCCTTCACAGAAGTAGCCCATGGCAGCTCAGTGTCTAAGACAGTTCCCAATAATAGGAACAGGGACAGTATGTGACATGAACTCAGTGGCTGGCTCTTTGATCACCTCCACCTGAGAGGGGAACAGCCTCAGAGGTCCACAGAGGAAGACAAAGAAGCCAGTCCTGATGAGATCTGATAGGCGAGGGTCACATGGAAGGGGAGAAAGACCTGCCCTATTATTGGACTCGGGGAGGGGCATAGGAGAAGAAGGAAGGGTAGGATTGGGAAGGGATGGAGGAGGGGGTTACAGCTGGGGTACAAATTGAATAAACTGTAATTAATAAAAATAACATCTAAAAAAAGAAACTGTGCTACCAATATTAAGTCCTAGTCTAAATATTTAGAGGATTTTTATCCTGTAATGCAGTAATTTTCTGAAAGAGTATTGCCTGTGTGAAGAAAATGAAGCACCTGGCTCAATTTAGGAGCGTGTATGAAAGAGTGTCCCTCGAAGGATCATATTCTTAGGGGTCAAAAAACAGTAGATTGCACTTTGAAATGTATATTAAAATGGAAATTTTGCTGTGACAGACTTTATGTCATCCGTGCTGCCCCCTCTGAAATGTAGATAAAAATACTCAAATCTGCTGCATTAAAATTTTACACTCGTCGCTCTAAAAATGAATGAGTCTTGCTGGCCTGTGTGCTTGAGGTGCGTCATTTACCCTTTATTCTCCCACAGAGAACTTGATTGCATCCAACTACCCAGCTGGAGGATTTAGCTACCTTGGGAAAGTTGTTATCAAAGAAGAATCTGTAAATAGCCCTCCTGGCCTGCCTGGAGCTTGAGTGTGACCTGAGGTAGCCATCACCACTTCTTCAGCTAATAGGGCCATGTGAGTAGGCATCATTGCACCTCCTCCGGGTATGGCTGGCATTTGTGAATTTGCCCTTCTAGCAGGAAAAGAAAATGGATTCCATGCTAATTTTCCAAGCTCTCTATGTTACTTTAGTCACCTTTCCCTCAATAGTCGTATCAATTAACATAGGCTCATTATATTGGAAACTTTAGTTATGTCAAACAATAATTTTTTGAAGTATCAACAAAAATTACTGTCGTTGGGAGTCACCACAACATGAGAAACTGTACTAAAGAATAGGAGCATTAGAAAGGTTGAGAAACACTGCAAGTCTAGTCCCCTTTTGTTTTATTTTGTATTGTTTCGACTGAAATTTTAAGTCAGCATGCAAAGCTATGTGTTCCCTATGGCATTTTTATTCATATAGCTCCAGCCTTTGTCCTTCCTGTCTCTTTCCCTCACTCACCTCTCTAATCCCTTGCTTTCCCTTGTTGGTCTTTTCTCTCCCCCAAGTAGTACCTCTTTAGCTTTCATGTCACACATATTCCCACACACCTCCACCAAGATCTCTTCTTCCATTCTCATGGTCCCCTTTCTAGTTTTATAGTCTTTACACACAGGTGTGCACACTTACATGTGTTGTATGTACAGCTTAACACATGACTGTTCTCTTCATATATTGGCGATAAAACTCTACAGTGCTAGGCCACCACATAGATGTAGTCTTTGAGTGTCTACTGCTGCAGCAGGAAGGGTAGGAAGCAATCTAGGCAGCAGGATCTCCAGCTTTCTCCTGGGACCCCTCATCACCACCAAACCCAATGAATTCTCAGACATCTATGACCATCTGTAGCTGGCAGGAAGCTTAAAAGTTCTGCTAATCAAGAACTACAACACATTTCAAGATCTTTGGCACTACAGGATTTTCTCCCACTGCCAAGTGGCCACTACTATCCAATTTCATTGGGCATCAGTGGACGCAGATGAGCTCATCAAAAGAAAAGTCATGATACTGAACAAATCCCATCCTACAATGTTTCTTAAATTCCCAGAGGGAGGCTTAAACCTCAACATGTATCATAGAAATGGAAATGACATTTCCTATTAAGAAAAGACCATAGCATCTTGCTGAACACCTGTGACACCTAGAGGTGGTCTTGACAACCACTTTACCAAAACTGCTGCCTCGACAGGAGTCTCACCTACGAGTTGCCAAACCTGAAAGCAGGAAGGCTCACTGATAAAATCATGTACTATTAAGAGTGGCAGCTCCATTCGACATGATAAAGAACTGTTGCAAACTTGTACAACCACTCTGAAAATCAATCTGGTTGGTTTCTCAGAAAATTGGGAATAGTTCTACCTCAAGATCTAACTCTACCACTCCTGGGCATATACCTTAAATATATTCCATCATACCACACTCAGCTATGATTATAGTGCCTTTATTAGTAATAGACAGAAACAACCTAGATGTCCCTCAACCAAAGAATGGATAAAGAAAATGTGGTACATGTACACACTAGAATACTACTCAGCTATTAAAAACAAGGAAATCATGAAATTTAGAGGAAAATAGATGGGACTAGAAATATCATCCTGAGTGTGGTAACCCAAACCCAAAAAGTATGTACTCACTTATAAGTAGATATTAGCCATAAAGTACAAGATAACCATGCTGTAATCAAGAGACCCAAGGAAGCTAAATTACAAGGAAGATCCAAGAGAAGATATTTGAATCTCACACAGAAGGGGAAATAAAATAGGCATTGGAGGTGAACAGAGGGAGGCAACTGGGTAAGAGAGGGAATGGATTGTGGAACAGGGATTAGGGTTAGGTGTAAGGAGGAGGGAAAAGAAGGCTGGGTAAGATAAAGAAAATCAGAGGTAGGGGCATCTCTGGGATTTGCCAGAGACTCCAGGAAGTCTTTGGAGGGTCACCTTAGTTGAGAATCCTAGCAGCAGAGGATATGGAGCCTGAAGTGGGCCACATCCTGCAGCCTGACAGGACTTCCAGTGAAGTAATAAGGACACCAACCCACCCAAAAAACCTTCTACCCAAAATATGCCCTGCTTATTTACAGATATACAGAAACAAAGATGGAGCAAAGATTGAGGGAATGACCAACGAAAGACTGGCCCTACTTGAGACCCATTACATAAGGAAAACCATTACATGAGGAAAACCATTCCCTGACACTATTACTGATATTCTGCTATGCTTGTAGACAGGAGCCTAGCATAACTCCTCTGAGAGGCTTCACGTAACAGCTGATGGAAACAGATGCAGAAACCTACATCCAAATGATAGACAGAGCTTGGGGAGTTAGGGGCTACCTTTTGAACACTACTATTTGGGGGTTTCCTTCAATCTTTTACCTCCCGTGCAACCCCCAACCCCAGGTAAAGGAAAAAGAAGTTTGTAAGGGAAAGGGGACTTCTTCTTGCTGGCTAGGGTCGTAGATTCTTTTGGGGACAATGCCAATATCTGTCATCAGGAAATCCAGAAGTCCAGGTAACCAGCAAACCAGCAAGCCAGCAAACCAGCAAGCACAGCAAGAAGTCCTCCTCCATCTCCTCTAAGCCACCATGCCATCTTCCTCTGGGTTATTGTATTTCTACCCCTCAAAGTCTTAGAATCCAACTAATTCCAGCTGGCAAAGACCATGTTCGACACAAGACAATTAACAGGTATGGACAAACTACAATCTCCCACTTGAGATCATAACAAAAACATCATACCCAAAATATCATATATATATATATCTATCTATATATATATATATATCATAACCCAAAATATCCACCATAGAGGAGTCCTATGAAAGAGTTGGAGGAACAACTGAGGGAGATAGAGGGGTCAAGAACCTCATAAGAAAAGACCTACAAAGTCAACTAACCTAGGTCCATGGGTGCTCACAGAGAATGAACCACCAAGCAAAGAGTATGCATGAACTGATCCTGAACCTTACACATATGTAGCAGATACACAACTTGGTCTTCATGTGGATCCCCCAACTGGAGCAGGGGCCCTCTATGACTCTGATGCCTCCCTTTGCACCCCATTTCCCTAACTGGTCTGCCTTGTCTGGCCTCAGTGGGAGAGGATGGCCTAGTTCTGCAGGAACTTAATGTGCCAGGATGGGTTGGTACTGATAAGTGACCTTCCCCTTCTCTGAGAAAAAAGGGGCAAAAGGGTGTATGAGAGGGGAACTGGGAGGAGAGGGTTTGCAATCAGGATGTAAAGTGAATAAATAAATTTTTTAAAATACGTCAGGAATAAAACAAACTTTAAATAAAAAATAAAAATAACCAAAAACACACAGAAAAGCTTTGCTTAAGCTTGGTAAAAGTCTATGAAAGTAGCTCTGTAGATCAGTTTGTCCTCAAACTGACAGATAGCCACCTGCCTCTGCCTCCTAAGTACTGGGACCAAAAGCATGTGCTACCACCACCTACTCAATGATGGAGTTTTTGTGAACTGGAAGAATTTCTTGTCAGGTATTCTAGTGGCTTATGGGAATTTCACTGTTGTGATTCTATTTGGGACGTAAATATAGCTGGTTTCCACAGAGCTGTTCATCAACATTTCTGCAAGTGGTGCTTGCTTTAAAATATGGTCACGGTCGGGTAATGGTCTAACTGGATGTCCACATTTAGAAAAATGCTCAAGGACATTTGCTCAACTATGTTCATAGCAACTTTATTCATAATAGCCAGAATCTGGAAACAACGGAGATGTTCCTCAACTGAAGAATGGATACAGAAATTTTGGCACATTCACACAATGGTATACCACGCAGCAATTAAAACCAAGGAAATCATGAAAATTGCAGGCAAGTGGATGGAACTAGAAAAGATCTGTTGGACTCCCGAGGTGGGGAGACCCTCCATTCCTCAGGATAGACGCCAGACTTCAATAACCCACAAAAAGACGCTTGATGCAAACAGCAAGAGGTGTTTACTAGTAGCCGGCATGCCGGGGCTCTGCAAACAGCTCCGGCACAAGGGGGTGGTACAGAGCCCTGAGCAACAGAATCACAAAGTTTATAAAGGCAAAAACCGCAAAACAGGAGGGGGTTTAGGGGTAAAGGATTTTTCTAACGGGGCAGTCAGTGATTGGCTGTGCCTAGGTATGATGACTAGAGGATGGTTAGGGACTGTTTGCACTTCTCAGTCCAGGAACAAAGAAGGGCGTTTAGGGCCAAGTTAAAATTTCCTACCTTTACAGATCATCCTGAGTTAGGCATCCCAGAAGCAGAAAGACACTCATGGAATATACTCACTTAGAAGTGGATGTTAGCCATATAAGATAAACATACTGAAATCTACACACCTAAATAAGCTAGACAACAAGGAGGACCCTAGGGAGGTTGCTTAAATCTCATTCAGAATTTCAAACAGGATAGACACCAGAAGTGGTGGAAGAGAGGGATCAGGATGAGAACCTACCATAAAGGTCCTCTGAAAGGCTTGACCCGACAGGGGATCAAAGCAGATGCTGAAACTTGCAGCCAAACTTTGGGCAGAACACATGGAGTCTTATGGAAGAAGGGGGTAGAAGGATAGAAGGACCCAGAGGGGACAGGAGCTCCATAATGAGACCAACAAAGCCAAAAAATCTGGGCTCTGGGAGGTCTGCAGAGACTGATGCACCAACCAACCAAGGACCACACATGGAGAGGACCTAGGCCTTTTGCTCAGATATAGCCCATAGGCAGCTCAGCCTCCATGTGAATGTCCAAGTAATGGGAACAGGGGCTGCCTCTAACATGAACTCAGTGGCCTGCTCTTTGATCACTTCCCCCTGGCGATGTGGCCTTGCCAGGCCACAAAGGAAAAAGATCCAAGCAGTCCTGATGAGACTCGATAAGCTAGGGTCAGATGGCAGAGGAAGAGGATTCCCCCTTTCAGTGGACTAGGGAAAGGAGATAAGGGGAAAGAGAGAAGGAAGGTAGGACCAGACCAGGAGGAGATGAGGAATGGGGCAGACTATAGTCAGGACATAAAATGAATAAATTGTTTTTAAAAAAGAATTTAAATTAAAAAAATATTTGACAACAAAAAAATGGTCAAACAATAACTTAAACAAATTGACTGCCATAGGCCTACAAATTATATAGTTCTAACTAACTATGACAGCTCTCTCTTTCATAGATTTTTGTCTTAAAAAATAATGACCTCATACTCTTGTTCCAAATCTTCTAAAATTGTTCATTTACTCATTCCTGCCCACTCCAGGAGGTAAGACAAGACAAAGAACTGTGAGCAGTGTGAAGCATGCTAAGCACCACGTATCTGGGGCATTGTGGAGTGGATGGTGAGGACTGGCAGTGTGGGCTTCGCATCCCACGCTTCTAAGCAGACTGGGTTTCTAGCCATGAGCTACTTCTAAAGAAATCATGGCTAACCTGTGATTGACTCTGCTGCACTACACGTGAAGCAGGGTGTGGCCAGGAAACAAATTAGGAGCCCACTGACTCAGAGATAGGGTGGGTGGGAAGTAAGGCCGAAAGGTTTTAACACTACCAGATTGTAAAGAACAGCTAAATGAGACAGAATACCTTTTTTAATGCATTTTTAATGAATTTTAGTTTAGAAGAAAAACTTACTGGCAGAAAGGTTCAAACTGAGAGTGGGATTTGGCTACAGAGTGACACCCTGTCTCAAACAATAACAAGGATGTTCACAGAGGATGCAAGAGAACTATGGGCCCGTGGGGCCAGGACTTCGTGGAAGAGGCCAAAGCTCTGCTGACAGCACAGTGAATTACATCCACTGCAGAGACAGATTCTCCACCCTGAACTGATCAGCTAAAGATCCATTTATTTAGTCATACAAAATGTGGTTGGTGCTCTTTAACTTATTTACATATTTAAATTAAACCAACAGCAATTATGCTTGCTCCAGGATTTTCTCTTATTTAATTCCGATGTCAGAGAAACTGCTTTAAACTAGGCCTGTGCTTCTGACCATCTGTTTACAGAATCAGAACATTAGGGCCTGTTTTCCCTCCAAGTCCTGACACTGACATACTGCGTGACCTAAAAAGAGTTATACAAAAGCTCAGTTTCTGCCAGTCATGATGGAACATGTCTGCAACCCCAGAACTTTGGAAATAGAGGCAGAAGACTGAGGAGGACACAGTCATCCTTGACTCACAGGCAAACCTGAGCCACATAAGATGCTGTCTCAAAATAAATAGATAGATAGATAGATTAGATAGATAGATAGATAGATAGATAGATAGATAGATAGATAGATAGATAGATAGATAGATAGATAGATAGATAGATCAGAAAGGTTTTGCTCTCTAAAAGCAAAAAGCTAAATACTAATGTATCTCTAGAGGGTTCTATTTCCTTTTAGCTTTCAGCTCGCTGGGGGAGGAGATGCACACTGTCCCTGCCCACTGGTTGTGCTCACACTTGCAGCAGCCCCTCAAGAAAGTACTTCTTCTCTACTGCTCTACGGTTGAGCTCCTACAAGTGCTCCTGCACGTGCTTAGCTGGAGTCAACTATTGACTTGCACATATCCTCAGCCTCAATTTCTTTCAGAGCCTCTCTCTACTCCAGAACCCTCCCCCTAACAGTCACACACTGAACTGCCCAGTCCGCTCATTCCAAACAGAATGTGATTGCCTCAGGGCATAGTTTAAAGTAGCAAAGAGGCAAAGTGCAGAACAATGACAACACCCCTTTACATAGTGGCAAAGAAATGTCCCACTAATTTAAAAACAATTCAACCAAATATGCTGAACACCAAATAAAATGTACTGAAATGATGGCAAATCTACTAATTCCACCTTGTCGTCTCATAGCTATGTGTGGTGCGTCCATAATCTCTACATCACTCTTCTTTCTTGCTCTTTGTGATATTCACAAAGAATGTCCCGTCCATCACTTTGTACTTTAGCATGATATTATAAACATATGCTACCTCCCCTGAATTTGCCTTTAAGGTATTACAGACAGCAGGATAGAGAAAGTTTTTGTCATATGTTATATGCACTTCAGGTAACACCAGCAAGGTAAGTGAAAGATAAAAAAACACCCACTAACCCACTAAAACCTAATCCTGTGGAGACTCCCCACTCATACCACTGCACAAATATTTTTTTCTGGATAAAGGAAGTGACAAAATGCCTTGAAGGTTGCACATCTAAAGGCTTTCATTTCATATTCTACATAAAGTTGAAAACATATTTAGTTTTAATTATTTCATTCTGTGCTAAAATTAGGACACTATTCCATTGCATATATGGTTTTGCCCAAATGAAAACAACACCAACTGAACACATTACCCCAAGGAAGTGCAGTTCACGATTTCCTCATTGCTTGGCTTCATGTCAAATCATTGTTCTTACCCACACTTTACCAAGTCCACCTGGTCTAGGCTCATTCTTTGTATCATTCTCCAGTCTGCTCTTGCTTCTTTCCCATCTAACTGCCTCATCTTTTCCTAGCTAATCTGATCAGTTAGATTAAAAAAAAAATCACTCTCTGCTCAGATTGTGTAGCAATTACATCATACTTAGATCAGCTTACAACAGTCTAATGCTCCACTAGTTAAAGCATCCTGCTTTCTATTTTCTTGCTTCAGGATCCCTGAACCTTTCCTTGGGTCTCCTTAATACCTTAAAAACAATAGCTACAATAAAAACAATGCTAGCAAGCACTGGAGGCATCTTCCCATGGACCATTTCATTTGGCTTTCTAATAAACCATCGAGGTTAACTCTGGAGACAACCCCATGAGATTAATATTATCCTAATGTGAGTTTAGGAAATTGAGAAGTCAAGGCAGCTGAACAACCTGCCAGCCCACACGGCTGAAAAGTGGCAAAGCCGGGGAGGGCTCTCTGTCTTCCACATCAGTGTGCAGAACATAACATCAGGACACTGCTCTTGTCAGTCTTCAACTGAGAGCAACCCAGGCCAGTGCAAACAAAACTGACACCGCCCCGAGCTGGAGGAGAACCTATTCCTTTATCACAACTTCTGAAAAGCAGGTTCTATAGACCTTGGCGGTCCTGTGGCTCTCCCCCTCCGGTCTTTCTCAGAGCTTTCTCTTTCTTTCACAGCCTATAACTGCTCACCTAGATCATACTAGCATCTGAAACATCTGGCACATGTCCATTTATTAGGTAATATTCTTGCCTAGCCTGTGTAGTAGCATATCTAAAACTCACATCTCTACTTCTGATGACTATTCTTCTGGCTTGAGGGTTATGATATCCATACATACATAAGAAGTAGGAGTTAGTCACAAAGTAGCACTAAACTTCCAGTCTGAGCACAGTTTGTTCATGGGCAAAATCTTCTCAGCACTCTAAGTTCATTTGCTTTCATTGACTGTTCCTTTAAATTAAAAAGTTAGGGATAATTACATTTTGATAATCCCCGAGCCACTTCTGACAGACTAAGCCCTGCACACATCTGAAAATGACACTTGTATAATAACTGCTTGAAAAAAAAAACAAAACTGGGGATTAAAGCTATAAGCTTGCATTTTAATGTTCAAATACATAAAAGGAGCCAAAATAATAATGCAGATATCCTTTGTTACTCAGAAACTGCTCATGTAGAATTTTGGAGATTACAGAACTAAAAACTCAGGGAAAGGCCTTGATACTCACAAAGGGAAATGAAAACAAAAGATTGAATTGCACTTCGCTCTCATTTGCTCATTATTTATCTATAAAGGGCACAACCTACTCCTCAGTAGGCTTTCCCGCCTTTTAGAAATAGTCACTTAGAAAATAAGCTTTAGCGCCGAGACTACCAGTATGAGTCAGTAAAAATGCTGTCCAGGAAGCACTGGCCGTAGCCACACTTCTCCTCACAAAAGCGCTTGTTTTATTTTGTCAGTGTCTCTTAAGAACATTGAGATGCAAAGAGATCAGAGGCTGCACAGAGAGAAGTCTGCAACCTTGAAAAAAGACTCTGGTACAAATCTGACCTGTGTGAACAATGGCATTGGCTTTGGCTCACTCCTTCTATGAACAACGATGCTGGCTGAGCCATGCTGAAGACAGTACAGGAGTTCTTGATGATGACCTTGTTTTATTCCATTACAATATGTCACTAGAGCCTGATCAAAGAACACAGGATGTCTTTCAGGATAAAATCTTTCCATTTGGCTTTTGTGCACATAAAATCCAAACCACCTTACTCCCCTTGCTCCATATTACAGCTTCAACTGCTCCTTCTGTATTTTGCCTCCCAAAAAAAGGTATCCCTCAAATTTTCTTGTCCATTCATTTCATATCGTTGACCCAACCCAGAGAGAACTTTGGAAACCCTCACATCCTTATTCCTCCCAAAGCTCAGCAGAGCTGTCTGAGTGATGAGAGTTCTTTAAAATTTACCAGTTTACTGTTGACCTAAAGAAAAAAATCAGATCCATCTGTCTTCCCCATAAACTATGATCCATAAAGAGACAAATCTCTTTTTTTTTAACAAATACAAACATGAGAAGTAACAAGATGGGGGAATAATTGGAGGTCTACATACAAAGAATATGAACTCTCCAGGCACTCCCCATCGATGTAGACAGCCATGTTCACCTACCACTTTCCCACAGCTCACTTATGGTGTGGGCACTTACAGAAAATAAGTCTGAGCTGGCAGAGCTAGAAGAATGAGATAAATATTTGAAAACAGAGAAAAATCTGCAACTCAGGAGAAAAGGGCCCAGTGTGTGCAGGAAGAGGAAACGGGGTGTACTTGATACATCAAAGTACACGTGAGTGACAGCACAGGACCATGAGCTTACACAAGGACTAGTATGCACTAGTACATTTTTTTCTAATCATTTTTTAAACCTTTAAAGTCTGCATTACTTTATTCTCTTCCATACCACTTGGCAATAGTGGGGAACGACTTTCAATTTCTATTATAAAAGTGAATGACAGGAAATCCCAAACGGTCAGACGACCTACTTTTTACTTCACGGCGCTGGCAGAATTCTGATCACCAGGCTTGTGGCCTCTGACTAGAAGATAAAAGAATGTCCTATCACAAAAACTGAACAGCAACCACCACTATTC
Organism: Pachyuromys duprasi; assembly: GCA_028658305.1. Classification (NCBI taxonomy): domain Eukaryota; kingdom Metazoa; phylum Chordata; class Mammalia; order Rodentia; family Muridae; genus Pachyuromys; species Pachyuromys duprasi. The sequence goes on along the minus strand of CM053765.1, from coordinate 46,197,750 downwards.
CGGAGCCAAGAAATGCAGCTAGTGTTCTACTTTCCCAGCTTGCTGCATGGAACACCTGCATGCTCAGCAGCCTTTATTTTCAAGCTCTACAGATTGACACAGAAAAAAAAAATCTACCTCCTCTGCCGCTACACATGTGGAATTACAGCAGCCTGTGAGCCAGTTCAAAGCAACGGCCTGTAAAAACTTAGAGCCTAGACCTATTCTTAGCAAGGGATAGAAGAGAACAGTAAGGTTCCTATCAGTGAACAGGTACCACATGAGGACAGTGTGTGGGCAAAAGCAGTTTCCAGTGAAGAACTGATCTTTTTTATTATTATTATTTCAGTTTATTTACTTTACATTCCAAGGGTGCCCTCTCCCTCCACTCCTCTCAGGCACCCTCCCTGTTCCTCTCCTTCCCCCTTTCCCTTCCCATTTTCCCCTAAGAAAAGGGAAGCCACCCTCCCTCCATTTCAATCCTCTCCAGCATATCAAGTCACATCAGGACTGAACATGCCCTCACCCTCTGAGGCCAGGCAGGGCAGCCCTGCCAGGGGGAAGTGATCCAAAAGCAGGCAATAGAGTCCATGTTAGAAACAGCCTCCTCCCCGCCCCTCCACTCACCAGGTGCCCTACATGAAGACCAAGATGCCCATGGGCCACATATATGCAGTGGGCCTAGGTCCAGACAATGTCTGCTCCTTAGTTGATGTCTCAGTCTTCCTGATCCCTCCAAGTTCTTCCATCTTTCCCCCAACACTTCCATGGGACTTCTGGAGTTCCACCTCATGCTTGGGTACAAATTCCAGGATCCTCTGCTGGCTGAAGCCTCCCAGAGAACAGTCAAGTTGGGCTGCTGTCTGCAAGCATAGCAGAGCATCATTAATACTGTCAGGAGCCGGACCTTTACCGTAGGATGGGTCTCAGATTGGGCCAATTATTAGGTAAACATTCTCTTTGTTCCTCCTTTTTTCTTTATTATTTATTTATTATTTATTATTTATTATTATTATTATTTACTACAATTTATTTACTTTGTATCCCAGCTGCTGTAGACCACTTCCTCATCTCCTCCCAGTCCCACCCTCCCTCACACTTTCCCCTATCTCCCTCCCCTACTCCACTAATAGGTGAGGTCCTCCTCCCCTACTATCTGACCCTAGTCTATCAGGTTTCACCAGGACTGGCTGGACCCTCTTTCTCTGTGGCCTAAAAAGGCCCCCTTGTCAGGGGGAGGAGATCAAGGAGCAGGCAGCCAAGTTCATGCCAGTGACTGCCCATGTTCCCCTGACTAGGGAAACCACATGGAGACTGAACTGCCAATGGATCTGAGCAGGGGTCTAGGTTCTCTCCATGCATAGTCCTTGGTTGGTTCATCAGTCTCTGCAAAACACCCTGAGTCCAGATTTTTTGGTTCTGTGGATCTTTTTGTGGAGCTGCTGTCCTCTCCAGGTCTCTCTACCTCCCCCTTCTTCCTTACAGTTCTGTGCACCCAGCCCTACATCTGACAGAGGGCTAAGATCCAGAATATATTAAAAACTCAAGAGATTAAACACCAACAAACACAGTAATCCAATTTAAAAAATGGCATACAGAGCTAAACAGAGAATTCTCAACCGAGGAATATTGAATGGCAGAGAAACACTTAAAGACATGTTCACCATTTAACTGCAAATTTCATGATTTCCTTGTTTTTTATTGCTGAGTAATATTCCATTGTGCAGATCTACCACAATTTCTGTATCCATTCCTCAGTTGAGGGGCATCTGGGTTGTTTCCAGCTTCTGGCTATTACAAATAAAGCTGCTAAAAACATGATTGAGTAAATGTCCTTATTGTATGCTTGAGCATCTTTTGGATATATGCCTAGGAGTGGTATAGCTGAATCTTGAGGAAGAGCTATTCCTAGTTGTCTGAGGAAGCACCAGATTGATTTTCAGAGTGGTTGTACAAGTTTAAATTCCCACCAGCAGTGGAGGAGGGTTCCCCTTTCTCCATAATCTCTCCAGCATGTGTTGTCACTTGAGTTTTTTATTTTAGCCAATCTGATGGATGTAAGGTGAAATCTCAAGGTCATTTTGATTTGCATTTCCCTGATGACTAAGGACATTGAGCATTTCTTTAAGTGTTTCTCTGCCATTCGATATTCCTCTATCAAGAAGTCTCTCTTTAGCTCTGTTCCACATTTTTTTAATTGGATTGGAAAAGATCAACCTAAGTGACCTATCCCAGAAGCAGAAAGACACACACGGTATATACTCACTCATATAGACATATAATATAGGATAAACCTACTAAAATCTGTAAATACATAAAGAAACTAATCAAGAGGGAGGACTCTTGCTAAAATGTACAATCCCCATCCAGAAAGGCAAGGAGGATGGACATCAAAAGAAGGAGAAAACAGGGAACAAGTCAAAAGCCTGTCACAGAGAACCTCTGAAAGGCTCTGCCCTGCGGACTATCAAAGCAGATCCTGAGACTTATGCCAACCTTTGGGCAGAGTGCAGGGAATCTTATGAAAGAAATGGGAAATAGTAAGATCTGGAGAGGACAAGAAAGCCACAAGGAGAGCAACAGAACCAAAAAATCTGAGCACAGGGGTCTTTCCTGAGACTGATACTCCAACCAAGTACCATGCATGAAGATAACCTAGAACCCCTGCACAGATGTAGCCCATGGCAGTTCAGTGTCCAAGTGGGTTCCATAGTAATGGGAACAGGGACTGTCTCTGACATGAACTGATTGACCTGCTCTTTGATCACCTCCCCCTGAGAGGGGAGCAGCCTTTCCAGGCCATAGAGGAAGACAATGCAGCCACTCCTGATGAGATCTGATAGACTAGGATCAGAAGGAAGGAGAGAAAGACCTCCCTATCAGTGGACTTGGGGAGGGGCATGCATGGAGAAGGGGGAGGAAGGGAAGTATTGGAAGGGGAGGAGAAAGGGAACTACAGAGGGTATACAAAGTGAATAAAGTGCAATTAATCCTGACTGAGGTATTCCAAAAGCAGAAAGACGCACATGGTATATACTCACTTATATAGACCTATAAGATATGATAAACATACTGAAATCTATACACCTAAAAATGATAAACAAGAAAGAGGACCTGGGG
>CM053765.1:46182164-46194551 GCA_028658305.1 Pachyuromys duprasi | reverse complement strand
TACCACAGAGGGCCTCAGAAAGACTATACCTAGCAGGTTATCAAAGCAAATATTAAGAAACATAACCAACCCTTTGGCAGAGTGCAGGGAATCATATGAGAGAAGGGGGAGTTAGTATGACCTGGAGAGGACAGGAGCTCTGCAAGGACCAAATATATCAGGGTACAGGGGTCTTTTATAAGACTGTCTCTCCAACCAAGGACCAAGTTTGGTTATAACCTAGAACCCCTGCTTGTATGTAGCAAATGGTAGCTCAATACCCAAGTGGGTACACCAGTAAGGGGAACGGGGACTATTCTGGACATGAACTCAATGGCTGGCTCTTCGACCTCCCCCACCCCCCCAAAGGAGGAGCAGCCTTGCTAGGCCACAGAAGAGGACATTGCAGCCATTCCTGAAGAGACCTGAAAAGCTAGTGTTAGATGGAAGGGGAGGAGGTCCTCCCCTATCAGTGGACCTGGAAAGGGGCAGGGAGGAGATGAGGGAGGGAAGGGTGGGATAGGGAAGGATTGGGGGAGGGAGCTACAGCTGGGATACAAAGTATATAACCTGTGATTAATATAAAATAAAAATGTTAAAATTTAAAAAAAACAAAAAAATTAAAATTAAAAAAAGAAATGTTCAACGTCCATCCTTAGTTATCTGGGAAATACAAATCAAAACAACCCTGAGATTCTATGTTACACCCATCAGAATGGCTAAGATCAAAAACTCAAGTGACAACACATGCTAGATAAGTTGTGGAGAAAGGGGAGCCTCCTCCAGTGTTGATGGGAATGTAAACTTGTATAACCACTTTGGAAATCAATCTGGCACTTTCTCAATTAGGAATAATGCTACCCTAAGGTCCAGCTATACCACTCCTGGGCATATATCCAAAAGATGTCCCACCATTCAATAAGAACATTTGCTCAACCATGTTCATAGCAGTTTTATTCATAAAAGCAAAAATCTAGAAATATCCTAGATGTCCCTCAATGGAACAATGGATACAGAAATTATGGTACATTTACACAATGCAATACTACTCAGCAATTAAGAACAAGGAAATCATGAAATTTTCAGGCAAATGGTGGGAACTAGAAACGATCATCCTGAGTAAGGGATACCAGAAGCAGAAAGACACACATGGTATATACTCACTTATAAGTGGATATTAGCCATATAATATAGAATAAACATACTAAAATGTATACTCCTAAAGAAGCTAAACAGCAAGGAGTTGCCTAGGGAAGAGACTTAATCCTCAAAAGGCAAATGGGATACACATCAGAAGTAAGAGAAGACAAGGAACAGGATAGGAGCCTACTACAGAGGACCTCTGAAAGACTACCCACCAGAGTATCAAAGCAGATGCTGAGGCTCATACCCAAACTTTGAGAACAGGATCTTATATCCATGACGACAGAGGCAGTCACAGGACATGGAGTACTCAACACTCAATGGGAACAAAGGGCCGAAAAAATACAAAAGTTGGAGTTGGAATCATTTCGTGTTTGTCCACCAATGCTTTTCCACAGAAACAATAAGTAAAGATGTTATAACAGCTGGGGAGATGGTTCAGTGGTAAAATGCAGTGACAAGAGCACCACAGTTCAATTCCCAGGACCTCACAACTGTGTATAACTCTAGTTCTAGGGCAACTGACACCCTCACACAGGCATAAATGCAGGCAAAACACCAACGTAAATAAGTGATTTTTAAAACATGAAATTTCTTTTGAGCCCATTTTGGGAGAATGAAGAATCATAAGGAAGCAGACACCCTTTTTCCCCACTTCCAGTGATTTCCATAAATCTACAGAGGTAGATTTTCTTTTTCTGGTAGAGGATTTACTTTATTTGAGTCATGAAGACTCACTTCACTCTATCCCATCTCATTTGGCAGTTGCAGGTATGGGCAATTTTTATGTGTATTAAAATAGTTAATGGCAGAAAATAGCTCAAAAAACGTTGGTCAAAGAGAGTGGAGGCTGAAGGCAGTTAAAGCCCTTACAAGCAGGTGGGAGGCTTGAATCACAAGTAATTCCATGTATGCATATGACTGAGATGCTAAGTATAGCAAATACCATCCAAGTGTTTCAAATGACTTCAACATAATTGCGCTTTAAAAAAAAAAAGTGCCTCACAGCCCTTATTTGTTACAGATGTTTCAGTGTATTGTTGAAATGACACTACAGTACTTTACTTTCTGTCTTAAAAAAAAAAAAAGTGGTTGTTAAATTCTGTGCGTGTTCCTTATGCTCCCTTCCCATTAACCTAAGCCAACCCCCACCAGCAAGGAAGACAGCCCCCTGGCCTCAGACACAGAAGCCTTCCAAGTAAAGTGCTGTTGATGGCCAGGAAGGGACACGCAAGACTCAGGAGAAGGTTGAGGAAAGTCTTCAGCATGAATGGGTGAATAAAACAAAGGGGCAGAAAACACCACCATAGATGAAAAGACAGCAGAGGGCGTGAAACCAGACTCTGTATGTAATATCATAAAAGAAAGAAGAGATAGCAATCACTTTGTTTGTTTTTAAAGATTTATTTATTTATTTATTTATTTATTTATTATGTATACAATGTTCTGCCTACCCGCAAGAAGAGAGCACCAGATCTCATTATAGATGGTTGTGAGCCACCATGTGGTTGCTGGGAATTGAACTCAGACCTCCAGAAGGGCAGACAGTGCTCTTAACCTCTGTGTCATTTCTCCAGACCCAGCAGCCATCATTTTTAAGGCAAAATCGGAATGAATTTTTTCCCATAAAATGTAAACTTTATGAGAAAAAAAGTTCTATAAATTGGAACAGGAGAAAAAAATAAACTCTTTAAATGCTCTGAAAGAAGATGGTGAAAGTCTCCTAGAAAACAGGTCAAAAGGTAAATATATATATATATATATATATATATATTTAAAGATAAAATATTGCCAAGTGTGGTCTACATACTGAGTTCTAAGACAGCCATGGCTCTGTTGCATAGAGAAACACTGTCTCAAAAAACAAAAACAAAGGATAAAATATTTAAATTACCCTTTCAGGACATTCATTATCTGATTAACAGTAGAAAAAAGACGGGAAGGAAAAATCAAAAGAGAGGAGTGGTCATAGGACTGAATAATCTATTTCATATTTCAGGGCAAACTAAGGTATAGAACAGTATAAACACGCACTCACATGCACATACCTATGCATACAAACACCTGGATTACTACTGGGTAATTCACAACTCTGAGAAAAAGAACACTGAAAAAAGAGACAGGGAAAATATTAAGTAAATACGGGTATAATCTGTAACTCGATTTTGGCTACTTTATTAGGTTTTTTCTTTCTTTTTCTATCTCTGTACACCACCGCTGTCCCTTCCAACCCCACAACACTAGTTAGGAGAGAAAAAGGATAGAGGGAAAGGGGGTGTAGAACCTGTTAGACTGCTTCCTGCTGCTTAGGGGCAGCACAGTCCTTGGGGAAATTTTGATCTTCGCAGACAGGATATCCAGTTTCTTCTACTGGCCTCCTTGTGCTTGGCAAACCACAGAAGCAGGGGGAGCAGCAGCTGATGCTTCTCTGGGGGCTCTGGCATTTTTATACCCTCTGGAGTGTCCCTGGAATGGCAAACACAATCCCGCAACTGGCAGAACCACACACCTTCTGGAGCATGAGACAAATCGTAGCTGTGGACCATCTGAAGCAGCCTCATATCCCACACCTGGAATTAAAACAAAAACATATTCTCATAACATTCCTGTGTTTTTGAAGAAACCAAAACTCCCACTGCAATAATTATACATATCGTACATATATAGTTTCCAAGACATGGGAAATAGAATGGCATTTCTCATCAGCAATGCTAAAACCTGGAGTATAAGAAACCAAATTTTAGAAGATTATAAATGATAAGCACTTTTTAATTGGGACTACTGTAGCCAACAAAACTGTCAACCAAATATAAATTTAAAATAACTGTTTTCGGATATGAAAGAAGTATAAGAATATAGTTTTCAAGGCTTGTTTTTTTTTAAGCAGTGATTAAAGAGTGTGCCCTTGTGATGCAAAGCTATAAACAATGACATTAATGGAAGACAGGGATCCAAGGATAATCAGACTCCATGATGGCTACAACAGAAAGAAACTTGAAGTTCATGGGTTAAAAATTCTATTTTTTTAAGTGTGTGTGTGTGTCTGTGTGTGGTCATGTGCATGTATGTGCTGGTGCCAACAGCAGTCAGAATTTTGGAGTTCCCTAAAACTGGAGTTACAGGTAGATGTGAGGCACCCAGTGTAGGTGCTGGGGACTGACCTCATGTGCTCTGCAAGAACAGCCATCCTTTCAGCCAAAGAATTTCTAATTTTAAAGTAGAAAACACATATACCAAATATAACATAACCCATTTTAAAGTCTTTTGAAAATCTGGAGGAATCAGATCTCAGCAGTTAAGAGAGTTCGCTGCTCCTCCAGAGACCCTGGGTCCTCGGCCAGCATCAGGGTCAGGCTGCTCCTCCAGCTCCAGGGGATTAACATTCCCTTCTGGCCTCTGCAGGTACCTGAACACATATGCCCCACACTCACACACAACACACACACACACACAGAGACACACACACTCAATATACACACAGAAATATAAAAACAACTTTAAATCAATTTACTGCTCTCTAACACTGTATTTCTTCCACTAAGATCTCATCTTTCATATTTCAGCCTTCATTAAAGGTAACATGGCATTGAGTTACAGAACATGCAACAAAATAGTCATCAAATATGAAAAAAACTTGCTATCTGTGAACAAAAATAACAGTTTTACTGTTTTGCCTAGGTTTTTTTTTTCACTTTATTTTGTTTTGCTTACCCTCAATTTATTTTTCCGGACTCTCAAGTTGGTAATGTTGACAACAGGCATTAAAAGTTCACTGTAGTTTCAGAATTCCTCAGTTTACAGTAACTATTCAATGAACAGCTGTGTAGGGGCTGAAGAGACAGCTCAGCAGCTAAAAGTGTGAAGTGCTCTGACAGAGAATCTAAGTTTGGTTCCCACTGTAACCCCAACTTCAGGAGACACAATGCCTCTGGCACTGTCACATGCACATCTACACACACGTACATATAATTACGAATAAAATACGTCTCTAAGGTAGTTCTATAGTGTTCATGATACTAGGAGCATAATGAAGTATGATTTACATGAAGCTGCTGGAGATGGTATGAAGAGTCTGACAATGTTACAAAAAAAAGTCATCAAAGAACTTGTGATGGTTCAAGTTCCCCTCATTGTCAACTTCACTGGCTTTAGAGTCACAGAAGACACACCCCCTTGATATGTCTAAGAGGATGTTTAATGTGCCACCATGGGCTGGTATCCATGGGGGACCTCCCCTTTCTCTGAGGAGGAGGAGGAGGGGGGAGAATGGGGGAAGGGGTATGTGAAGGGGGGAGCTGGGAGGAGGACGAAGCTTCAGTCGGGATGTAAAGTGAATAAATAAGTTAATTAATGGGGAAAAAAGAGTGGCTAGGATTTGTTACTTTAAACACACACACATGTACTTTGAGCAGATACTAATCTAAGGTTGTGAAATTTCTGTGATTATTACTAGAGTCCTGAGACAAGCCGTTGATAATCTAGGACAGTTGATAGGGGAAATGAAAGCATCTATTTCTAGAATGCCCAGCAGAGAGGGAGGGAGGGAAGGAGGAAGGGAGGGAGAAAAGGAAGGAGGAGTGAAGGAAGGAAAGAAGGAAATTGGGAGAACAGAAAGAAAAGAGAAAGGAAAGAAAGGGAAGCAGGGACATGGCATTGATTACTTTTGTCACACCTAACAGAGCTGATGGTTGGGCTTAGTTTGGCTTGCTGTTTGAGGAAACACGGTCTACCGTGAAGGAAAGACAGAGAAGCAGGTGACGCCATGTTAGAAGGGGTGTTTGTCTGGGAAGCCTCACTTACTTCTATCCTAGCAGGATGGGAAGCAGAAAGCAGGCTGGAAGCAAAGATAAGCTACAAAACCTCTGGGCCCAGCACCCTACCAACCTCCATCTGGGCTCCAGCTCTCAAAGGCTCTGTAACTTAGCAAAAGAGCACCACTAACTAGGTCTAAGCATCCAAACCTATGAGTCCAGGGAGGATGTTTCACATCCAGATCATAGTAACAGCCAGTTGAGATGAAATATTCAAAAGTCTATTACTCGGAGGTACTGAGTAGAAAAGCATCATTAGGACACTTGCAGAAATTACCATCATTTGCTTTTACATTCATTTACTAAACATATACTGTGATTCTGTGACAGGCACTGCTAAAAATTAAAGATTCAACAATTAATAATATGGAAAAATAAATTAGTACAGCCACTGTAAAATTAATATGAAGAATCCTCAAAAAATCTAAAAATAGAACTGCTATATAACTCAGCAATATGCTTCCAGGTATAGACCCAGATACAGGCATGAATATGAGCAAAGTCCAATGATGTACGTGTATAAAAAGGTCTTAATGAAATATTATTTAAATTACTTTATTGCTAAAATTAAGTTTTAAAAACTTTGAATAATGAATTGTAAACTCTAACTCTTCCCATGCAATCTGTGCATAGCTGCCTGGATCTGATAACATCTGTGCTTTTCTTAGGCTGTTGTTCCTCTAACTCTCAACATATCATTTTATTCTGTATTAACATTCAGAACACAGCAACCATTAGGCCTGTAATTATGACTTATGTGGCCGGTGATTATAATTTGCCTGAGAGCAGGATGCCCACGGTGGAAACACACGGCACTTGTCAGAATACTGTCTTATCAAGGCTGTTTTTCTCTGAGTATCTACATGCTACAGTTGTTGATTTGTCTGCATTGCTGGTTTTGATGCTAAACAGTACATCTGGAAACTAGGGATTAAAAGTTTTGAACTCCACATGAGCTCAAGGTTATAACTCTGGCTTTTACATAAACAACCTTAATAATTTTGCCAAAATTCTCATTGATAGAGTCTGCTGGATCTACACTGGCATTTCAAGGACCTAGCATAACAAGTTTTTACGTAAAAACCACTGTCTTTGAGCTATTTGCCTTCCCGGCCCTCTAAGCCATTTGGACAGGCTGGAACAAGATTTCAATAAAGACTGCTTTATATTTGGCAATAGAACCATACAGAAAAGACCTGGCATTCAGTCATAAGCTACAGAAGCAAGTGCTCATGGGAATTGTTCTATGCATTTCTCCTACACATAGGAAAGTATAGCTCTAAAATAGATCCCTCTGGGACCACGGCTAAACATTTCCCAGGACAACTGTCTCACTGATTGCTTCCCTCTACCCATTTGTTCCTGATATTTTCCTGTTTCCCCCTCTTTTCTCCTGTGTAATCTAAAAAATATATATATTCATAAGAAAGCTGCTGCAGGGAAGATAAACTAAGAGAGATATTTCAGGGAAGGAATTAAGTCCTTCAGGGAAGGGAACTTTGGCTCTTCTATCTTCACTGACTTATGCAACTTAATTTTTAGGAGGGTCCAGAGAAAACACCACCCCACTTCTGTTACATAAGCCTAGGTTGTGCACATCATTGATTCTTCAACCCCGCCCCCCGCCTTGTTTCAGCTCTCCTAATACAGAGGTGAACTCCGCTCTCCTCTTTTTATTTTCATTGTGTCAAAGCCTTGGATGTACATTTTATTATTCTGGAATCCTTGTGTACAAAAATATCTGAGATGTGAGTAGCATGTTAAGAAACCATTTATAGCTTATACAGCATAGCTCTAAAAGCCTGGGGTCAGCACAGCAGTGTCCATTTCACCTAAAGCCAAAATCTTCAGCCAAAAGGAAAAGTGTTTTGAGTTATATTTACCTCACGTTGTTAATTCAAAGAAAAACAAAAATGGCACAGACTAAACACACTGGCTATTATTGAGACTTCAACACAGAACGAAGGGACTTTGATAACATAAATAAAATTACATTGCTAAGAAACAGCTGAGTAAAACCATTAATCAAATGATGAGGAGGATGGGAAGGAGGTGCGGGGAAAGATGACAAAGATGGTAAGAATTTGCTTTCACAGGCCAGAGAGCATTTGCTGTACTCAGAGGACCCAGGTTCTATTCCCAGTGCCAAAATAGTAATTCACAACCATCTATAAGTCCATGTCCACATAATAATACCCTCTTCTGGACTCTCTGGACATCAAGTACACACAGGGTTCACGTGCATACATGCAGTCAAACACACAAAATGAATAATTTTAATAAGTTTACTTTCAGGAAATTTATTGTTTACCAGAAGACATAATAAGGAGAATATTTGCCACTAAATCAAAATCAAACCCTGTAGTGTGCCTGTATACTTTTGCTATTTCCAACTTTTAAGCAGTAGATACTACATAAGCGTTCTCTTACCTTCTGTTCCAATTTCTCCGTACAGGATTCTGGTTACTGACAGGCTCTCAGTCAAATGGTTCCTAGTTGGAAAGTTTCCATGTAGTCTCTCACAGTCATATACTCAAATAAGTGGCCAAATAAGATGTGTCTGTGTGTGTGGTTGGGTAGGAAAGAGCACAGATGAGTAGCAAAGGGCAGAAAGGGCTGGAGGAGACAAGAGAGCTCATTGGTGGAGAGGAAGAACAGATGAGATAAGCAGAGTAAGCAAATTGCTAAGCAGTGACTGAGTTTCTGCCACAGCCCTCACTGTCTCTTGAAACTACAGCTGCAACACCTTTTCCAAAGCTATTTGCACCTTCAAGGAAAATTAAAGGTCAAGAAAAATAGAGAAGGACCTGGAAATCATCCGAAGTGGGGTACCCCAAAAGCAGAAAGAAACACATGGTATATACTCACTTATATAGACCGATAAGATAGGATGAACATACTGAAATCTATACACCGAAAGAAGATAAGTAAGAAAGAGGACCCAGGGTAATCCTCACTTAGAGAGACAAATGGGATGGACATTGAATGTAGGAGAAAACAAGCAACAGGACAGGAGCCTACCACAGAGGGCTTCTGAAAGACTCTAACTAGCAACATATCAAAGCAGATTATTAAGACTCACAACCAAACCTTCAGCAGAGTACAGGGAATCATATGAAAGAAAGGGGAGTTAGTAAGACTTGGCAAGGACAAGAGCTCCACAAAGACCAAATAGATCGGGGCACAGGGGTCATTTATGAGACTGTTTCTCCAACCAAGGACCATGTATGGATATAACCTAGAACCCCTGCTCAGATGTGGCCCATGGTAGCTCAGTATCCAACTGGGTACCCTAGTAAGGGAACAGGGACTATTTCTGTCATGAACTCAATGGCTGGCTCTTCAACCTCCCCCACCCCCCGAGGGAGGAGCAGCATTGCTAGACCCCAGAAGAGGACATTGCAGCCAGCCCTGAAGAGACATGATAAGTTAGGGTCAGATGGAAGGGGGAGAGGTCCTCCTCTATCAGTGGACTTGGAGGGGGGCAGGGATGAGATGAGGGAGGGATGGGGAGAGTGGAAGGGAATGAGAGAGGGGGCTATGGCTGGGATACAAAGTACATAACCTGTGATTAATACAAAAAAAATAAATTATTTTAAAAAAGAAAAATAGAGAACATAACAGATATGAAAGATTACTGCATTTTAGTTCACTTCCTTAACTTCTGCTCTACTACTTATTTTGAAATAAAATTTTCACAGATAAGTAACAGCAAAGGTGCTTTAAAAAAAGACATAGGGAAACTTTATTTTATATTTACCTAAAATTTCATATAACACATATAAACATATACATTTATTTATATAGGCACACATGTGTACATGTACATACATGAAGCTATCTAACAAAACATGTCTGGTACTGCAAACCTTGCCAGCTACCCATGGCTGGAGAGAGCATAGACCTGAGAGAACTTCCTACTGACACTTTCCTAGACCAGCATCATTCCGAGCTGCATTCTCACTGCCTGTCTTTAGACCCACAGATGAACACAGCTCTCACCTCTCGCCATGGAAGCTTCTTTTGGCAGCAAAGGGAGGCTTTCTTTTTAGAAAGCCACAACTGGTCAAAATGCAAAATGTGAGGTACCCACTCTTAATTGATACATATACAACACAACCCCTACACCTAAGACCTAGAGAACATCAAAGAAGAGGGGATAGAAAAAAATGCAAGAGACAGAGGACCACTGTGTTCTTTTTTTAGGCAAAATTTCATCTTACCTTTTATTTTCATTTGATTTACAGTACCAACTTTGTTTGATTTTATTTTGCTACACCTAACCTTACTATACAGCTATTCTCAGAAAATTCAGAATCTCATTCATGGCATTAAAACTAAATAGAATACAGTGTAACTTTTCCATAGTTACACCTGCTATCTGTTCTGTGATCCCAAATACCCTCTTTTAGAATACATCCAAACACTTCTATTATGGTATACCCTCCCACCTCCCCCAGTTCTCCTCTATTTCCCATCCATCTGGGAGATCTTTCTAGCTCTCTTTCTAGCTCTCCTTAGAAAACAAACGGCACCTAAGGGATAATAATAAAATATAATATAATAAGGTAAAAAACCAAACAAAAGAGAATAGAACAACTACAAAGAAAGGGGGAAAAAAGCCCAAGAAAAGGCACAAGAAACAAATACAGACATAGAAACAAACATGTTTATATATTTAATAATCTCAAAAAGAGACAAAAGCAGAGGCCATAATAAACATGCACAGTCTGTATGGTTGATTAATTAATTATTTATAAGTAAAAATAAAAATCAGGGAGAGAGGGATCAAAGATGGCTGCCACGAGAGTACACTGTGTCTGAGGAGTAGGACAGCAGAAACAACACAGCGACCAGGAAACTGAACTCTGGGACCTAAAACGCCAGCATTTGTGATTGCCAGGGGAGCGGAACTCCTACGGTGAGAAAATCAAGTAGGAAAACCCTAGGGACACCCAGTTATTACCTGGAAAAATCTCTGGGTGACCAGCAGCGAACAGCTCTGATCTGAACAAGCAGCCACGCTGAGCGCCCACACCCACCATAATAGACTGGATCACACAGTCTCATGGGCAGTCTGAGGAGGAACCAGGTATCGTTTTCACTGACCTGCACACTGCAAGCGTACACTGCACCCGGGTTTTGCTTCAACCCACAGGTGTACAACAGGCGCACACAGATCGCCAAGACTGAGAGGGTCAGGAGAATGTTTTGACCAGTCTGCACACTGCGGGCACATACCGCATGCTTCCACCAGCAAAAACCTCAGTCCGTGTGTGTGTGTGTGTGTGTGTGTGTGTCCACGGGCCAAACAGAGAAGGCCTCGGGCACCATTTCAGACAGCCCTGCATATAGCGAATGCACACCAACCCAAACCCACTGTGTGTGCCCCAAATATCATCTCAGACTGTGGTGCACAGCCCCTGGCCCAGATGGGGGCGCCAAATCTCCATTCCAGGAGAGAGCCCTTAGCAGCAAGACCAGGGCGGAGCTCACAGTCTCCAGCTGACATCTCAAACCAGGACACTCAGACTCTAGCACAGAGTGAGGAGTAAAGCCTCCAGACCAGAGGGGTGACCAGCCTGCAGTGCTCACAGCTTCTAGTACAGAGCACGAAGCCTGGCACACAGAGCCCACAACAGAGTTCAGCTGTGACAATAACACACACCACCAACCACTGGAAATACCTGATCTTCTTGAAGAATACTCCTGACACAAGAGATTGACAGTTCCAGAATGAAGCTCAGCCTTACAGCACAAACAGCTCCTTGATTATATATAAACAAATGCCCAGAAATCGGTGAAAGAACTCACCCAACAAAAATCAGGACACCATATCCCCACCAGAAACACCCAAAAGCAGGGGAGATTTTCATTCAGCAGAGACACAGGAAAATTATCTTAAAGCTTTGATTAGGCAGATATTGGATGAACAAAAAGAAAGACAAAAAGAGGAAATGAACAAGGCCCTCAAAGAAATGGAGAAGAATTTAATGGCCCAAATAGAGGAACAATCAAAGATAGACAGAGAAGAAACATCCAAAATAAGAGACACAGTCAATCAGTTGAAGGAAACAGTACAAAGCATGAAAACAGAATTAGAATCTATAAAGAAGACACAAAGAGAGAAGAACCTGGAACTGGAGAACTTAGAGAAAAGATCCGGAACCACAAAGGTAAGCATCAACAATAGAATACAAGAGATGGAAGAGAGAATATCGGGAGCTGAGGATATGCTGGCTGAAATGGATTCCTCACTCAAGGAAAATAAAAAAACGCAAAAATCCCAAGCACAAAACATCCAAGAAATTAAGGATGCCATCAAAAGACAAAACCTAAGAATAACTGGAATAGATGAAAAAGAAGACTCCAGGCTCCAAGGACTGGCAAATATTTTTAAGAAAATCACAGAAGAAAATTTTCCCAACTTAAAAAAAGAAATGTCCATCAACAT
>CM053765.1:46159682-46181664 GCA_028658305.1 Pachyuromys duprasi | reverse complement strand
CTCTCTCTCTCTCTCTCTCTCTCTCTCTCTCTCTCTCTCTCTCTCTCTCTCTCTCTCTCTCTCTCTCTCTCTCTCTCTCTCTCTCCCCACACCTGTAGACGAAAAACTGACCCGAAAGCCTCACCTATCTGATGCAAGAAGGCTACCACTAAGCCCCAAACCTTAAACTGTTTCCCACAGATGTTTGCGCTAGCAATGAAAACATAACTAGCATAATTGTATGTTTAGAAGTCTTCCACACATAAGTGGTAAATGGAGCTATGGATGTGAAAATGCATGGGGAATAAGCATACAGTGAAAAGACAAAGTCCTAGGACTGACTTGAAGGATATCCAAAGACAAAGGAGTGAACAGAAAGTTGAGGAAACCCAAGAGAGTAGAACATCATGGAAGCTAAAGAAAGACCACAATGAACCCCAATAAGAGTCACTAAGACAGATGTTGAAATGTGTGAGAGATGGCTTGGGTTTGAGCAGAATGGTGGATGGAATTATGCCAATGGAAGCACTGAAAATAAATAATTTGATATTTGTTTGGGGAAGAAGACAGCTATTAAGCTAAAGTAAAAGGTAAAAGCACATACTGGGGAACGGGCATGCTAGATTAGGGACGGAGTGCTTATATCCCACAAAAATTCATACTGATCAATTCAAATTGATACTGAAATATAGGAACATGTTTTAAAGCTGATGAAAATTATATCGTCCTGAAATATATTTTGTTCTGTAAGTTGTAGATAAGAAACCCAAGAGCCAGGAAGATTAAGTGGTCCTAAATAATAGAACTAGTGGCTGATAGACCAGGCTTATGCACAAGACCACATGGCTTAATTAAAGTCCAACTAGAGGTAGGAACAGATTCATTCCATAATGTGGTAATGAAGCCCATAAACTCATGTGTCCTTGCTTCCAGAACACAGGACAGGAACTTCTATCTTTAGAACTGCCAACATGCTCTATGTAATGACAACAAGAAAATCTAGAGTTGCCTAGAAATGTAAAACTAGAGCAACCAACCAGCTGAAGGAAGGGCAAAGAAATGATGTGTTCAGAGTATAGGAAAAGAGGAATACTAGTTTAATTTAAACCTTGGTTGTGGTCATGCAGTTCTTAGATATACATCCAGAAAGGAAAAACAGGCTCACTAATTTATCTATTATCATTAATAGTGCTGGAGTTCAAATTGAATTTTCTTATCTTTAATCAATTTGTCTTGCTGTTGTGGATATTTTAATAGATTAACACAAGAATGAATTCAAAACCAAATATGTTCAAAGGATCAAATTATCTTTTATTCCTAAGTGATTACTAAGTGATGCTCAAATTCAAGAAATACCACCTGATAAGTCATGAATCAATATCCTTACGACTGCGTATTTGTTTGTCCTTTTCCACTGAGTTTTATTTTAAGAAGAAAAAGAATTGCAAGGACTCTACTGCAATGACTTTCCACCTTAGCTGCACAGTGAAACCACAGGAACCATGTTTAAAAGCACTGATAGTAGGTTTCAGCCCACAAGCCTATTATCTAACAGGTCTCCAGAGTTCAGGTATGGCTTATGCTGTGACATTTTAATATTCTCCAAAGTAACATGGTTATGTGGGCTTTATCAGCCATTCAAGAGCCCCATTAAAAGCCAGACTTGCAATAGTCAGTATTTACTCTAGTCAAGATTCCATGTTGGACACTGGAACACAATTATTGATCAGATTCTTTATTCTAAAGAAGCATGCTGCCTCTGCAAGGGATCAGACATAACACTGGTGATTACAGGGAGGATGCTTAAATCTCATTCAGAATGGCAAACAGGATAGACACCAGAACTGGTGGAAGAGAGGAAACAGGATGGGAGCATCCTAGAAAGGGTCCTCTGAAAAGCTCCACTCAACAGAGGATCAAAGCAGATGCTGACACTCACAGCCAAACTTTGGGCAGAGCGCAGGGAGTCTTATGGAAGGGGGTGAGGAAATAGAGGGACATGGAGGGGACAGAAGCCCCACAAGGAAACCAACATGGCTTAATTAAAGCCCCAACTAGAGGTAGGAACAGATTCATTCCATAATGTGGTAATGAAGCCCCACAAAGCTAAAACCAACAAAGCTAAAAAAAAATAAATCTGAGCCCAGGTGGTCCTGCAGAGATTTATGCACCAACTAAGGGCCATGCATGGAGATGACCTAGAACCCCTGCTCAGATGTAGCCCTTGAGCAGCTCAGTCTCCTTCTGGGTTCCTGAGTAAGGGAAGCAGGAGCTGCCTTTATCATGAGCTCAGTTGCCTGCTCTTTGATCACTTGATCCTGGTGATATGGCCTTAACTAGGTCCCAGAGGAAGAAGATCCAGATAGTCCTGATGAAACTTGATAAGCTATGGATAGATGGCAGAGAAGGAGGACTCCTGCTTTCAGTGGACTGGGTGAAGAGGATAGAGGCAAAGAGGGAGGGAGGGCAGGACTGGGAGGAGTTGAGGGAGGGCCTTCAGTCGGGATATATATTATATAAATTGTAAAAAAAATAATAATAATAACAATTTAAATTTTTTTTAAAAAAATTTAAAACACTAGTGACTATAATATCTCCAGAAAGTCCTGTAATAGAGATCTAATCCAGAAGACAACCTCATCACCACCTACTTCCATATTAGAGGATGCCATTGGTTGGTTGTAGGAACATTCAGAAATTTTAGTTCTGTTTTTTGCAATGCAGATAAATTTTTCACCATGATCTCCAGAGTTATGACCTCTTGCTTGTACTGACACTAAGAACTAAATGGGTCTCTCTATCACAATCCACTCTGAAGGTAAACTTTCCCTTTCCTCCAAGGGCAAAGGAGAAAAGAAACAGTCGAGCATGCCCTGTGTCCTCCCAGCATGGTGCCACACCCTTCCTCCATGAGAACAGAACAGCCATCCTATGTTGGGCAGGAAGAAACATTGGGCTCCCTCTACCACCCCTAAAGTTGATCTCGATCATTTGAAATTATGTATTTAATGTTTTTCCACTCCACCAATCCTACAGGACCTTACTAAGCCCCTGTGCTAACTCTAGAAAGAATTCATTCAGATTTTTCTCCCTTTGAAGAAACAAATCCTTATCTATAATTTGTGCTCACATGAGTTCTGTGGAACTAAGTAAATTTATAAGTAAAATTAGAGTTCTTTTTTTTCCCTTGCCACTTTACCCTTGGTCCCCAGAAAATTAATATATCAATCTGTAGTATAAGTAGGATGTTATCTATAAGGAAACATTCAGAAGAAAAGTGTATGTAGCATGAGACAGAGTTAATAAAGTTAATATTTTAGCTAACCTGTCCTCTTCCTTACACCATTTCCAACAAAGAATCTCAAGACTTATCCTCTTATGATGAGGATAACGCCTTCTGCTTCTATAGCTAAACCATCTATACCACCTATAGTTCCCTCTGCTTCTGATTGGACCCACGGCCCTTGAGTTCATAGCCGTGGTATTGAGGTTTTCTTAGTTCGCAGGATCTCCTTCCCTACATAAGGTACATAAGTCAAGCAAAAGATCTGCATGAAATTTGAAGTAAGGAAGTAAAGCCACTGGACCCTAACATCACTGCTGATGGACAAGAGACAGGCAGACACTCCTGCAACATCAGGTTCTTTTTCATTACTGTCCACTGTTCTTTGTCTAACTTCTCTCTCCAAATGACAACCTTACTGACCCCAAGTTCACTATGAGGCACATATGGCAGCAGACCCACCAGAGAAAATAACCACATAGGTACAAGACCTGCCACAGATCTTCTCAGGAGCTTTCTCCCTGTAGCCCCACTTTGGTAACTGGATACACTCGGTCTCTCAAACAGGCCATTATGAGCATGTGGAAGATTTCCAAAGGGCCATTTCTTTTATGATCCATAACTCCCCTTTCAGATCTAAATTATGTAAGAGCTAATTTCTATAAG
Organism: Pachyuromys duprasi; assembly: GCA_028658305.1. NCBI lineage: Eukaryota > Metazoa > Chordata > Mammalia > Rodentia > Muridae > Pachyuromys > Pachyuromys duprasi. The sequence continues at coordinate 46,177,736 of CM053765.1, read as the reverse complement.
CGGTATTTCTCTCGTGATACTCACCCTGCCTCTAACCCCCTGACTAGCACACCTACTAACCTGCTGCATTTCACCATACTCCTTGCACACATTTAAAAAAAAAAAAGACCCTATTCTCAAGTCCTCCTTCAGATCAGGAAATAAACACTAATACTACCCCCACTCTGTTGCAATTCATTAAGTAGAGAGAGAGCATGTGTCCCCCAATTCTAATTCCAGCTTCCCTCCTGTGATAGTGACAAGCCTGCTGGTTCTCCTTCTAGGGGACCAATTAAATAAGCACTTTTCTTGGTGTCAAACATTAACTTTCCTTGGAGACAAATAAGTCTCCATGTAGAAGAAAGAACATCTACAGTATCAGAGCTCCGGCTTGCCACAGGGAAATAATAGGCAACCCTTTTAGCACAGAAATTCTTGGGTTCTTTCCGGGGCTGAGGCCAGCCAGCTACACAGGAGTCACACTTCCCCAGGTAATGGTCCCTGCTCCGATTTTGTTCCTTTGAATTAGACTCTCTCTGATAGAAAGATCAGAGAACAGGGGTTATTTGGCTACTGTTCCCACCACTGAACGTGAGTTGAGATTTCAACAAATAGCAAGACTCTAGTGATGAGTATAACTGAGGAAAATGAGAGAATGACCGTACTTAAGTAAATACAACAGAATCTTGTTGCCACAAAAGATAAAGTAAAATCTTTCCCTTCTGACAGTAGGTTGTCTCTTATGATCTGAATGTCACTTGCTAACATCCACATGTTAGCAGCTAGTAGGGCAAACATTATCTGAGTCCACTCCCGTTCCTTGGCTTCAGGTAAGCTGGGATCCATTAGCACCTCTTTCAGGGAAGAAGAACCAGGAAGAAATAAAAGAATTCACAGCTACCCTGTTTGATATTTGACTGGCAATATTTCAACTCACAGGTTTTTTAACACCAGAATCCAATGAATTATCATAATTCATAATCATTTTGTAGAATAATTAATGTTAGCACAAAAACCTCTTCACAACCATTATTTTGAGGGAGAGACAAGAATTGTCATTCAGACATTGCTCAGAGTCTAAAACTGACTCCCATATGAGCAGAGCATAACTTCCTAGAATTAATGTTTAAAAAGTCACCTGTAACACTCTATTTTCCACAGTCTTTTCAAAGGAAACAATTTCGTAAAAGTTAGGACATAAAGTTAGGTGTCCTCGACAATGGGTAGCACTTTAGCATATAGGGTGTCAAGGATATATGAAGTAGTACAGCTGTAAAGTTTTACTTTTACCCTGGTGAACATTTTTTAGGGGACAAAGGGTTTATATTAGCTCATGACTCCAGGTTACAACCCATCATTATGGGAAAATCAAGGCAGTGGGAGTGGAAAGAATTCAACCCCAGCATGGTGCTGCCTCATTCCAAATCAATCAAGCAAGACACTCTGCTCCACAGACATGTCCACAGGCTAACATGACCCAGAAATCGCCTCACTGAGGCTCTCCTCCCAGGTGATTCTAGCTTGTGTTCAGTTACCAAAGCTCATCATTACAAATCCACCCCTTGCCAACTTAACACAAAAACACAACACTTTAAACCATAACTTTCCAGTCCTTTTACCCAAGTCTTGTGGTTTTGTTTCATATTATAAAACACCATCCAACTTTAAGACCCTAAAGACTTTAAAATTTAAACTCTAGGGGCCCAAAGTCTGTAAGCTCTTGCAAAATCAAAACACATGACACATTTCCAGCATATGATGCACAGAAAAAGTAATCCCATTCCAAAAGGGAAGAACCAGGGCATTACAATGAACAGCCACACTAAAGCCTTATAAAGTAACTCTATGGCCTCTAAAGCAATTGGGTAGCCCCAAACCTCTCACTCTGACACCTGCAACACATACACACAGCTTCTCCACTAGGCTCTTGTTGGCAGAGAGCCAACCATCCTAGAATATCCAGTGCCCTTGATCTCCATTGCAACTGAGGTTCCAGCTTCACATTGGAACACAGTGGTCTCTTCTCAAGGACTCTGACTGCCACCACTCAATTCCAAGACTTCTATACAGTGACACTGATTTCTTTATTAATTACTTCTATTTTCTTAGCAGCAACATGATTAATATCCTCCCTTTAAATTTTCTCTCTCAAGCTAGCTAATCATCTCTCATTTCAGCTTTACTCAGATCATCATGGTGTAGGCAAACAACACATTGTTGGTCAAAATATCACATGGATATCCCATAGTCAGATCTCCACCATCTCCTTTCAAAGCCTCATGATCCAGGCCGCCACTGTGTTCATTTCTCCCACCATTCCTATCTTTTAAGCTTCTACAAGAATGGCCAGTTAAGTTCTGCCTGCAACATTCAACAGCTATTTTGGACCTTAGTTCCAAACTCCACTCTCTTGGTACAAATTTATCTGCTCTGAAGAAAACACAACCCAAATTTCTGAATGTTCCTATAGTCAACCATTGGCATCCTCCAATGTGGAAGTAGATGATGATGGGTTAGATCTCTACTAAAAGACTTCCTGAAGATATTATAATCACCAGTGTTATGTCTGATCCCTTGCCGAGGCAGCATGCTTCTTGAGAATGAAGGATATGGTCAATAACTCTGTGTTCCAGCATCCAACATAGTATCTTGACTAGAGTAAATACTGACTATTGCAAGTCTAGCTTTTACTAGGGGCTCTTTGAATTGCTGACAAAGACCACATAACCAAGTTACTTTGGTGAATATTAAAATGTCTCCACATAAGCTATACCTGAGCCCTGTTAGATAATAGACTTGCGGGCTGAAACCTTGTATCAGTGTTTTTAAACATGTTTCATGTGGTTTCACTGTGCAGCTAAGGTAGAAAGTCATTGCAGTAGAGTCCTTGCAGTTCTTTTTCTTTGTAAAATAGAAATCAGTGGAAAAGAGAAAAAACAAACAAACAAACATCCAGTCTCAAGGATGTGGAGTCATGACTTTTTAGGGGTTCTTTCTTGAATTTGAGCATCACTTATGAATCACCACCTCAACAAAGCTTTTCCTGGGCCAAAGTTCCAAACTCTTCCATGTGACTCCATTGTCTCGTTACCAGTCTCTGCCCTAGTTTCATCTTCTGCTGCTGAGACAAAATAGCCTGACTGCAAGCAACATGTAGGGGGAGGGGTTTATTTTAACTCGCGATTCCAGGTTACAGGCATCACTGTAGGAAAATCAAGGCAACAGTAACTGGATGGAACCAGTCACAGCCACAGCCAAGAGCAAGAAGAAAGTAAATGCATTCTTCCTAACTACTCAACTCACTTTCCCCACTCTTGCACAGTTCAGAGAGGAAGAAGCATAGCAGAGAGAGCACAGAAAGAAACACAAACCCATAATTGTTAAAACAGTACCACTAAGGCACAAATGCTGTATGACCAGACTCTTCCTGGGGAGATACTGACAGACCCACGTACTGTGGGGTGCTCCACTCTGGGCCCTGGACTAGGCACAAACTGTATACACACCCCAATTTTAAAAGTACAAAGAGATCCTTTAACAACCAAGACGAAAAGACAGGGTTGGCTGAATCTGAATCTGTTTTGCAAGTGTAAATTTTAAGAGAGAAAAGACTGGGTCTGTGTTAAAATGATCCAGGGCGAATTGGTAAGTTCTGATTGGATATTTTAATTAGGTTAGCCAAGAAATGAACTATGGGCTAGAGAGGTGGCTCAGAGGTTCAGAACACTGGCTGTTCTTCCAAAGGTCCTGAGTTTAATTCCTAGCAACCACATGGTGACTCACAACCATCTGGTGCCCTCTTCTCCTGTGCAGGCAGAATGTTGTATAAATAATAAATAAATCTTTTAAAAAAAAAGAAGCCTTCCCAAAAAAAATGATTTTTGACTGCTGGACTTTGATGTTTTGATAGTTGGACCTTGATGATCAGCCTTAGGCCTACTCCCAACAGTTAAGGAGCCCACAAAAGGCCAAAGCACAGATTCTACCGAAGTGCAACTCGGTGAATTGATGAGTTTTATTGGGATTACTCATAGGAATATGAGTGAGGGGTTATTCACAGGAGCAGAAACAACTCAAAGACAGCTGCTGCAATCACCAAAGCCCACCCCAGCATGGGTGACAACTCAAAAAGATAAAAACCTGGAGCACAGTGCACAGCCTACAAGCAGCTCAACAGTGTGTCCTTTGAAGATGACTCAGTTGGTCTAAACCCAGAAAGCTGGGCTGATTTCTGCTTCTAGGAAGCTAGTCTGATTGCAGAGTTTTCTTTACACTTGGCTCCTCTGCGCTTCTTTGAAGCTCGGCCTTATCTGAGAATGGCACTCAGCACTCTTAACTGTTTACTGTTGGGATTAAAGTGAATCTGATACATTTCAGGGACTTCCTGAAGTTGTCTTGAGTTGTTTGGCTTCTGTCTTATTAAGGAGTTTCCCTACTTGATGGAATGTTTCGATCACTGAGGGAACTGTTAAGCAACAGCAAATAACACCAAAAATCAACAACACAATGACTACAATTAACACACACATTTTGGTAATAACTTAAAATATCAATGGCCTCAATTCAAACACACAGGCTGAATGAATGAATCAAGAAACACAATCAATCTATCGTTCTGTAATCTGCAAGAAATACATCATTGCTTTAAACATAGGCATTGCCTTAGAGTAAAAGGATGGACAAAAGTACTCCAATTGAATAGGACCAGAAAACAAGCAGGCATTGCTATACTAAAATCTGACAAAAAAGACCTTAATCAGAAACTAATCAGAATAGATAAAGAAGTACATTTTATTCTGATCAAGGGAGCAGTTAACCAAGAAGACATTACTATCCTAAGCATATATGCACCAAGCCTGGGGTGGCCAAATTAACACAAAATATACTACTGGATTTAAAGACACAAATTAACATCAATCCAATAATAGATAATTTCAATACTCCACTTTTTCCAATAGATAAATCATCCATATAAAAAAGTAAACATCAGAATTCTTTTACATTATGCATCATATATCAAATGGGCTTAATAGCTATCTATAAATTTTATTTTAGCCAAACACCCAAGAATACACATTTTACTCATCCTCTAAAACTGTAGTTACAAATGGGTGTGAGCCACCATGTGGGTGACTGGAATCAAACCTAGATCCTCTGGAAGAGCAGCTAGTGCTCTTAACTGCTAAGTCATCTCTCCAGCCGTTCAAGAGGATAATTAAAATTAATCATTACACATGCTTTTGCTAAAAATTTTAAAATTTTATATTTATAATAAATTACAAATACAATGCAAAACACAGCATTCTCATGTGCTATTTATTCAGTTTCTAATAATATTAAGATATTATAACATCAAGGTTAAATTATTAAAACAGAAATTTTAAATTAATATAATCTTATTAGTGATTCTATAAATATTGTTCAAACATTATTACTTGTCTCACTTTAGCAGGCAAATTCTAAGATAACACCAAGATTCCCAGCCCCTCTGGACATTCATGTTCTTTTGGTCAAGCATCAGGACATAAAATTTTTTGCCATATTTTTTATTAAATTTTTTTAGTTGAAAAATGTTTTTATACAATGTATTTTGATGATGGGTTTTCCCCTTCCCCAACTCTCCCACGAACCTCTCCAACTTTCTACTCACCCAACTTAACATTTTTTTCTTTCTCTTAAAAAAAATCAAAACAAGCAAAAGACCAATAAGACAAAAAAAATGCCAAGACATAGGAAAATGAAACAAAAATACCACTGAGTTCATTTTATGTTGGCCAACTACTACTGGGCGTAGGACCTACACTGAAACGTTGTTGCTATAGCTTAGTGAAAAACAAAACTGGCCAATGTGCAGAAAGCGAGAGACTTTGGAGCACTCAGTCCTAAATGAAAAGTCTTCATTGAACGCCTCTCCTCAAAGCTCAGGGATCTATGCAGAAGAATCTGTGAAAACATTTTAAGAGCCTGGGGTGATGACTCCAAGGAAATAGTGTCTTCTAGACACAACAGGACTGAGGCACATATGAACTTACAGAGACTGTAACAGCATTCACAGGACATGTACAGGTTCAAGCCAGACAGGTCTCTTACACTGACAAGTGAAAGTAGACACAGGGTTCCTTCGACCACTAAGAAACTTTCTGTAACTGATACCTACTGTCAAAGAGGAAATCAGTTTTCTCCGGCGAGCTTTTCTTAAGCTGCTGAAATAATTGCCATAAAAGGTTCTATCCTTGGTAAGCTCCAGAGAGGATTAAAATAAACTTCAGATCAAAACAGGTAAATAAATATGATTACCATTTGAGCAGGATGGGACTTGCAATGAGTAGGGTGAATATAATGTAGAATGGAAAAAAAATCACTTAAACATAGCCAATGTGAATCTCGCTCAAACAAACTCCCATGTAAATTTAAAATCCTTCCACTTTACTCTAAATCAACATAATTTTGATTCAAGAAAAAAAAAACTCAACTTAAGCACACACATGCACACAGGATTCATTAGTAAACACACACAGGTTCAAACAGGGTTCCAGGATTCTGCTCAACAATTCATCCATAGCTATAGTCCTCAATTCTCTGCCCAAGAGGTACTTCAAAGTTAATAGCCTCCATAGTCTCCTGGGTACAAATGATACACAAGGGTCTACTTCGGGGGAAGCTCTCTGCTTGGGATGGGTCTCCGTCTTATTCAGCTCTCCTCGGAGGTCTGGCCACCTCAACGGGAAGCAGCCATGAGCAGAGCTTCCTGTGTGTGGTGCTTCTCCTTCTACAGCATCCCTTCCTCGCATGTTGCCATCTTTCTTTAACAAATTCATTTGAGCAAACTAACCTGAGAGCCAAAGATCTCTTTCTAAAAATATTCTTTTTCTCAACCTTCACTCATGACTTGCTTTCTCTCTGTCATAAGACTTTTCTCGAGCCGTTATTTCTGGAGTGAAGGGGTGGTATACCAAGATGCATTCATTGACCACAGTGGAAGTCACTGAAATTTCAATGCATACATTCAGTGTGCCCTGGTCCAATCTTGATGGCTAGTATTTCCTTCTCATCACTCTTCACACTATTAGCCTTCAAGACTCTCTTTTAGATCTTCACAAAAATATATAGATTATAGTTAACTGTTAATTCTACTGCTCTGAGATGCACAGGATTTATTCTTTCTGTGTTAGGACCCATTATCCAATCTCCCTTTACCCTCTTCTTCCCAGATTCTAATAATCATGTTCAACTTTCTCAGTTTTAATATGTGAGACCAGTCATTCAGTATTTGTCTTTCTGAGTCCAGACAGTTCTACAGTGCATGTCTTTTTGTTCTGAACGTTTTTCTGTAAATAACAGACAGAATGTCATTCTTTTTATGGCTGGATAATATTCCGTTTTATATAATATGACACATTTTCTTTACTTGTTCACACATCAAGAGATACCTAGATAAATCTTTGTGTTTTAAATTATATACATTTCTCCTTATACATCTCTCAATTAATTTATATAAAATATAAACTAGTATTCAGAATAGTGTCTAATACATGATTGATACTCTACAAAGCATTACTGAATAAATGTTGAATAAACAACATATGCATCACTAACTGACTTTCATGTCTTTATGAGCAGAAAGTTTTAACCAGCAAACTCACCCAGGAGATATGTAAAATGTTCATTTCAAACCCAGCTAGTGAACTAAAGAACAAAAGAAAAGCAAGAATGTTTCTTTGTTTCAGGTAGTCTGGATGCTCTTTCCTGGATGTGCACGTGGTTAGGTTAAGCAATCACTACTTTGAGATCCCCATGAAGCACATACACTATCCCAAAGTTGATCTGCCCCAGACTTAATGGCACATAATGCTTTTGCCTGCAGTACTTGTAAAACCTGGGAGAAGGAACAAATAGGAAAAGGCAAAGGGACTGCTGATCTCACTTTTGTGTTCTATCTCTGCCATATTATAATCATTAAAATACAGGAATTGTATGAAGGCTAGAGAAAAGGGAGAAATTATTGAAATTAAATAAAACATTGGAATTGGCTAAATGGGACAGAATTGCTGAGAGATAGCAATGTTAAAAATATGTCCTCGCCAGTTTACTTTTATCTAGACTGTAAAGGTAAAAAAAAAAAAAATCTAAATCTGTTTTGCAAAAATGTCAGGCATCTCCTCTTTTTATCACTACATGATGGCACTTACAATGAATTCCTCAGACTTGTTGACTCAATTCTAATACAGATTAGCTAAATTGTCGCAACACAGATGTACCCTCAAAGAGAATGAATTTTAAAATCCAGTCTTATATTACATTTCTTGATAAGTTTTACTGTGGTTTGAAATCCATCCTGGAAGAACACAGCAGACTGTTCTGCCCATTTGTGTTATATGTGACAGAACCAAGAGGTTCCCCGATTGTTCCTAACTGAAACTGAACTGCCTGAGGATGCAGTAACTGTCAGCCTCTGAAGAGCTTATCTCACATCTCACAGTTTAATTGGATTGTTTCCTTTCCAGTTTCATGAAGACTGTGAATGTTCATAGTATTGTTCTTGTGTTCTCTCTCTTTCCTGGGAACTTTGTTCCATTTAATTTTTCTTTTTTTGTCATAATGGCCTGTAATGACCCTGTTTTCCCTTCTAAACCAAAATTCAAGTGAACTGCAACTATGGAAACACTTGACATCTTTCAATCTATAATCTCATTAAAGAAAGGGAGCTACTAAAGGAGACAGTGAATGAATTGTTTACAAAGTCCATAATGGGGTCAAAGTGATAAAGCGGCAGAGTAATTTCATTCTACCAATGACTAGCTCTTAAGTTAGGCACTCGAAGATAGCTCAATTACCAAAAATTTCAAAGACAGACTGACAGAAAGCACAATTTTATCGGACTGTGGTGATCTGAATGAGAAATGCCCCCATGGTCTTGGGCATCTGAACACTTCCTCCCCACTTGGCAGCACTATTTGAAGAGGTGGTTTAGCTTTGCTGGAAGAAGTGTGTTACCAGGAGCCACGTCTGAGATGAGGAAGTCTCACTTCCAGTTTGCTCTCTGCTCCTCAATGTCAATAAGCACGTTAGCTGTCAGCTTCCTGTTCCCACTGCCATGCATGCTGCTGGCTGTGTGCTGCCATGCTGGTCCTGCCCTTGGAACTCTAACCTTTGGAATTACAAGCCAAAACAAACTCTTCTTTAAGTTGCTTTGGTCCTAGTGAGATTTTTTTGCTTGCTTGCTTGCTTGCTTTGTTTTGTCTAGTTTGCTTTTTGTTGTTTTTCTTTTTTTCAGGTCTTGGAATTTTATCACAGCTTTGGAAAAATTAACTATGACACATCAAATTCTCAGAAACAGTTATTTTGGTTACTAATAGCTTTTGCCTTGCCCCTAGAGGCATTGCAGGTGTGACACACTGCTGTGTCACAGGAGCATCAGTAGCTGGCAGAGGGGAGAGAGACTCAGTGATCTGAACTATGAACATCTGAATGATTAGTAGGTAGCCCAACACTCTCTGAAAAAAGAAAAAGCGAGCCTGAGATGACCATTAGTCTGGTGCCCCACAGGTCCAACAGTGGGGTCAGGTAGGGGGAGGCCATACCCAAGATGACCCCTGCCCAGTGCTCTAATGCACAAGCAGGGCATAGCGCTCCTGAGACCACTCCTGAGATGACCTCAGACAGAGACCCCAGGTGCCACCAAGAGGAACAAGGAAGTGGTGGGAAAGTGGAAGAGAAAGAGAAATAGCAATATCTGGGCACAATGAAGAGAGGCATACCTGGAGATTCAGGATAGTGAGGGACAGCCTGATGTGAACAGTTGGTGATGCCACCTAGGACCATGGCAAGGTCCTGGCCTGTGCTGCCACCAGGGACAATGGCTGGATCCATGGCCCCGAAGCAGCAGGGGTCTGTTACTGCCAAAGGCCATGCAGACATCCCTGGTCTGGCTGCCTTGCCAGGACATGTTGATGTTTGAGGGTTGTGCAGAACTGGCCCATCCCTCCCCTGGGCATCCTGGGAGATCTGGGCCTTGGGCCTTGAAAGCAGGACATCTGTCTTCACCCCTGACCAGCTGCAGTACCCAGGAGGGCCTGCCCCTGCACAATGTGGGAGTTTGGGGAGAGCTGGCTCCAGAGGATGTGGACTTAGGAAAGCTGATCCCCATTTTTCTCCCATGTTGCCTCCCTCCTTGCCCCTCACCACAAGTGGCAGGAGGGAGACCTGGCCCTAGGTCATGAAGGCAGGAGAGCTGGTCCTCCTCCTCACCTGCTACAGCATTCAGGGAAAGCTGGCCCCTGCCCATCACCTGGGCAGCACAGTAGAGCTGGCCCAGAATGTGGGGGTTGCATGGGAGCCAGCCCGAAGGGTGTGAGAACAGGAAAGTTGGCCTTGGCTCTTCTCTGCTGGACAGTGGCCCAGATGAAGAAGAGACGCCCTCCTTCCCTTCCTCAACCCTCACCATTTATGGTAGGCAGGAGAGCTGGTCCTGGGGTCATGAAAATGGGAGAACTAGCCATGTGTCTCACCAGCGGCCACACTCTGGAGAGTGGGCCCTATACCTCCCCTGGGCAGCAGGGTAGAGCTGGCCCTGGTTCTAGGGGTTGCTGATAAGCCAGTCCCAAGGGCATGGGAGCAGGAAAGCCAGTGGGCTGACCAGCTCAGGTACCTCTCAAGCTCAGGTCCAGAGCTTTGAATTGGCTGGCCCCAACCTCTACCCCATCAATGAACTGCTGCAATTTGTGAAGTGGCCAGTCCTACAGATCTAAACTACAAGATATACATGACACAGGGCAACAACAGGATATCCAAGAGGAGTCCCAGTGAGGTTCCAGTATTGATTGAGGAGCAGAAGTCAGGGGCCTCCTACCAGACCAAAGAGTCATTTCAACAAACAAAGAAGTGTGGACAAAAGGGTACACTGTGGGACACACTGTGACACACTACAGCTTCCACAGTGATTTTTTTTTCTCTGTGGGTGGGAGGAGGTTGCAAGGGTAGATATGAGGGAAGGGGGCAATGAATGAGATTAGAATGCATAGTGTGAAATTCACAAAGAACCAATAAAAAGTAAAAAATAATAATAACTTCTGAATAACAACCTTCTTAATGAAATTTGCTATAAAATAAATATATAATTTATGATTATCAAAAACAAAATAGGATTATACTGGAGAAAATCTACCCATAAGGAATTAAAATCCATTAAATGCCTAACATTCTTTTCTTAATTTAATTTTATTTATATGTTTACTTATTACAATTGACTCACTTTGTACTCCCACTGGAGCCCCCTCCCTTGTCTCCTCCCAGTCCCACCCACAATCCCTCTTCTCCCACTATGCCCTCTCCCTAGTCCTCCGATAGGGGAGGACATCCTCCCACTCTATCTGACCCTAGCTTATCAGGTCTCATCAAGGCAGGCTGCATCATCTTCCTCTGTGGCCTGGCAAGGCTGCTCCCTCAGGGGGAGGTGATCAGAGAGCCTGCCACTGAGTTCATGTCAGAGACAGCCCCTGTTCCCCTTACTAGGTAACCTACAAAGAGACAAGCTGTCCATGGGTTACATATGCGCAAGAGGTCTAGGTCCTCTTCATGCATGGTCCTTACTTGGAGTATTAGTCTCCGCAGGCCTAGGTATTTTGGCTCTGTTGTTCTCCTTATGGAGTCCCTGTCCCCTGCAGGTCTTTCTATCTCCCTCTTCTTCCATAAGGACTCTGGCACTCTACCCAAAGTTTAGCTATGAGTCTCAAAGTTCCAAACATTCTTAACATTGTATTATAAAAAATTATCAGATGAAATATTCAAATCTTACACGTTGCTCAAACATACAGAGAAAAAGGTGTCTATACTCCCGTGTTTGCCACAGCAGTATTCAAGATAACCACGATATAAAGAAGCTCGGTGTCCCTCAGCAAGTAAATGGATAAGTTAAATGTGTTATATGTACACAGTGAAATGCTCCTTGGCTGTAAGAGAATGACATTTCATCATCTGCAGTGAACTAGACAGAACTGAAGAACACTATGTTCGGACTACAAAAGATATGTACTGCATGTTCTTCCCTGTGAGTGGAACATTGACCTTAAAGACCTAATTTGAAAGCAGAAAGTATTACTGTTATCTGGGAATGGTCACACAGAAGGAAAAGCAAACAAATAGTCAAACATAGCTGAAAGGCAAAAAAAAATTTGCTTTTCCCATCATTAAATTAAAAAGTCCATCCTAAACGAAGAATACCAAGGCAACATACAGAAGCATCTTCTAGATACAGACATACCTACAAATATGACTCTCAATACCAGAACACATATGCTACCCTGCACACTGATCACATAAGCAGGCACATGTACCAACTGACCAGCTCTCTCTGAGTGATAAAAGAACAGGTGATTTTAATCATTTTCATTATTCTTTTATATGTCTATAAGCTCTCTACAATAATTGCATATAATCTCATATTATCACTATATTACTATGTTTATGTCAGCTTGACTCTCAAAATGATACTTTAATATCAAATATGTGTGTATATACACATACACAGATGTTTACATTTAAATGTGTGTGTACCAAAATTATGATACATGTATGGTAAACAGATTATCTGAAATGTATAGGAATAAAAGTATTTCATATTTCAAGTTTTATCCCAATATATTTACTTACACTTTGCAAGTTTCACATCTTTAATCTGAAAAACTTAAATCTAAAATGCTCTAAAACCCAAAAGTCTGCATTACAAACTTAAGATTCTTTAGATTAAACATCTCACTGTGTAAGTCTAGAATTTTAATAAGGCCCTGCCACAGCTTCCTGGGAAGTATAATCCATTCTTGTGCTGTGTCTTATCCTCGTGAGACTCAGACATATACCGTCACACAAGCACAAACACAACAGTATGTATCAGCCATCTCTGGGTGCTGGAGTCATAGGCAATTTTTATTTTATTCATTATTCCTTTACATATTTACTAAACACAATGAAAATACTGGCAGGCAAATGTTTCTGATTTTGCAAATATCACAGTAAACTTTGAAAGGAAATGTGTGATATTTGGGGTTTACATCTTCAGGTAAGTGCCCTTGAAACCCTTCTAAATTTCACTAGGGAGGACTAAAGTCTACCAACACAGGGCCATTCTAGACTCTTTTGAATCTTAAATACAGAAAAGAATTAGTCATTCTTATTTAATTTTTCAAAAGTATAGATACACACATATGCTAATATTTTTATATTTAATTTTATTTATGTATTTATCATAATTTACTCACTTTGTATCCCCTCTGCAGCCTCCTCCCTTGTCTCCTCCTGGTCCCACCCACAATCCCTCTTCTCCCCCTATGCCCTCTTCTATTTGACCCTAGCTTATCAGGTCTCATCAAGGCTGCCTCCATCACCTTCCTCTGTGGTCTGGCAAGGCTGCTGAGGGATTTTGTCAAAGAGCCAGCCACTGAGTTCACATCAGAGACAGCCTCTGTACTCCTTACTAAGGAACCCACAAGGAGACTGAGCAGTCAGGGGCTACATAGGAGCAGGAGATCTAGGTCCTCATGATGCATGGTCTCTGCAGATCCCTCTGGGCCCAGGTATTTTGGCTCTGTTGTTCTCCTTGTGAAGTTCCTGTCCCCTACAAGTCTTTCTATCTCCCACTTCTTCCATAAGGATTCCAGAACTCTGGACAAAGTTTGGATATGAGTCTCAGTATCAGTTCCGATACCCTGGTAGAGTTTTTCAGAGATCCTCTGTAGAAGGCTTTTGTCCTGTTCCTTGTCTTCTCTTACTTCCAATGTCTATCCTGTTTGTCCTTCTGAATGAGGATTAAGCATCTTTCCTAGAGTCTTCCTTTCTGTTTAGCATCTTTAGGTGTACAGATTTTAGTATGTTTATCCTATGTTATATCGCTAATATTCACTTATAAGTGGGTATATATCATATGTGTCTTTCTGCATCTGGGTTACCTCACTCAGGATGATCTTTCCTAGTTCCCATCATTTGCCTATACATTTCATGATTTCCTTGTTTTTAATTGCTGAGTAGTATTCCACTATGTAAATGTACCACATTTTCTGTATTAAACTAGTCTTTCTAAATAGTCTAAAGCCAAGGTTCAGGATATCCTCTCAACTGTAGAAGCAAGTGGGTCTTTGCCTGGTACCCTAAGCATACCCATCTTCTACCTAGTCCCTGTTTTGACTATGTACTTTTACCATAGTTGACTCTGCTATTTTCCTCTGTTTAAGACTACAGTGTAGAAGAATTTTTAATCCAGAAACATGGCTGCTCTGATCATATCCAAATAACTTCTAGGTCTTTGTGATCCCAGATGGAATGCAGACAAACCCTTAATACACACCTTTAATCCCAAGTAATGAAGACAAAGTTAGTTTGTAGGAGCACCCATGTTTGAAAGTATTATCTAACTAAGAGGCAGACAAAGTGATTAATCAGAGAAAGATTTGATAGACTTAGATATGCCCAACTCTCAAGAGAACAGAGAGGAAAGAGAGGTGACTTAATTAAGAAAGTGCATCCCAGAGAGAGAGAAGGCAGTTTTACTGGGAGAGTTTCACAGAAACAGGTTGTAAAGAAAACAAGCTAGACACAATTGAAGACAGAACAAACCAGAGAATGAGAATGATCCAGAAGATTAGTAGATTGTTAGTTATTTTTAGGCCAAGCAGAGCATTCCGGTCAGAAGTTGAGAGAAGTCAGTTTGAAGCGGTCTGCTTAGAGAGTTTTGAACCAAGACAGCTAAGGTAAACCAGCCAGCCAGAGTTCAGAAAGAGCTTGAAAGAATGAGCTTATTCAGCAGTAAGTCTCAGAGGCTGAATGCATCCCAGACCTAGGTTAGATTGTATGGAGGCTAGAAGCTTCCAGGACCAGACGTGCATTAGCAGACAGAGGCAGTCGGCCTCCAAGACAACAATTACATCAGGTGAGTAAAAGATACTTTTACATCTGGCATTCAACATTGCTGGAAGGAAACCCCAACAAGATTGGAGAAAAGCCTATCAACATTGCAGAAAACAGAGGACATCTCACAGAAATTTTCCAGAGGACAGGAGACATCTGACAGAAAGTGACTGAGGAGAAATTAAGCTAAGGCCATCTTCAGAGGAATCATTTTTCTTCAAATTTTTCCAGATGCTCAGAGAGACTCGGGAGACTCTGAAACAGTGAGAGCTTTGAGCCCAGAGCAAAAAATGAGCCTCTGAGTCGTTGAATCACAGAAATCCAGCCCAAAAGACAATTTTAATGATACAGACATATTTTTCCAGCAAGTAGGAGGAAGAAGAGACCAGAAAGCAGAGAGCAACAGAGCAACAGCAGAGGAGTGAGCCACAGACTGCATGTCAAAGAAGAAAAGAAAAAGTAAATGGTGCCTTGTTTTTTGTGTCTTAAATACTTTTTAAATGAAACAAAAAGAAGGTGTTTGTTGTTTAAAAAAAAAAAAGGCTGGTGTAAAAAAGTTGGCTTTGTGGGGCTGGGGAAATGACTCAGAGGTTAAGAGAAAATATTGCTCATCCAAAAGACCTAAATTCAGTTCCAAGCACCCATGCTCAGTGGCTCACAACCTCCTCTAACTCCTGCACCAAGAAATCTGATGCCTCCGCCCTCTCTGAGCATATGCATTAATGTGTACACAACCACACATACATACACAGAATTAAACATAAAATAAGAAAGGAAGGAAGGAGAGAGGAAGAGGGCATTGGAGGAGAGCTTATGTGTTCATACAGCTCTGGCTATTGCTCAGAATAAAAATGAAGGCTGAAACCAGCTGCCCAAGCTGTCACCAATTCAAGGTAGGTTTGTGTTGTACTCGGTGTTTAAATGCTAAACAATCATCAATCCACAAGGGAAGCAAACAGCTAAAGAGAAGCAAGAGCTTTCCATGCTACTTAAGCTGAGCTGTAAAGGAAATAAAAGGAAAGAAGCTGTATTTATAAGGGTCTTTTTCCCCTTGAATGCAGGTGTTTTTTCTGCAGCCTCTCTGTGATGGAATGAATAACACAATAAAGTTCCACCCAGATTATCCAGAAAAGGTCACCACTTTTGATACCACTACGATCTTGAGGAACAGCTAACAGTTTCTTCATTTTGGCTCTAAGAGATCATTAAGCCACACTTCCCAGTCCCAAAGAAGGTGACATAACTACCTCCACTTCAATTGGCTTTTGTCATCAAGTGTATCTAAAATATACATCAGGCACTTCTTTTCAAGCAATCCAACAGAACTACTTACAGGAATGCATTAGTATGCAAGCAAGTGTTGTTTTATTAATTTACACTTGTGCTAGCTCAGCCTTTCCTGTGTAGGCTTATATTGTTCTTAATCCATGGAGATTGAATCCATCAAGAGGCTGATTTTATATGTAGATAAAATCCAGAGTTGCCAATTTGTATAATGTGAGGTGTCTAGTAAGTGGGTCAGTCTTTCAAGATTATTCTCCATGTCGTGAGTATTAAAAATTCCCATTGCTTGAAATATGCTAAATATGAGCATCTCTTTACAATATTCTTGGAAGCTATTAAAATTAATAAGTAGTTCCCACAACTTAGTAATTGAATAATTAATAGTAAGTTGTTGGACAGGCATGGTGGTACGGGTCTGTAACTTCAGCACTTTGAAGGCACAGGCAAATCTAGCGTTCAAGGCCAGTCTCGTCTGTACAGGGTGACACTACCTAAAAAGTATCATTTACCTATAAAGTAATGCCTCATGTATAGTAAAATGTCTAAAATGTTCTGCTTATTAGATAATGAATCTTAGAGAGCTACTATGTATTTACGTGCCCTCAAATGTTCACTTAGAAAGCTGAGTGTGCCTTTAATTACCTATACTGTGGGACTTCAAAGCAGGGGGGTTGCTGTGGTTTACTTACCACTAGCTTTGCATGAAAACTGCAAGCTTTGAGTTCATGGAGATACCCTTACTCAAAGACATAAGGCAGACAGCAACAGAGGAAGGCTCTGACCCTCTTGAGCATGCACAGGCAAAGAGCATGCATAAACATGAGCACTTGCACACACATAGAAAATGATTTTTGAAACTGAAGCAAGAATTAAGGCCTGTGCAGGCAATTAGTCCATGAAGGTTCTGCCCTCTTGGTTGATACTAGCAATGACAGAGCTTGAGGAAATGAGTTCACTCTTCCATTACAGGAGCTAGCACATCCTTGAGAAATGCTTATTGATTCCAAAGGTGAAAGTGGGTTGAGATCTGTCTGAAGAACGTGTTTTGAGTTGATTACAGAGGCGGGTATTTAATGTCAGCCTTAGAAGTGTGTTCACTGAAGTGAAGCAACTCCCCATTATTGATAATTGCCACTAATTATACCATTAGACATATAAAATCAGCTCTACCCCTAACACTAGCAAAAGCTGTGTGGCTGTTACTCTTTTCCTATGAGCTCAAACGGTTCTGTTTTTCACCCATTCCCCTTCTGGTCCTCTCACAGTCAAAATTACAAACGCATCAGTATTGTCAGGATTTCTGCATTGTTGCTCATTGCATCGGAAGTTGGGATTTGAAGGCAAAGGCCTGCTTTCCCTCAGAGTGTCCATTGACAAGAGCTGACCTCCATGATTTTTGGATCATCTGTTAGGAAAGTGGTGTGTCAATGAGTTCAGAGACTAGATAGTAAACATGGCACTGTGAAGAAAACAAAAATGCCTGTAAAGTACTATAAAAAGGACTCTGGAATTACGGTCCACAAGTATCTATACTGGATCAATAAGTCTCAAAAACTCCTTATATCTGCCTTACATGGTAAGCTTGTTTTTGTTTTGTTTTTGTTTCTTCAACACCATTACCTCTGGTTTTAATCTAGGCACAAAATAATGTTTGGGCAGTGTTCAACATGGCGAAAAAAATATTCAAGTTCATTATTTCATCTGTAGTAATTTGGAATAATTTAAATATTTTTTAATTTTTTCTTTTATTTTTATTTTTTAATCAATTTTTATTTTTTATATCAGTTACAGTTTATTTACTGTGCATCCCAGCTTTAGCCTCTCCCTCATTCCCTCCCAATCCCACCCTCCCTCCATCATCTCCTCCTTGCCCCTCTCTAAATCTACTGATAGGAA